>VZQC01011714.1:519943-641151 GCA_009823505.1 Rhizomys pruinosus
AAAAAAAAAAAAAAAAAAAAAGAATTATTATAACCAACCAGAAACAGAGAGATGGCTTGGTGGTTAGGAGCACTGCAGATCACCTGGGTCTGGTTCCCAGCACCCACATGATGGCTAATAACCATCTATAACTCCAGCTCCAGGGAATCTAACACTCTTCTGGCCTCTGTAAGGCATTGTATGAAATGGGACATGTAGGCAAAACACATAAAATATAATAAATAAAAATTGAAACAATCATTTTGAGGGAGACTTTTGGGGAAGACTTTTATTTGAGGGTTTGAAGTTTTAGTTTACATGGGGGTTGGTTTAGTTTGGCGCTTTTAATTAATTAGATAGCTAATTTTTATTTTATGTGAATGAGTATTTTCCCTAAATGTATATAAGCATACCACATGTGTATGATGCCTGCAGAGGCCAGAAGAAGGTGTCACATTCCCTGGAACTGGAGTTCTGGACAGCTGTTAGCAGCCATGTGGATGCTGGACCTGAAGCCAGGTCCTCTGCAAGGGCTCATCTCTGCTGAGCCATCTCTGCAGCCCCTTGGTTTGGCTTTGAGACAGAGTTTTGTGTAGACCAGGCTGGACTGAAATTTCATCTGTAGACAAGAATGACCTTGAACTTCTAATCTTCCTGCCTCTACCTCCAGAGTGCTGAGATTATAGCTGTACACAACCTTACTTGGCTTACGCAGTGGTGCAAATTAAAATCAGGGCTTTATATACTCTGGGTAAGTACTGAACTACATCTCCAACAAAACAGTCCTTTTCAAAAATAATTTTCTTTTGACTCATGTTGAATAAACATGGCAGCTTTGTAAACAGAAAATAATTTATGCCTAAGTGAAACATTTTTACCTCTGTGAAAATTCCTATTATTTTTCAATCTGTGTTTCATAGAAGGAAAACAGACAGATGAAGCATTAGTCAGGTAATATTATAAATTATTAAATCACATAATTTGGGCAACATTTGTTAGGGAAAGAAAATAAGTGAAGCAGAGAATACATATTGCTTTATCTGATTTTTAAACATAGTCTTTCATTTCCACACAAAAACTCATATATAAAAACAGATAAGCTTTAGTTCAGAAGAAAGTCAAAATTAATCTCTTTTTTAAGTCAGAGCTAGGGGATTATAAATGACATTTATGATTTCAAGTTGCTTATTTATCTTTCTAAACTTTAAGGATGGACATATTTTACTTGTTTTACAAAGTATTTAAAACTAATGTGGGTATGGATATATTTCTTAATATTTTCTCAGCAATTTTATTATTGTTTCATTTCTGCTGCTGTGATAAAATACCTTGATCAAGGGCCAAAGAGTTGGCTCAGCAGTTAAGAACATCCATTGCTCTTGCAGAGGACTGGAGTCCCCAGCAAGCACACTGGGCGGTTCACAAGTGCCTGTAACTCCAGTTCCAGGGAATTTGATATCCTCTTCTGGTCTCCAAGGGCACAGCCATAGACATATAAACTTAAATTTAAATTTTTAATTAAAAAATACCTTGACCAGGGGATGGAGCGATGGCTCAGCTGTAAAGAGCACTGGCTGTTCTTGCAGACAAATTGAAAAATGCAAAAATGCTTTGTAAGGGAATAATAAAGCAGAATTTTAACAGCATGAAAGAACATGTCAGGGCTAGAGAGACAGCTCAGTGGTTAAGAGCACTGACTTCTGTTGCAGAGGACCAGGGTTTGGTTAACGATACCACATGGCAGCTAACAACCATCTGTAACTCCAGTTCCAGAGGATCCAGTGCCCTCTTCTGTCCTCCATTGGGATTGCACAGCATGGAAGCACTCATATACATGCAGGCAATAAACTCGTAAACATAAAGTAAAAATAAAAATAAGTAAAAATTAAGAAAACATACCTTGACCAAAAGCAACTTTGGGAAGAAAGGGTTTATTGGGCTTACAAGTCCAGGGAACAGCTTATCATTTCAGGGAAGTCAAAGCAGAACGCAACCAGTCACATCACATCCACGGTCACAAGCAAAGGAAGAAAGGCGTCCTTGCTTGCTGACTCCCATCTAGCTTTCTTCACTATTAAGCAGTCCAGAAAAATTAGGTGCTGCCCACAATGGCTGGATCTTCCCACATCAGTAACAACCAAGACATCCTCGCAGGCAGGCCCATGGCCCACACAAGCTACATAACTCAGTAAGGTTCTCTTCCCAGATGATTCCTGGTTGTGTCAAGTTGAAAATTAAAACTAAGCCACTGAAATGCACTGGCCAAATCCTTCCTCATTCCTCCCTCTGTACACTGCAGCTATTTGGTTTCCTTGACCTAGAACACCACTAACGATAAGGAGGAAAGCAAGGCAGCAATCTCTGGGTGACTCAAGCAGATGAGGCGGGCCGATATTCAAGCACACGCATTATAGCAGGGCCTTTGCAGCACCTGCTATTTTACACGGAATTCCAATAAACCTGGATCGCTACTTGCCAAGTCTCCTGCAGAGATGAGGAAACAAAGGAGCATGGGTATCTATTAGCTGATATGGCAGACTGGCATATCTGCTCTATACAGCTTCCAAATGCGACAGCCATCCTGCCTGGGTAGAACCAGGATTCACTTGCAAGAACATTATCAGGTGCCCATGGTAGTATAATAGCCCCACCTTCCTTCCATGCTAATTATGTAACATGCCCAAACCAACCAAGCATGTGGAAGTCTTTAAGCCCCATAGCTTAGTTCAAAAGTTGTCCAATAAGCTCTTTGTATTTCTACTAAGAATTCTAAGCAAAAATGTTCTTTTTTGTTGACATACTAAGGAACTTAGCAGAAGGTAATATGAAAGTACTTCGAGTATTTTGCACCTTGATGCAGACCTCCCCCAGGATAAATCCGCCCATGGAGCCTTAAGAATGAAGCCAGATTCTCAATCAGGTCACACCAGAGGCTCCCACAACCTCAGAGCTTCTCCATTACCATACAATAACATGCTTCTATGGGTTAAGATGGTTTGCTTTAGACTCTGTTAACCATAACAATCCTGATTGCCCTGGGAAAGTCACAGTTTACAACTACTACCCAGGCATAGCTATTAATCACATTACCTCTTATTTCTAAACGTGATCTGGTATGAATAATAAATTTTTATGAGTTTCCATATTGTATTAGTTACTTTTCTGTTGCTGTGAAAAACCACCATGACCAAGGCAACTTATAGAAAGAAGAGTTCATGTGGCTCATGGTTCCAGAGGGATAAGACTCCATCATGGCAGGGAGGTGCAGCAGGAAGGTAAAGCAGGAAGGTAAGGCAGCAGAGACAGCCAGAGCAGAAAGGTGAAGATGCAGATCTTCAAGCAGGCACAGGAAGGGGAGAGAGAGAGAGAGAGACAGACTGACTCTGAGTGGGGCAGGACCATGAAGCATCAAAGTCTTCCCCAGTGACCTGCTTCCTCCAGCCAGGCCACACCTCCTAAAGGTTCCATGACCCTCTCTGTCCAAACAGCACCAACAACTGACCAAGTGCTCGGTCTGTGGGGTCACTTCCCATTGAAACGACCACATATATAATAAATGATGTGAGGTAAGGTTAAAGTTTGGCCAAAACATTCACAGTGACAAGTGAAAGCATGTTAATATACACTAATGTTTAATGTGTATTTACAGAAATTTTGTAATTGTTTTTACACTTGTTTATTTACGTGTTTCAGGCACATAACACCACATGTGGATCAGAGTCAGTTCTCCCCTTGCCTGTGGGTTTCAAGGATGGAACTCAAGTTATCAGGCTTAGCAGCAAGGGCTTTTCCCTGCTGGGTCATCTTGCCAGGCTCAGAAATTATATTTTTGAGGGAGGCAAAATTTCAAAACCAGTTGGAGATCATTGGATGTAAGATGTAACATCAAACTATCCCACTCATTCTGATGGACCTAGACGCTACCTCGCTGGGAAGAAAAAAAATAGAAAATTGCTTCATTTTGTTCACCTCATGTATTAGTTACTTTTCCTAATGCAGTGATAAAATACCTTGACCACAAGGACTTAAGGAACTGAGGGCTTAGTATGCTTACAGTGGAAGGGCACAGCCCATCATGGCAGGGAAGTCCTGATGACAGGAGCTTGAGGCAGCAGGTCACATTGTGTCCACAGTCAGAAGGAGAGTGACCAATGCTCTCCTGGTGGTCAGCCAGCTTTCTGCTCTTCATATAGTCCAGGGCCCAAGCCCACCGAATGCTGTCAACCTCCTTTGCCAATTAACCTAAACTCAGCACTTGGGAGGCAGAGGCAGGTGACATCTCTGAGGTAGAGGCCAGGCTGGTCTCCATAGTGAGTCTAGGCCAGCTGGGGTTACAGGAAAACTCTTTCTCAAAAAGACCAAAAAATAAATAATCTATCACAGGCATGCCCAGAGGCTAAGCTATTCTAAACAGTCTCTTACAGACATGCCCACAAGCCTGTCTCCTGGGTGATTCTAGATCTTGTCAAATTGGTAATCAGTATTAACCAACACATCCAATATTTACCGTATTTTGTTCTGTTTTGTTTTGTTGTAAAACATACCCAATAGGATGCAGTCAGTAACTATTCTGCTAACATCAGCTTGGAAAAAACTGCAGTCAGGAATTAAGGACTCAGTCACCAGAAAAGTGACCAAATATATCTGGTATCTTTGACTTAAAATGTGGGAAAGTATTGAATGCATTCTACCAAAATCTTTCAAGAATGCTTAAAATTTTCAATATTAAATAATGAAATAAGCAAATGAAAAGAGGAACTGGTGTATTAGTTATTTTTCTGTTGTAATAAAAACACAAGGCAACTTATACAAAGAAGAACTGTAAACTGGGTTTACAGTTCCAGAGGGAGGAATTTGAATCCATCATGGTAGAGAGGCTGGAAGCAGCCAGAGAGGAAAACTGAGTGCTCGGGCTTCAACGGGCGCAGGAAGTAGAGAGAAACTGGAAATCTGGCAAGACTTAAGTATTCTCAAAGCCTGCCCCCAGGGACAGGCTTCCTCCAGCATGACCACAACTCCTGCACGTTCGTAACTGCATCACTAACTGGGGACCAAGTGTTCAAGTACCTAAGCCTGTGAGACACATTCTCATTCAAACCACCACAGCTGGGAAGATGATTTGGTCAGGAGAGTGCCTGCCATCCAAGCATGGGGAGTTGGATCCCCAGCACCCACACTTTGAAAAGCCAGAGACCATGCTGACCAGCCAGTGTAGCCAACTGGTGAGCATCATATTCAATGAGACACCAAGTCTCAAAAAAAGAAGATAAGGTTGAAAGCAACCAAGGAATACACCAGTCTCTGGCTTCCATATACATGTACACACACACACACACACACACACACACACACACCTGTATGTGTGCACACAAACATATTCAGCACACAAAACTTTAAAATTTAAATCTAAAAATAAAAAACAAATGCTCACCTGTCCTCTTGACTAATAGAGTCATGAATAGGAGAAAACATCAAAAATGGCTTTTTTTAAGGATGTAAATATGATTACACAGGTCAGGAAAAAAACCATGCAGACGTGCACAGCAGTAATGATACCTATGTAGAGTTCTACACTGATCAAGAACTGTATAGCTTCAGATTCTGTAACACTTTAAGATGTGCCTTATCCCAGGGGTCATATCAACCATAATGACTTTACAAGAGACTTGAGAAATTGCAACCTTTGCTATATAAATTCATAGCAAGCTAAGGGGGCTCTTTCATGCTAAAATATAAACATGTGCTCAGGAGAAATGTGCCAGGGCATATTTCACTGTCCCCAAGGGGAGTTCGCTTGACTCTGAGTAGAATAAAACAAAAAGCTTCAGAGATGCCCTAAAATAAATCCTGTTTACAGCAGAGAGACTGGCATCTTCAATACAACTTGGACTGGTGAATTCTGTAATTCAGGAAGTCCTCGGAGCTTTGGAGAAGTACTCTAAAAAGACTTTTAACAGGAATTCCATGTTGGGCATATGAAATCAAGAGAGAGAAGAAGGAGGGAGAATGTGTGACTTGTCAAGGGCATCAGATGCCCAAAGCTGCACAAGAAGGAAACAGCTCTGAGGCAGGTGCCTGAGTGCTAACAAGCCCAAACCGGAGCTCCTCCCAGGCTGCAGGGGCCAGACAGCAATCTCCCTTCAGTTTCTTGAGGAGAGGAATACTGGACATATCCTTTAAGAGTATTTTCAGCAGCTGACCACAAAACTACTGAGAAAATAAGAAAATGCTGTTGTCCTTTGAAATGCATCCCCCCCCCCCGCCACTTGAAAAGGAATAGCTAAGTGGCATTAGAACAGAGAATGAAGAAGAAATGACCCTGACCGTGGGTTCTTGTTCGCCCTACTAAACAGCACCACCCCCTACCACCTGCTTCTACTGTGAGTCCAGATAGCTGGAGCAAGGATTTAAGGACGCAATAGCATTTTACTGAAATATAAGGGTATAACGGCATTACAGGTAGGTCTAAGGGTCCTTCATGTCATTTGTACTGCAATAGATTCAGCTGTCTGGATATTTGCCTGGGATGTGCATGATGATACCCCGTGGGGATGGAGGGAGAGAGATGGCATCTTGCTTCATAGCTGTGTTGTGTAAATTTAAGAAATCAAGTTTCTAGAAATAGTTCTCATCCATGAAGAAGATATATATAGTGAGTTCCAGGCCAGCCAGGGCTACAGAGAGACCCTACCTAAAAGGAAAAAAAAACTGAACTCCAAACTGAATGGCTGAAGTGATTCTCTGGAACATTCAATTTCTGTCCTTTTTACAAACAAACACATTGAAACGATCCTCTTGCTTTGTCCCTATGGAGGAGCTTTCACATATAATACTCCAAAGTGTTTTTACAGGTATCATTTCCTGTGGCTTTACAATACCTCAACAAATATAATGTTTACCATCCTCTGTGTGTGTGTATGGTGTGTTTGTGTCTCTGTGTGTGTATTCAGATAGAGGGGGTGCATATGGACATGTGCAACTGGCGGAGGCCAGAGGTCAACATCTGGTGTTTTCCTCAATCATTCTCCACCTTATTTTTTGAGACAGGGTCTCTCCTTGAATCTGGACCTCACCAACTGGTACCAGTTTTCCAGTGCCAATGTGACAGGGGCATACCACACCTGGCTTTTTCTTTGGGTGCTGGGGATCGAATTCAGGTCTTCGTGCTTGTGCAACAAGTGGTTTAATCACTGAGCCATCTCTCCAGCCCAATTCTCCATCTGTGAAGAGAAGAAACTGAGATGGCTAGACATTGAGTCGCATGCCCAGGACCCTATCTGTGGAAGGTTAGTAAAGAAGGTAAAAGAGCTGAGGTGAGGTGGTGTCTCTCCAATTCTATAAGACATTCACGATGACCTAAGAACATCGGTGTTGGTATTTCTCTGTCTTCCTTTCTCAACTCCCAGTGGTGTTTACTATAGGAGCAGGGCCATGCCAAATGCTCTGGGAAATGCAAACAAGAGAGTGCATCTGCTTTCTAGGAACTGAGAATTTAAGAGAACACTGACAAGTTATTTACACTCAAAATACCAGGAACAATGAAATGCATCCCAGAGAGACTCAAATGAATTCAACAGAAGGAAAAGATCTCTTGTGAATGGAAAAAGCAGAGAAAGCCCAAGGATGATTATTATATAATCTAGCTTTCCAGAAACAACTCCAGAGTGTGCCTGTTGCCCTGTTAGTAGACCCTTTTACTCCCCTAGTGTCCCAATTTGTATCACAAATTATATGATCACCCTTGTCATGAAGGTGATGACATTAGGTTGAATGAATGAAGTGCACTTTAATGGGTGAGGATTTTAAGAAGAGACTATTAATAGAGGGGAACATGACAGGCAAATGTGGGGCAGGCACAGCAAGTGAAATCCGGAAGACAATCTAGAGAGCTCGCAACCACTGATTCTTCTGTCCCTGTACGTGAATGCTGTTCCATCCAAGAGATGGATTATGTCCCTTGAACCTAAGCTGCCCCTTAACTTGCCCTGGGAGTAACACTGTGTTGGACCAAGGTCTAGCCTCTAACAGGCTAGGACATTTCTGCCTTCGATCTTAGAAAAGCAATGAAGAAAGCCAAAAGACAAAGGCATGAAAAAGTACCCCAAACCAGCCTGCAGCTATCAAGGTCAACCCCAGCGAGACACCCATGGTAGGAGGGGAGAGACTCCCACCTCACTGTTTCATGTAGAGCAAAGCAAGGGCCCACTCTATGCAAGATACAGAATTCTGAGTGAGAATAAATTGCTTGTATGTCAGGACAGCAAATTCTGAAGTAGCATGTTACTATACAGTACCGAGTTAGTAGAACATGAAGATTTCATCTTGGCTGATGTGTGGCTGGGAGCCGGGAGTCTGCTGTTTGCTGGTGACTTCAGTCTCAGGAAGGCCCTGGCTCCCTGTTTCTTGGGAGTGAGCTTCTTGGTTGTTCTCTCCAATGGTAGAAGAACCATAGAAGTCTGGGCCTGGTACTATTTTATCTTCTCCCCCAGGCCTATGTCAACCAAGGCACAGACTTCCTGGGGCCTCCCTCCCTGGACTCCTGTTAAGCTAGTGGACACTGCCTTCCAGTGGGTGCAAACTGCCCCACTGTCTGTGACTCCCTTGCGCTTTACACCCACTGTGCCTGCAATCCCTTGACAGTGTTAGCTGGATTTGTTCCTCCATTTTTGTAGCAGCCCATCTTTCTAGGGACTCTTCTACAACAGAAAAGGGCTATGTTCAATCCCTCTGAATATTGTATATTAAGCTAACTGACTTCCCCCAGCCTCAGCTCTCCGATGGGCTCAGAGTTATGCACATAGTTTCTGAGGTCAGACTTCTACAATTTAAAGGAAACTAGAAGCACCTAAACTATGGTTCTAGGAACTCTGGGAGGTGCACAGGGGCACAGTAACACCAACTGGAAACCCAGTGCCTCATCTGACACCAAGTGCGCATTCCCTCCTCCCAAGACTCCTCCTTATCTCCAGAGCCTGAACTCCATCTAAGGAGAGAAGGGTTTTTCACGCCATGCTCAGAAGATATTTTAAAATGTACACGCTTCAACAGGCGTGGTGGCGCACGCCTTTAATCCTAGCACTTGGGAGGCAGAGGCAGGCGGATCTTTGTGAGTTCAAGGCCAGCCTGGTCTACAGAGTGAGTTCCAGGACAGCCGGAGCTACAGGGAGACCCTGTCTCAAAAAGAAAAAAAAAAAAAAAAAAAAAAGTACACGCTTCATGGGTAAGTTGACTTAAATTCATATTTATTGGAGCTGATAACTTTCTTCTTTCCTCAGAGCAGGATATAATAAAGAAAGCAGAACACAGAAAATGATAGCATACAAAGGAATACCGGGCTGGGGATGCAGTTCAGTGTTGTTTTTTGGTAAAGCCTGTGCCTAGCACATGTATGAACCTGGGTTCAAACTCTCTCTCTCTCTCTCTCTCTCTCTCTCTCTCTCACACACACACACACACACACACACACACACACACACAGAGGGAGAGAGGAAACAAATGGCAGTTTAGGGGATTTAGTTCAGTAATAGAGCACTTCCCTAGCAAACTCAAGGCCCTGAGACAAAGTAACAAAAAAGACCAAAATAAAACAAGGCAACTAAAAATGACAGTTTAGGTACAAAAGGAACTTAGGATATTGTTCAGTGGTAGCCTGTGTGCTAGTGCTCAGACAACAAAAACACCTCTCTCTCTCTCTCTCTCTCTCTCTCTCTCTCTCTCTCTCTCTCTCTCTCCTGGAGAAGCAGGCAGTCCAAGAATCTGCTTAGCAGCTAACCAGAGCAACCAAGGAGGTCTGAGTGATGACAAGATTAAATACAGACACTGCCTTCTCCACCAGCCAGACTCAGAAGAAACAGGCACAGCAGCTCAGCAACTTGCTGGTCTGGTGCTAAAAGATAAATGATGGCAAGAAAGGAAATATGTTAAAGATAGACATCCTGAGAAGCAGTCACTGCAAAGACACAGAAGAAGGGCTGCGGAAAAGCAGGGGCTTCTCCAGAAAGTATCCAGTTTCTACCCTTCTCATGAATAGTGCAAGGAAAACTGCACAACAAGAAATCACATCCAGAAAAATGCTAATATTCCTATACCAATAAGCACTGCTGGCATTTGAAGGGAGGGCACCTAGGTCAGAAACAGCACTGGCAAATTTCAAATCAGATCCCAGGTAACTAAGCTTAAAAGGAGAATGAATGTAGAAATAAATTCTTCTAGAACCCTTGCATGTAACTATTAAAAGGAAGACAGCTCATGATAATGTAACATGTACATAAAAGATTATTGTAGAAAACTGAAATGAGAAAAATATCATTCTTTCTACCGAAAAAACTCGTAACTCTCAATTAAAACCTGAAAAGTTATGTATTACAAGAAACAGATGTCAACATTCAAGTTTTGGATGTCAGCTGAAGGTGTCCTTTCTTTGGTCCTAATTTCATTGTAGTTCATAAATCTCATCTTTTCAACCAAAATATGGACTCCTGGAGGGAGCCATTCTCTATTGATTACATTTTTGGGCACTTTGAGTATTAAGCAAAAAAACAGGCACTTAATACATACTTGAAAAACAAATTAATAAACACAGAAAACTGTTTTCGATGCTCGTACAAAGCACAGCATGATGCTACACTTCCGAGCACACTATACAGACTCAAGAATCAGTCTTGCTGTGTTCCACAGTCTCTCCCACATAACTGAGGTTTTCAATATTTGTGTCATCATTTTAAGCCTGCATATATTACATTTAAAGTAAAAGAAAAAAGTAGATATCACTGATATTAAAGAAACTGTCAAGTTAAACTGTCAAAAATGTTAACAGAGAAGTGAACAAGTATAAGAAAAATCACATTTTAAACTAGTGAGAGTAATCTTGTACTTGTGAGTTAAATGAGGTTCTTAATTTTTTTTCACTTTTATGAAATATTATTGACATACAATGTACCACTAACTTAAAACTTGCAACTGACAAGCTGACTTACATGTACTGAATAAGACATTTCCACAGTCAAGACATCCACATGTCAAATGCCTCATTCATCACCCTTAAAAGTTTCCTTGTGTTGGAGCTGCGGAGATGACTCAGTGGCTAAGATCACTGGCTGCTCTTGCAGAGAACCCACTTCAGGTCCCAGCATCCATATGGTGGTAAACAACCATTTGTAACTCCAGTTTCAGGGGTTCCAACACCACTTCTAACTTCCATGGGCATTGCACACACAGGTGCACTTACATACATCCAAGCAAAACACTCATGCACATAAAATAAAAGTAAATTTCACACTTTTCCTGTGGAAGCTTTTGCTCCTTGCTTCAGCCACATGCTGTATGCTATTCCTTCCTTCTCCTGTCCCTAGACAAAACTGTGCTTTAATAATATCAACTTCATTACAATAAATATTATTTATTAATATATAAATAATTATGTTGTATATATTCTTTGAGGGAGGGAGGTCTAACTTCTTTTATGCAACATAGTTATTCTTGAGACACTTCCATGCTATGTTATGTATCAACAGTTCATTCCTCTTTATTGATGAACAGCAGCTGTTATGTAGATATATCACAGTTTATTGATCCATTTGCTTATTGATATGTGTTTAGACTGTTTGCATTTGGGACTATCAAAAATAAAGCTCAGGTGACCAAGATGGCTCAGCAGGTCAAGGCACTTGCTGATAAGCCCAATGACCTCAGTTGAACCCCGTGGACATAAGTGGAAGGAAAGCCTTGCCTCTTCCAAGGTGTCCTCTGAAATTTACATGTGCACCATGGCATACACGCATGTCACAGGCACACACACACACACACACACACACACACTAAATGTAATTAAAGATAAAATGAAGTTCATATGAACACTGATATACAATTCTTCATATATATGCCTGGTTTTACTTCTATTAAATACTTAGAAGTAGAACAGCTTGATAATTTGCTGCATGAAATTTTAACTTTTTAAGAAATTGCCAAATTGTTTTCTACAATAGTGGCACAATTTTACGCTCCTAGCAAGAGTATATGAGAGTCCCAGGCCCCACATCCTTGCCGACACATGAGATAATCAATCATTCTAATGGTTCTGTATGGATACCTCATGGAGGATTTAATTTGCATTTCCTTAATGAATAACAAAATATCTTTGCTTTTTTTGGGGGGGTCGTTTCGAGACAGGGTCTCCCTGCAGCCCCAGCAGTCCTGGAACTCACTCTGTAGACCAGGCTGGCCTTGAACTCACAAAGATCCGCCTGCCTCTGCCTCCCAAGTGCTAGGATTAAAGGCGTGCACCACCACACCCAGCACAAAATATCTTTTATGTGCTTATGTTATACATAGAGCTTCTTAGTGTGAATCAGGTTGTCGAGCATATTAATGTTAAGTTTACAGAGTTCTTTATATATTCTCTACATAAGATTTGTGATATGCCTCTAGTTCCTCCCACTCTAGGGCCTGCCATGCCATGCACTAATGATGTCTTTCAAAGGGATAGTGTGTTAATGTTGAAGAAACCCAACTTCTCTATGTATGTGTTTTAGGATTGTGTTCCCAGTTATTTAGCTAAGGAATTCTTGTCTAATCCAAAGTCACAACAGAGATCCATTCTCTTACAAAAGTACAGTGATGGCAAGCTTTACATTTAGGTCTAGACATACTTTCAATTAATTCTTCTATGTTATGAAGTATGGACTTAAGCAGATACTTCACGCATGGGACCCCATATTTTTCTGCATTATTTGTTTAAAAAGAGCTATTCTTTTTCCTCGGAATTTCCTTTACACTTTTATCTTAAAAATTAAGAACCTGACCCCAATGCGTGGGCCTATTTTTGGATTCCCCATGATACTTCACTGATTACTTGTCTCCCCTAATATGAACACCATGCCTCCTTGGCTGTTATAGATTTGTATTAAATACCAAAATTGGTCACAGTTTGTCACCTAACTTTGTGTTTTTTATATTTTCCAGTTTTACCTATTCAAAGTCTGCTGCATTTTCTCTGTATTAATTTTGGAAGCCTGTTGGGGATTTGATTAGAATCATAGTGAATCTCTTGATCAAACAGTAGAATCCAGAGCTTCAGCCCTCGTTCCCTTTCCTCCCTCCAGGACAGTCAGTCTTGTCTTGGGATGGAGACATCTCTACTGCCTGAGGCACTCCGAGATGAAACAAGAGATAGGGTATCAGTACTAGTCACTTCAGGAAGAAAGGGATTAGTTGGGTTTCCGGATCCAGGGATACAGTGGAGAAGGTGCACAGCAGAAGGCAGTAGGACCTGGCTCAGCACATTTCCACCTCACCCATTGGCATACCAGGAAGTGGGAAGGAGCTATAAAGCTCTAACAATAGGCAGTAGGAGATGGCTCAGCACATTTCCACCTCACCCACTGACATAACAAGAAGTGGGAAGAGGCTATAAAATTCTCACAGCCTGCTTCCACCGCAAGGCTATATCTCCTAAAGGTCCCTAAACCACCCCAAACAGTACCACCAACTGGGGGCCAAGTGTTCAAACCTATGAGCCGACAGGAGACATGTCTCATTCAAGCATCAACAGTCTTTCATCAGCAGATCTCCACAATTCAAGGCGACTTCCCTCTCTCTTTCTCTCCTTCTTTGCTTTTATTTTTCCCCCTTACTTTTTCCTTTCCTTCAAAGGATTACAGTTCCCCTCCCTGCTTCCGTTTCCACCATCAACACCATCACCTTCTAACCAGGGTTCAAAGCTTCTCAGCTATTTATCAACTCTAGTCACTTAAGCATAAAAAAAGCATTTTTAACCATCCACACTTGGGGATTTGAGGGCCTTCTTTGACAAATAATTATGAGTCATTCCCCTTTATTTATCTCCATCACTCCTGAGAAGGACAACACACAGGCTTATAACCACGAGTGACCCAAAGGATTGAGGACTCATCTGTATTGCTGGAGATGAAACTCTCAAAGGAATTTAATGACAGAAAATGATTGATACACATGCACTTTAAGCAAAATATCTTTGCAATAATAGATTTTTCATAATTACTCCTGTTGTCAGTAGCTCTCTCACTAAAAGTATTAAAATTATTACAATTTAAAGAGATCTTGGGGCTAGAAAGAGAGCTCAGCTGATAAAATACTTTCCATGAAAGCACAATGACCTGAGTCTGATCACCAGCACTAACATTAAAAAGAAATTTCTGAGCTGAGTGTGATGGTGCACGCCTTTAATCTTAGCACTTGGGAGGCAGAGGCAGGTGGATCTTTGTGAGTTCAAGGTCAGCCTGGTCTACAGAGTGAGTTCCAGGACAGCTGGGGCTACAAGAAGACCCTGTCTCAAAAAGACCAAAAAAAAAAAAAAAAAAAAACAAAAATTGCTGGAACTGGAGAGGTGGCTCAGCAGTTAAGAGCACTGACTGCTCTTGCAGAGGACCCAGGTTTGAATCCCAGCACCCACCAGGTTTGAATTCCAGCACACACATGACGACTAACAATGGTCTGTAACTCCAGTTCCAGGGAATCAGACACCCTTTTCTGTCCTCCATGGGCATTGTAGAACACCCACTTACATATATGCAGGCAATACACATACACGTACACATACACATACACATACACACACACACACACATACACATACTCATACAATACACATACACATGCACATGCACATAAAATAACTTTTTAAAGCTGCCATGCACCTGCAATCCCAGTACTGAGGATTTAGACACAGGAGGATCCCTGGGGCTTGCTGGCTAATGAATCTAGCCAAATCCCGGAGCTCTGGGTACAATGTGAGACACTGTTAGTAATTGAAGAAAATACCCAACATTGGCCTCCATATACACATACACACATGTACACACACATACATACACACATACAGAGAGAGAGAAACAGAGAGACACAGAGAGAGAGATCTTCACATCTTTCTCACTACCATTTGTTTTTTTTTTCTTCAATTTAATATAGGGGATACTAAACAATTGAGAGCCCATGCCAATAATTTTAAAAGTTCATATCCACTGACTAAGATAAAATATAAAATACACTCTTATAAGAATAAGAAAACATCTTACAACCTGGAAAAAGACTTCAACCACAAAGCAGGCTATTATTAGAAACAAAAACAACAAGGAATTTTAATCTTGGGCTTTCATTTTTTATTTCCATAAAAATATGAGATCGGATGAACAAGTGTGTTAAAAATAAGTGCTAGTGTCCAAATGTGTTCCTATGGGAACACATTTGGACACTAGCTTAAACCTCATGCTGTCTCTCTGCTACCAGGTAGTATCTTGGGTCGAGATGTGGGTTTACCCCAGGTGTAGACAAAGGAAACCATGCATGATCCAGGAAGTTATTCACATTATGGGAAACAGGTTAGTTATTAACATTACAGGTATGGATTATTAACCAGCTCTTAATGACCATGTGTAATCATGCACTTTAATCTGAATTCCCAAAATATTCTTGACCAGCCACTATTACTCTTTTTTCATGTGGATTTTGTTTTGTGTGAGTTTTTCTTTTGCTTTTGTCTTTGGGATTTTGCTATTTGGCTGGTGGGATGTGGCTTGGTTTGCTTTGGCCCAGGTTTGTTGTCTAGTTGTTCCTGTTTCCCAAAGGTGCAGTTACTCCCTCCTCCATCTAACAGGGTACATCACCTGTCCTGTTTCCTACCTGGTTCCTTCCCACCTGGAAGCCCTCACTCCTAGCCAACCCCCTACATGCTGCTTTTAATGTAACTTAATTTCTGTTGAATAATTAAAATGACTATTGAAAACTTGAGGTGTTTCCTGTGAACTACACTCTTTTTTAAAGAAAAATTATTTTTTGTTAATTTTTCCTACTTAAAAATATCAAAAAATATAACAAGACATAAAACCCAAGCCTAATCCACTACCCATAGATAACAAGATTAAAGCTGTCATGTTCTACACTATCATCTGTTTTCTTTTGTTTAAAGAACGTTTCTCATTCATTTTCTCCACTATTTTGATATGTCACACTATCCCATTTTCTATTCACTTCTCCACAAAGGCTTTCTAAATAAGGTTAAAATATTTCACTTAGAAGGCTGTCATTAGGACTAGATGAGTTAAGGCATGCCTTGGGCCCTGGGAACACAGTAAGCACCTAACAGTGGCTTAACGAATACTAGCTCTTATTGTCATCTCCTCTGAGGCTGTCTCTTGAGTCCTCCCATTCTGTGCAGTGCTCTCTCTTCTTCCTTCTGCTTAGCTGGCTACAGTTCCACACGTACAGCATCCCCTCAGGCATAGGGAATGCAGAATGGCATATTTCCTGAGATTGTCTCATAGACTTTTACAGAGGAAACAACTGCTCAAAAGCCTTGTGAAAGTGGTAGTCACTTCTCTCCCCACTACAGAATTATCTTAATATCTCGTGTTCTGATAAAATGATTTCCTAATAGGACTTGAGCCTGCAGAGTTATCCAATCCCCATAACTGCCCTTTTCCAGCAGTAGTTGTCTGTATAGGAAACAAACATCGGGGCACCTTATCCATCCATCCACTCCATAAATTTACTAAGATTTATATATGTTGCATACTATGCTAAATGGTAGGACTTCAATGGTGTACAACACCACATCCACTCCTGTTCTTGTACAGCTCAGAATCTAATAGGGCAAGCAAAGATTAAGAAAACAATCATTAAAAATGACCATACAGGGGCTGGAGAGATGGCCTAGCAGTTAGGAGCGCCGACCGCTCTTGCAGAGGACCTGGGTTCGATCCCCAGCACCCACATGGCAGCTGAGAGCTGTCTGAGACTCCAATTCCAGGAGAACTCCAGTTCCAGGGGAGTCCGACACCCTCTTCTGACCTCTGCAGCATTGCACGTCACGGGTGCACAGACTTGCATGCAGACAATACATCCATACACATACGGAAATAAATTTAAAAAAATTTTTAAAAAATGACCATACAATTGGAGATGTCTGTTGATGCCTGAGGAAGTCATCAGTGGCATTATATTACAAAGGATGATTAGGAACTAACTATGAAAGAGATGCAAGAAGAATGTCCCAGCAGTGGAAATAGTTTAAAGCCAATTCAAAGACTTGAGGCCAGTGGTATATGAGGTCCCCAGGGGCTACACAAATGGCCTGGTGTTAACACAGGTTTGGGGAGACAGGATGGGTCCACATTGTGGCTATCTACCTTAATCCTAAATATACTTTAAACCCCTGGAAACCTCTAAGCAAGGGATCACAAGGACAGGTCTGTCTCATAAAATGATCTTTGAAGTCTAGTGAGGATAAAGAAGAGAGAAGAAAAGATGGATGCTGAAGACGCACTAAGAGGCAATGCCAGTTTCAAGGCGTGGGGCTCACAAGCTAGCAGCTTCCCTTATTCTGCTCTTCCCTCTAAATGCTGCACCTCCAGGTCACTGGTTATTTTCTGAACTCACTATTATCTCTAAGAGGAAAGTGCTTCGGGGTGTCCTTCAGTTGGGATTCAAGGAAGACATCTTACTTTGTACCACAGGGACAACATACAGCACAAGTTTCTCTGTTTATGTGATTTCAACGTTTCTAATTCCTTTCAGCCAAATTTTTTTTGGGGGGGGGTATTTTGAGAATGGGTCTCCCTTTAGTCCCAGCTGGCCTGGAGCTCACTCTGTAGACCAGGCTGGCCTTGAACTCACAGAGATCTGCCTGCCTCTGCCTGGCGAGTGCTGGGATTAAAGGGGTGTACTACCATACTTGGCTAAAATTTTTAATTAAAGTACTGTACATGAATAGATAAACCTTTAAATAGATACAGTTTAGTAGCTGCTTCAGAAAAATACTTAGGGTTGAATGTTTACCTGTTTTTATTTTTTAAGATTTATTTTTATTTTTGTATGTTTGTGCAAGTATATGCCACAAGTGTGCAGGTGTCTACAGAGGCCAGAAGAGGGCATCAGATCCCCTGGAACTGGAATTACAGACAGTTGTGATCTGCCCAAAGTGGGTGCTGGGATCCAAACTCAGGTCATCTGGAAGACCAGGAAGTACTCTGAACCACTGAGCTGTCTCTCCAGCCCTAAATGTTTATTTGTAACTATATTAATTTTCAGTATTCATAGAAGCAGAACTTGTGAAAAGATTGTTGGCAAAGGAAACGTCATCTTAGCCCTATTACTGTATAGTAGCATAGAGCTAGCATAGCTTATAGACATTTATGGATGTTTTATTTTTATTTTATGTGTATGAATGTTTTGCCTACATGTATGTAAGTGCACCCATATCATGCAATATCCACAGAGGATGGAAGAGGGCATTGGATCCCCTGGAACTGGAATTACAGACAGTTGTTAGTTTTCATGTGGGTGCTGGGATTAAAACCTGGGTCTCTGCAAGAATAGCCAGTGTTCGTAACCACTGCGCCATCTCTCTAGACCCATTTATGAATAATTTTAAAGAATTTTTAATGCAGTAGTTCACAAACCTTTAATACCTTTTACTAATAATTTTCAATGTGGTGAGTCCCTCCCTCTTTTTGACCTATGGCATTTTAATTTTTTTATTTTGTTTTTATTTTGTGCATATTAGTATTTCAACTGAATGCCTGTAAGTGCACCACATGCATGAGCTGCCACAGAGGTCAGAAGAGGGCGTCTGATCCCCTGGAATGGGAGTTAAGGACAGTTGTTAGCTGTCATGTGGATGCTGGGAGCCAAACCTGAGACCTCTATAAGAGCAGCCAGTGATCCTAACTGCTGAGGCACTCCAGCCCCCATATGGTGTTTGTAATGCTGATGATTTAAGAAGTCATTTATCCTAGAAGCTGACAGCAAGTACTCAAGCAATCCCTGAGCTAACTGTTTCCACACTCCTAGTAAATGTACTTTTTATATTTTCTCATGCTAGTGCTTTAAAAATCAAATTTTAAATTAATTAGTTAACAGCATTTGTGGAGAACATTTGTTATAGAATTTTAATAATTGTTACTTATTGCAGCCGCTGAGATAACACTGGAGACTTAATCACTGTGAAGCTGATAATGAGATTCATCAGTATCCTCATTTTTTATAAATTTGGAATCTTGGGTTTAAATATTAAATAGGTTTACATAAAATTTAATCAAGGCCAAGTCATAGAGTCTAGAGATAAAGTCAGTGTATCTTCTATCAATAAACTAAACTTCTGACAGCCATATCCCATTGCTTGACTTTTCAGCTCCCTCAAAAGCAGTCACTGATGCCTTTCAGTCATGCTGGCAATGTCAAGCAACAGTGTTTCTATTCCTATATCCTTTGTACTTTGTACTTAAACAGTTCAAGTTCTTCAAGTGTAAATTATTCCCTGCCTTAATCTCTTATTCTCCATAAAAATAATAGGAAAATAAAATCTTACCTTGGATCGTACTACAATCTTTCCCTAAAACATCCAAAACATGATTTCTGTGTAGAAATAAACGTTTTCATCAATAGCAAGACTCTTACTAAAGGGAATGAAGTTCTCTGTAGTAACAACCTACGCAGGAATGTGAAGCTGAGGATAAAATGTAAATAATGCCCCATTCAGCCCAGACTGGGAAGCACGCATCACTTTGTGGTACCATACTGCAACCCTGAGGTTTGCGCAGGGAAGACCCAAAATGCTAGTTAACATGTCTTTTGATAATCAGATGGCAGAAAGTTTTTGACTGAAAAATATATTTTAAAAGTATCTTTGGTTTATATAAAAGTATATTCAGCTATTTCCCATTCTCCTTCAGTTATAAATATCAAAATAAGGCAGTACATCAGGTTTCACCAAACCTTCTGAAAACAGAAGATAAAAATTTAAGAATTAAATTACTTTTTTCATACTATAAAAATGCCATCAAGGCTAGAGTAAGTTTATTTACTTCATTTTAGCTTTTCATCATTTTAATTTTATGTATCTTATCAGGAACATTCTCCTTAGCCTAAGCTGCCCAACAGGAAGTAGAATTAGACATGATCCATCATTGAAGATGTCAGGCCTCAAGGCAGACAGATACTTGAAGGAAACAAATGGCAACATACTCTAAATTAAAAGCTTAATTACTAAAAACCTTCTTCTTGCCATGCTTTCAAGCCTGGCTTTGTGAGTGCTCTTTATGATGAAGGTTACAATCTTAGTCTTCTTTGCATACAACAAACTGTAGATAAAATAATGGATTTGTGCTTAATGATTGTCTGTGGAAGAAATGAAAGACCCAAGAGAATGAATGTTACCAAATTAGTGTCTAATTTTCCAACTGATTTTCTGGATCAGCCGATATCCACAGGAAAGAGCAGCTTGGTCACACCTTCACTCTTCACCATCTGTGATCCACCCAGTTACTAGACACTGCTAGCATCACTCTAATGGTAAAATCAAAGGGCTCAACCTGTCAGCTTCGTTTCTGTACTCTATCACCGAGGGACATTCCCCGTGAAAACTCTGAACTTCAAAACCCTGTTCCTGGGTCTGTTCACATCTTTTAATTCTTTCGCCTACTTTTCTTCCCCTTATCACCCAAACACAATCATACCCAAGGGTGTTTTCTAACTCTCACTGACAACTTCTCCCTGGAGAACCTTCCATGATCACGTTCCCTGAGATGACTCCAATTATCTCCAGTCCTTATCACACTCTTGGTCTCCAGATCTGATTTCATGGACTCCCTCGCCCTTCCCACCACCTGGATCACTCACTACTACCTCAAAGTACAAGGAGTCCCAAGCCCAGCACCCTTCCACGCTCACTAAGCCACTCCATCTTCCTGACTATTCTTTCCATATTACTGTCCAAGCTTAAAACCCAAGACCCTCTCTAGTACTCTCTATATATGGCATCAAGTGCCCAGAACACATCTTGTCACTCTTTTTTTTTTTTCTCACTTTGCCAGTCTGTTATAAATTATCTCACTTATCTGGTTTTGTTTTCCTTTCTTTGCTGTTTATGTTTTACAGTCTCATTTCTAACTTTCTGCCACTGGGGTTTTACCTATCAGCCAGCTTGACTATGAAGTATTTGCTTACACATCCTACATCTCACTTTATTCCTTTGGCCATGCCATTCTGTCTTCCAAGCTTCTCCACCATCTCTATGGATTAACCTCTTGCTCAGTTTTAGGAATATATGTTAAATAGGACTTTCCTCATGAAACACGTCCTGATTCCTCAAACAAACATTGTATGTGCTCCCTTGAAATCCATAGGGTTCTGGCCATTTGAAGGTAGGAAACATTGTTTTCTTCTTGTTTTCCCTGTAGAAGTTTTACATACAGTCACAATCCCATATCTGTACAAGTTTACAAATATGTACAATGTACTTAGTCCCCTCATCTCATTCCAAAAGGATTTGCAGTTATTCAATAATATTGTCGAAAAGATGAAGGAAACCTGCTGGTTTCGTGTTTCCACCCTAACCATTTACCATCTCCTAGTCTTGTCTGTGGTGACCTTCAAAGACACTGATAAATACATATTTATTTAAATATAACCTAAGTACACCATAGGCTTCTCATCTGCCTATGATTCCTCCTTTCTGCAGTATCAATACTGAGAGCTCTCAACCTTAGCATACTGCAATTTTGATCCAAATGCTTGTTAGCTGCAGGAGAAGCTACTGTGCATTGTAGGGCCTGAATCAGTGTCTCTGGTCTCTAACCAGATGCACCAGATGATCTCAACCACAAAGTCCACATAGAAATATAATGCAGACATCATACATAATTTTACATTCCTTTAAAAAGTAAAAATAAGCACATCAGGCAAAGTGGTATATACCTATAATCCCAGTTTCTAGAAAGCTGAACCCAAGACTTGAGGCAAGCCTAGACAACATAGCAAGATTGGCTTAAAACAAAAAATTGGTGGGAATGTAAACTTGTAAAGCCACTATGGAAAGCAGTGTGGAGAACCCTTGGAAGACTCAAAATGAGCTTACCACCTGACCCAGTCATACCACTCCTGGGTATATACCCACAAGACTCATCTTACCGCAGAGATACATGCACAGCCATGTTTATTGCAGCTCTCTTCACAATAGCAAAAAGCTGGAACCAACCCAAATGCCCCTCAACTGATGAGTGGATAGAGAAAATGTGGTACATCTACACAGTGGAGTTCTATGCAGCAGTTAAGAAACATGACATCATGAACTTTACAGGTAAATGGATGGAACTAGAAGATATTATATTAAGTGAAGAAACACAGTCCCAGAAAAACAAACTACGAATGGTATCCCTCATCTGTGGATGCTAGTGCCAATTACCTAGTAGTAAGTATTTCTTGTGCAGAGCTCCTTGAGCTTTTGTCCAAGTAGTTGGGAGTGGTGCATATTGGAAAGAACAACAACAACAAAAAAATTGTTTCAAGACAAGAAAATTAAAAGATTGAGCTATTTTAACAACATATTTTATTTAACTCAACATACTCAAAATATTATTTCAACATGTAATGAATATTAAAAATTATTGATAAGGGGCTTGGTGGTTAAAAAACAGGATGCTCTTGCAGAAGACCCAGGTTTGGTTCCCAGGACCCACACTGTGGCTGACAATCACTTGTAACTCCAGAAGCAGGGGATCTTATGCCCTGTCCTGGACTCTGTGGGAACTTGCATACACACAGTATATATGCATACCTAAAGGCAAAGGACTCACACCTATAAAATAAAATCAATCTTTACAAAATTACTAATTACTGGCCTTTGAAACCATGTGTGTATTTTGGGTACAGCACTAGACACATTTCAATTTCTTTGCCACAGGTAACTAGTAGCCTCTTGGTTGAAGAGTTCAGATCTAGAGAGTTTCCCCTACACAGAGAACTCAGTTTTAGAGAAAAATAAAGAAATCTCTATTTTTCCTTGTTCAACATCAAATATAGCAAAATTCAGGATCAGACAAACTCAGAAAACTTCAAAGGAGATAGATGATAAGAGATCTCAAATAAGAAAGGAGATGTTAGAAAAGAAGGAACTTAAAGCAGGGGCTTTAAGAAAATCCTGGTACACTGGCTCAATGGGTCATTGTGTCATCTAGACAGATGTTGGTTTTCACTCCTACAGACATCCAAAATGTCCACCCCAGGAGCCATGTACATCTGACAAGAGAAGCTCTCACAAAGCCTTCTTCATTAAGTACTGATTTCATCCACATTTCCCTGGCATCATATATTACAGAGGAGAAGGGAAACATATTCCAAATGTTCTCATTTCAGCCCTTTCACCTTAGAAATTAAGATACTAGGATTCAGGCAGTATTAGCCACTGCCCTGACATTTCACTGCTCATTGATAAGACTAAGCCAGAAGCCAAGCTCTTTGGGTGTTGGTCCTTAAAGCAATCTCTTTCTCTGCCTTCCACTTACTTGTTCAACATTCAGAGTCTTTTTACCTGTTAAACCATTGGCTTCTTCATATATACCATGAGATATACATTTTTGTGGGAATTACCTTACAATGAATTAATATGTGTAAAAATACTGTACACAATGTTAAATCTAAAAAGGATATTATTACATAAGAAGAAGGTAAGCAAGCAATTTAGAGATTTATTTTAATCCATTCTTATCCCTTAGGAGTATAAGAATTTATCGATGCTGATGAAAATTTATATTCTTATTTAAGGTCTTTTAAAACAAGCTTACATCCTCTAGTGATTAGGAGATGTTAAAAGCCACAGTAAGATCCTGTCATATTTTACAGAAAAAGTGTAATTCATGGATTAACATACCATACAAACCTCTGTGTCGATACCAAAGTAACCTACCATAACAATTAGTACTGTTTAAATACCTATATATCTAATTGCTTGTGCTTCATTAGTAGGATCGAAAGGTCATTCCTGGACAAACTGTCAGCCCATGAAAGGAAACAGCCAGAATTGACCAGAGTCCAAGACAACAGCTCCAGAGAAAGTAGACTGTTTTGCCTCTCATCCACCTGTGCCCCTTTTCCAAGCCTAGGGAACAATCTGCGGAAGAGGGGGCGTGTAGAATGTAAGGGCTGCGATTGGGGTGAATGGTGAAACTACAGCAATATAGTCTGGACACTCATCTGATCAACTTGATTGAACATACAAGCCCTTCCAGCTGGATGGTGGGACCCATGGGCTGTGTGGGTTTGGGCACAACTGCTTGCAAATTGGTTTTACATGATGGATGCTTGTACTTATAAATGATTACTTATTGTTATAAAATGAAAAAAATAAAGAAGAAATTTTTAAAAACATCAAAATAAGAGTAGAAACAATAAATACTTAAACTATAAATTGTGTGCTAAAATATATTGTTAAATTAAATAAATTTATCTAAAGCAAAAAAAAAAAAGATCATGCCTAGCCAGACATGGTGGCACACACCTCTGATCCTAGCACTTGGGAGGCATAAGCAGGTGGATCTTTGTGAGTTCAAGACCAGTTTGGACTACATAGCACGTTCCAGGACAACCAGAGCTACAGGGAGACCCTGTCTCAAAAAGACCAAAAATAAAAGATCATGCCTCTTTCAACAAAGACAACTCTTACAATACACAAGTTTTTCTTTAGTTCTAACTTTATCAATCAGTGTTTTGAAAAAAGCATTAAAAAACTTATCAGGCTGGGCATGGTGATACATAACTTTAATCCCAGCACTTGTAGAAGTAGAGGCAGGTAGATCTCTGTGAGAGCTAGACCACTCACATCTACATAGCAAGTTCTAGGACAGCTGGAGGGCTATAGGAAAACCTTGTCTCAAAATCACAGAATGGCTTCTAAGCTTCAGTACGACTGGCCAAGCAGTCATCTACAGGACCCATGCCACTCCTGGAGGAAGAAGTTCCTATGCCTACTTCAAGTAGCTTGGTCAAAGTCAAGGACTGCTTCCTGTATTGAATGAAATTTACCATGGGAAGAACTGATGTCTATCTCCTAAGTGCTTACTTCATGAATAATGGGAAGGCTGGCTGTGCCGGGATGGCACGCCAACTCTACCCAATTTCCTCTCTCTCAATATAAGCCTGGTGTGGTGGAACATGCCTTTAATCCCAGCACTCTGGAGGCAAAGGCAGGCGAATCACTACAGATCTCTACAAATCTTTGGTCTATAGAGCAAATTCCAGGCCAACTGGGGCTACAGGGAGATTCTCCTCTTAAAATACAACAAACAAATAAACATTTCAACAAATAGATGAGGCCATCATCTTCCATGTGATAACAATGGAAAGGCATTATTTATTACCCTTTTATCTTCAGAAATTTTGTGTATTAATTTTCAGGGTGCTATAGAAAGGCTGGCATTTTCATGACACCTTGTAGCAATGTCCTGCTGCATTTAGTACAATGTGAACTTAGGTTACCTTCGAGTGGAAAGAAACACACATACACACATACTTTTCTTCTCAATGCAGTTTCCTAACCCTCAGGTTTTGTGAAAGCTTCCAAGTAGACACTTCCTGCCTCTGCCCCCTCAGCAGGATGCTCACAGAGGAGGTCTTCCACTTTGGAATTCAAGCCCTCCAGTCAGAGAACAAAGTCTCAAACTGCCTGTCCTTCAGGACACAATGAAACAGCCAGCTGTTTGCTTAGACATTTGTCTGAGCAGTACTTTATCAGGCTATTATTAGTTTTAATGTTGTAATTAGATGTGCAAATGTACCCTGAGGTATGTTTGGATGGGAACATCATACAAATCAGAATTGACAATAATGAACACAGCTGCATTTCTGCCAATGATTAGGCATTTAAATAAGTGCTTGTGCTGTTTGTTGGAATATGCTGTCCCACAGAGAGGAGAGGCTGGCAGTGATGTGAGGCTGCCAACAGATACCCTAAAAACAAAGTGCGGAGTGAGGAAGCAGGTTTCTACTTGGAAAGTAGAAAGTAACTTCCCTCGCCTCCCTGTCCACGCAACTCCTCTTCCATCATTACCTTACTCCATATTTATTTTCTATACATATGCATTTTAACTGCATGTGAGATCCCCCCTTCCCAATAGACCACAAGCTCTAAGACAGCAGAGAAAATGCTATTATTCTCAGCACCAGAGCATACCCAGTGCCCCCACATAAAAAGTTCTCAAAAAATATTTGCTGAGTTAACACACAGAACTATATGGATTATAATACACACTGGAAATAGTTTGTGTAAATATGACTTTGGTCCCACTGAAATTTTCATAAGTCATTTAGAGCAGTAAGGTCAACACCGCCATTTCTCCAGTGGGACCAGAAGAGGCTGGAGTGAGCTAAGCTATTTCTCCTGGCTTACAAGGAATTAGCCTGGACTTAAAAAAAGAAAATTAGAAAAAAAAACCTTTGTAGCCAGCTTCACATCTCATTGTACCTCTTGCTTCTTTCAGCCATCCCGAGATGGTTAGTGGTCTGTTCTGTTACCCATGGATAATCACAATAACAGAGAATACAGATTCAACACATTTGTACCTTTACTACAGTCATCGTAATTAAATCTATTTCCTCTGCTTCTGTCTTCTAATACATTCCCTCTTTCCAAAGCTCCAAATTACTAAATCTGCTGACCTAGGCTCCTGTCACCCTGTCCCTGGGACTTGACTTCTCCCCAAAGGCTCCAAACTCTTTCCCCACTACCTCCTGCTCCTGTACTTCTTCCAACTCATGAAAATATGAATCCAAAATATAAATACACTAAATCAACAAATATTAATCCAAAGACCTAAACACACTAAATCAATGTTTTCTCTATTTCTGGGAGTACGAAAACCCTACAGAATCCTTGACAAGTGTGCAGACCTGTGTGGTCCGAGAACTATGAGAGCAAGGGAGAACCATAGTGATGGCCTGTCAATGACGAGCTCTACTGATGAGCCATCACCCACCCACAGCAGCCTTCCTCTGGAGAGCCAAACCAGTCTTTTTGGTGTCTAAGAAGCACAAATCTAAACATGCATTCTCTACATGTGTTGCCGTAGAAAGAAAACTTGTAAGTTCTTAAATCTGAACAAATGTTATTTTATACCATTTTGACAAAAAGAAATGGTCACCATTCTGAAGTGAAAAACAGATGTAAAGAAAATGAGCTATATTTCAGCAACACAGTTAAATGACAAATTCATCATTTCTTCACACTTAAGGGAAAAAAATCTAGGTCATAAGCCATTAAAAACACCACATTTTATAGTCAGGAAAGCTATTCAACCCATGGTTCTCAACCAAATGTTCAAATTTGCAGGTTCAACATTATTTCATGTTATATTTCAGTATCTCTGTGAAGCAATAGATTTGACTGCAGTCTCCTGATCTATACTGCTATCCATGAGGCCGGCTATAACTAAAACCAGGTTTTTATTTACATAGTCTTTTATAAAGAGGGGTTTAGTGTCACTATAACTACTTTATGTATTACCCTGAACATAGAAAAATTGTCAAAAGGCATTTATCAGCTGCAAATACTTAAGCTGATAACAGATGTGGATGTATGACATAATCCACAATGGCCTTGTTATCTGTCCTTGTGGCCTGCCTATTCAGTCCTGAGCTCCAATGCTCATGAAAGACTTAACTCATGAGTGCTGTCATTTAAGGCAGAAGGGCTTTCAAGAAGAGTCATTAAAAGTATGACTATGAGAAATGGAAGAAACTGAGAAAATACCACAGAAACAGAAACAAGTAGCTACAGAAAGATCCGGAAGGTTTCCTGTCCATTCTTACCACCCAGCACCATTCTCTCCTTTATGTTTATGAGATAACTCAGAATCCTTATAATGAATTTTCTCCCTTTTAAACTTAATTTCAATTGTTGTCGATTGGTTGGAAGGAAGATCCTTAAGGAAGAGAAGAGTATACCTACACGGATTAATATAAAATTATCAAAAAGATCCCACAGCAATTATTAAGCTTAGCACACCAATAGCACAGTTTGATACATAATATTTCCTAGGAGTCTTTGGGCTGGTGCTCCTGGTAGCCTGTCTCTAAAAACCATGATGTACATATTAGTGTAAGCTTTTCTCAACCACAGCATTTGACCTCAATATATGATTAAGAAGGGAAAGCTAGGAGAGAAAAATGCTAGGAATTCACCCCTTGGGCTTCTGTGCTTTCCACCTCACAAAGCAGATTCTATACAAATCACCAAGTCATCTTTCCCCCTGGAATTAGCTCATTTGCCACAAATACGAATTTTTATCTTAGATGATCCAGTACTGACTTTAAAAAATATGATCAATCAATACTTTAATGTAGTATGGGCAGTGAGAACTGAGCCAGCAAAGCTTTAATATGCGCCAAGGCAACATGACAGATCTCATCCTCAAATCCCTACAAATGTGTCACAAAGAAATAGCCAGACTTCAAAGCACACCCAACACCTAGTCTCAAAACAAACTTAAGATGAAAAAGATCCTGACAAGGTTATAATCTTACTAAAAACAGGAATCAGATAAGCATACTTAAGGTCAGATAAAATACTATTTGTTTTATTATCTGGGAAGCTCCCCCAAGGACAAATGGCAGACATACTGTTCGATTTGTTACAGCTTAAGCACCATGCTTACTTTCAGATACCTAAAAACAAATTTTGATGAAAGGAAACAGGTCCTGGTTTTCTTACATGTTGAGTATTGCCAGAAACAGACACAAAAATGGATTGTAAATAAGGACTTTTTGATTACAAGATATAAAAATAAAAACAAATTTGTTTCCAGTAGAATAAAAGGAGTCAAGTTAGCCACAGCACCAGGAAGAACTCAGTTCTAGCAATGAGAGGTGAATCCTGCACAGCTGGGTTCGCTAACATAAGCTGAAACCAAAGTATCTAGGCAAAGTTCTGTTAAGGTCAAAGTTCCATTTCCAACCACACCATGTAACACTCCGAACCAAGAGGATGAAGACAAAAGGTCTCATGACAAAAATTATTCTTTCATAAAGACATCTATCCATACTCTTCTCAGCCTGAGACATTATGGGAAAGTATCTACCTAGATAAAGGAAGGCTAAGTGTGGAAGCATGAAAGCATCCTGCTGATTTTCCCTGGGATCTTTCTAGAATACACAGTGCAGTTCTAGACATTTATAGAGTGATGAAACTGACCTGAGCTCTTGGTGGCTTATGGACAACCATCAGTTAATCGGGTCAAATGGTTTTTGGTGTGAAAGGAAATGTGTGGGGTATACTTTACGTATATGTTGGCTTTCCTTTCGCTTCCCCAAGCCCCCACCTAGTCTAGTGATCAGCTGTTACTTCCCCTTACTCCCAAATCAGGTTCCCACTGTCATGCCTGTCCTTCCTCCCTCCAATCCCCTGCCTCTCACAATGCTCCCATATCAGAACCCAGGTTCTCAAGTACTTGCACAAAGACTAGGTTAGATATCGATGATATATAGATACAGATATGGACGATACAGATATAGGTGAGACTCTGTTTCTCTGGAGGCCAGAGCTGAGAACAATTTAGTGATAAAAATAACTTTAAGATAATACTATGTGGGGCTAGAGAGATGGCCTAGCGGTTAGGAGCGCCAATTGCTCTTGTAGAGGACCCGGGTTCGATCCCCAGCACCCACATGGTGGCTGAGAACTGTCTGAAACTCCAATTCCAGGAGAACTCCAGTTCTGGGGAAATCTGACACCCTCTTTTGACCTCCGCACTGGCATTGCACAACACGGGTGCACAGACCTGCATGCAGACAGTACATTCATACACATAGAGAAAAATAAAATAAAAATAAAAAAATTTTTAAAAAGATAATATCATGTCAGAGGCAAGACTAAAAGGACGAGTCTGATGGGGAGGCATGTGTTGTGACCATGACTCCTGAGGACAGGAGACTATACTACAGTCCCTGTCATTTTTATTTTATTATTTATAATCGTCGTTGTTACACTACTAACTCGATAAGAAGAATACTATCATTTCCTCATCCTTCTTAGGTCAGAACTAAATGGGTGATCCTAGCAAATTCAAAAAACATTCCCCAAGTGGTTCACATATCAGACAAGCATATATTATTAAAATTTCACCTGGACCCATTCCCATTAATTATTTTCATTTTTTCTTCTTTTGCCACAGCAAAAAAAAAAAAAAAGATCTGCAATTTGCAAACTTACTGTTTGCCTTGTTTTAGTGATGTGCGCCTGTTGGAATGTAAGCTCCTTGAGGGTGCGCAATGCCTACAGCTTTCCAGCAAAACCCACAATGATCATGACCACAGTGTTATTCACTGAATGTCTAGTCTACGGTTTGAGTACTTTTGGTTTGGGGAAAAGGAGTGTTTGAGGAGCTTCCTTTGGTTTTGTCTATTTTTTTGTTTGTTTTTGAGACTGGGTCTCATGTAGCTAAGGCTGGCCTTGAACTCACTATGTACCCAAAGCTGGCCCCTACCTTCTAAGTAGTAAGACTATAAGTATGCACGACCACAAACAACTCCTACTGTTATTTTTTAAGCATTTGCTATCAGACAAGTTTTGTTGATGAACCCATCCTAAAATGAAATCACTCTTTCTGTATAAGATAATAAAATAAAGAACCTTCATGTCTTTGAAGTATGGAATTTTCCAGTTTCTTTTCCCATTTCTCTTTAGCAGAAGGTCAAGGAGATCTAGAAACCTGGTAATGTTATTCTATTTCTACTCACAGAATATAAATATCTCCCCTTTCTGCCAGGCATTTCTTTACTTGTTCCTATCTTAAACCTTATGTGTCCTAAATTTCTAGCCTCTTACCTGCAGATTTAGCTTTAAATGCCTTTACTTCCTCAATCATCAGAAACCATCTCTGTGCAAAGACCAGGTTACAACTGGCCAGAAGGCCAGGGCTGAGGGCAATTTAGTTATGAGAATAACTTAAGGAGAGCTACACATCAGAAGCAGAGACCAAAAGGACAAGTCTGATGGGAGAGGCGTGTGTTGTGACCATGACTCCTGAGGGCAAACATGCTGCTCACACCAAAGCAGCAGGGACAGAGTGAAGCACAAGAGCTAGATTCTACATATGAGCCAGAGGGAAAGGGTCTTGTCCAGAGGAAAACTTGGAGAGGAACTGAGAACATATATTACACAACTTGCAAGGAAGGAGGCAGAGAAGGGCCTCACAGGGGACAAATAGACTTGTCCACAGGACAGCACAATTTGGGATGACAGAAGATCCCAAAGCAGAGCCATCTGCCTGCAGTCCGGGCTTTAAATGGCCTGGACTGTGTGGGTAGGAGCTGGCTAGGAGGTGTACACTGCTTACTGGCCATGGCCAAGGTGCTAGTGACTCCAGCCGCAAGCAAAGGGCTCAGGGGGCCGGGGCAGGTCCGTGACTATCACTGAAATGACAGTGCATGCATTCTCCATTTGCTTGCATCCTCTTAAGAGCCACACATCAATCATTCATCTTTATGATAGACCATTCTCTTCTGGAGTCTGCTGCTAAGGGGAATGCTAAGCTATAGGAAAACGGCTGCACTCCCCTATGAGAACTTAAGAGGAATCTGAAAACTCCCCAGTTTCACTAGGCTGCAATTGTTCAGCTCCTGAATATACTCTCAAAAAATAATAGAGTGACCCCCAACAGCAACATAGATCAGCCCTTTCTAACAATACATCTAAATGACTCCAGGTAGACAGCAAGGATTTCCCCTCATTTACTGCTAGACCAAGAGGGCAAGCTTCGGACAGAGCAGAAGCAACAACTAAGTGACACTGTACCTCCAGCACCCATCCTCCCTGCTCAGCCATCACCTTCTTATGACCTCAGCCCTCCTTCCAACAACCATCAACCATGGTGGTCTCTTCCTTATCAGCAATGTTTAAGGCTGGGCAAAGCCTGATAATCCACAGAGTACTTTAGAAACTCTCTGACACATTACCGATAAGTCATTGAACACTGCAAATATGTGACTGCTCAGGATATGTACATTTGTAGAAAATATGTGAAACCTGAAGTTTATTAAAAAAATAAAAAATGAGATTCTCTAATGTGGAATTTCAATGAGTAGATAAAGAAGCTATTGGGAGGAAATGCAAAAGCATTTCTCAGCCGTTGAATTGAAATAACTCATTTAGGGCCCACTCCACCCACGGGCAAGGCTGACCCTGACAGAACCTTTCATAATAGAGCAGTGAGTTTTAATCTTAAGAAATCTGCCTATTAATTCTAAATATTCAACTCTAAAAGAACTAGGAAAATACAGTAGTACTTTGAGAAAAGCTAATGATGCTTCCACTGCATCCCAGAAACACTCTCCTTCCTGGGGAGGGTAGTGTGTGGTGGGGGTGTTTCTTCTATCAAGCTAAGCATCTTTGCAGAAGGAAGATATGCTATATTCACCTAAGGAATTAATCCAAAGAACCTCCCCGATAAATTCCACATGCAAATTGCTCCCATCTTGAGACAACTGGGATTTGCAGGAACAAAGAAGCAAATCAGGAATTAAGCTGCGTGGATTTGCCACTTATTGATCTGCTATTATTCCCCGGGGAAGTATGATCCAACCATTTTCTTGCTCAATTTCACATTTTATAGAAAATAAGATTGATTAAAATTTCCTTACATATTCCTCTTAGAAGTCTTTGAAATAAAAGGCAACTGTGAAAGTCTTGTGCAACTGTTGCCATAACCATAATTACTGTAAAATTCCTGTTGAGTCCCAGGGCTGTTTCCTGAATCACAATTGCTCTTTATCTCATTCTACTGAGCTCAAGCTGACACTAGCTACTTTTAATTCTCCAGTCGTGACTGTCACAATGTTTCTGTTTTAGAAACTAAACAGATTTTAATCCAAAATCATGCAGTGTACTATTCTACATCAAGGGCGTAAAAAAAGAACTCTGCCGGGCGTGGTGGTGTACGCCTTTAATCCTAGCTCTTGGGAGGCAGAGGCAGGCAGATCTTTGTGAGTTCAAGGCCAGCCTGGTCTACAGAGTGAGTTCCAGGACAGTTGGGGCAACAGGGAGACCCTGTCTCAAAAAAAGACCAAAAAAAAAAAAGAACTCAAAAAATCATACAGCAAAATTCATGCCCTGAGTACAAGGTTTCCCATGTTTTTTTCAATGCATTACTCCCAAAGGAGAGACTGAGTCAGCCAACAGCATAGTCACTCATGTTGAGGGCAGAACTATACACCAAAAGCTTTATATATGCTACTTCACTGGATCCTCCCAGTAACTCAACGAAGAGGGTATGATCAGTTCTCCCATCTGAACATATGATCATACGCATCTGAGGGTATGATCAGTTCTCCCTCTCAACATTAGTGAATTGAGGGACAGAGGAACTCAAAGAGCCAGGATTTGAATGAAGTGAGCCATCTTCAGTCTGTGCTCCCGACCTTGCCTTAGTGATGATCAAGAGAAAAGGACAATAGGACACAGCACATGTGAGAGCTAAAGTCATGTTGCTTAGAAAAATTTGCCAAGATCTGATAAACATACCAGGAAGATGGGCATTATATTTTCTTATCTTTTTTCTTTAAATTAATTAGCAAGCAAAATGCCATTGATTCCATGTCAAGGAAGAGCGACAAGGCTAGGCACAGGTCAAGGGTTGAGAGAGGAAACAAAAAGAATAAGATCCTCTATGATCTCCAGCTGAATTTTAAGAAATTTTCTCACTCCTTAGAGCCCAAACAAGGGAAAAGGAAATGCAACGTTATCTGAGAATTTTTTTCTGCTGTGTGGGTCTTCCATCCCAACAGGCCTGTCTGGTACAAGGCAGTTCCCACAGGGCCATGAGGAAAGCCATGAGGGAAAAGGGAGTTTTCATACGCTGATCATGGGAAGACACGGACAGTGGCAGTGAAGCTCAGTCTCTGCCAGTACCCACTGGAATTCTCAACTCTGAAGAGAGAGTCTCAAGTATCAAGTCGGTTGTAGCTCATTAAGAGGAAGGCTGAGCACAAAGAAGGGCATTTGTGGTGGCAGTAGGACAGAGCAGATGGCTAAGCCAGCGGCTAGGCTGACACAGTGAACCTCACACCAATCCCAGTGTTCAGTCCATGATCCAGCATAAAACAAATGCTGATCCCAACCCTGCCTTAGTGGTGATCAAGAGAAAGGGAAATACAATACAACACAACACATGTGGGATTAAAGTCACATTGCTTAGAAAATTTTACCAAGATCTGATAAACAGCTCGAGACTGTCAGAACCTCCAGGCATGCCAAGACAATGATCAGATCTGCAACAATGAGAAGGGTGTGTGTCTGTTTACACCAGCCAGCTCTGAAGAGATGTATGGAGATACAAGGAAAGATGGGCTGAAATGCATAGAGCAAACCTGGTCTGGAGATACCTTTCCAACATCAGAAACATAAGCCAGAGATGAAACTCTTCTAAAACATCTTCCGATCATTTCCTAGAAAAGGGAGATGAGGGTATAGGCATCCTCTGCTTGATTTTTTTTATAAATCAGCAAATTAAACAATCTGGGCCTTCTTCCGGTGCCACCCACCCACTGCCCAGTGCTCTGGGAGGGGAAAAGGGAGACCAGTATCAAAGAGCAGGAGCTGTGAGGGCAGAGGTACCAGGTGCACTTTCTCCTCCACCTGCAGCTCGGCTTTGGAAAACCCACGGATCCCCAGGTTGGAACTGACTGCGAAGAGTGACTCTTACCGTAGCACTTCATCCAGAGTCTGGTCTACTTAAGATTCTTGAGTCTGCTTCAGTTCTCTAGCTTTTTATTTGACTCTCACACTTGGCAATTTCATGTTAACTATAATAATGTTGAGCTTGGATTTTAAGTACATTTACACAATCCATGATAACTCCCAACACAATCAAAACAGATTTTTCTGACCGATGCTCAACATTTTAAGGTGTTACAGAAGACTTTTATGATTTTCAGTTTTTAAAATAATCTGTTTTTAATTCAATTTTCAAACACAACATAAAAAAACAATTCCTATACTTAAAAGAATCTAGCCAAACATCAATTACACAAAGTGACTTTACATATAGGTATGGAACATAATTAAAGCTTATTTAGAACCAACTAGTGGTTCACCATAGGAAACAGTGCTTCTGTAGGAATTTAAATTCCCTCATCTTAAGATAAAAAGGGGGACAGGGAACCACCATTATCCTAAGGAGCCATTTTCAGATTTTTAATTATATTACTCTTCTCCTCCTGCCATGAAAATACAAGACTAAAGAATTACTAGGCTGTTAAGTGTGCATTTGCCTAATCAAACTGGCATTGTGTTGGACTTTTTGATCAGTTGAATGTAAGTTTATCTGCTCAATATACAATTACCATTTACTACAGGAGTTTTTTTTTTTTTAATGAAAGCAGCATCTTAAAGGCTTTAAATATATCTGTAAAACCAAAGATGTTTTAGGAGCCCAATAAAATCACAAATTCTGGTACTTTAAATTAGATCTATTAAATTTTCATCATTGCTTGGACATAAGCTCCTGTTTTCCTATGTAAAGAGAATATTATAAACATTTAATAAATAATGGCAATTAAGCTTTATGTTTATTTTTTTTTAACACAATGCAGCCACACATTCTTACCACAGAAAATTTGGGAGTAGAGCAAAGATATTTTCTGAAAGTTTACTTATGATCCAATTACCACATAATATTTTTAGACACTTTCTATCAGGCCTTTTTCTGCCTAATTTTTATTTATTTATCTACTGTGTGCATGTACGTATGTGTTTCCATGTGTGCATGTAGAAGTGCAATGCACATGTTTGCACTTGCATGCACAGACCAGAGGTTTACCTCAGATGTCTTTCTCAACTGAGTTTTGTCATATTTTTTTAGACAGGGCCTCTCACTGAGCCCAGAGCTCATCAATTAGGCTCATCTAGGTGTCCAGGTTGTTCTAAGGATCAGCTTGTCTCCATTTCCCAAGGTCCATTCCCAAGCCCACCATGTGGGGCTTTTACATGGGCACTGGGATCTGATTCAGGTCCCCATGCTTATATGGCTGGGACTTAACTGACTGAGCCGTCTCCCCAGCCCCTCTTTTTGTAATGCTGAGAGCAAATATATATATATATATATATAAAATTTAGTACTCCATTTTTAATTATCATTTTATTTTTTTACAATCATCTTTTTTAAAGTCATTTGTGGAAAAAGTTTGTTTACTTTCTCATTGATGCCTCCACAGCCCCAAAGCTCTGTCTGCACAGCACAGACATTCATTCTGTCTGTTGGCTGATTCATCAACAAGCGATTTATTGTTTTATTTATTATTCCATGACAGTAACATTACACGTTTTAGGTTGCTTTCAATTTTTTCACAATTATGGGCAATTCTATATGTCTCTGTGGATAAAGCTTTTTCAATACTAGAATGATTTGTGGAGGATCAAATTTCTGAATGTGAATTTCTGGGCTAGGGTTTGCATATACAGTTCTAGGACTCTCTCGACAGCTAAACCGCTTTCCTCAAAGCAGAACGGAGTGTCCGTTTCAGTACTGGGAAGTCTTTATGAAAAATTAAATTAATATAAAAGGATCTCTTAATCACACATGGGGAGAAATAGTTAACTCTCTTTAATTATTAATACTGACCATTTCTCTAAACATGTGCTATGTGTTTCTATTCCCTGCTTGCTGAGTTTTCTGGCCATATCACTTATTCATTTGCTCACTCACTGCATCACACACACACACTCTCTCTCTCTCTCTCTCTCTCTCTCTCTCTCTGTAAACTTTATTTTTTTTAATTTTATTTATTTTGTATGTGTATGAATGTAATGTCTGCATGTAGGTTTGTGCACCCATGTCATGCAATGCCGTGGAGGTCAGAAGAGGGCATCAGATTCCCCTGGAACTGGAGTTAAAGATGGTTCTCAGCCGCCATGTGGGTGCTGGGGATCGAACCTGGGTCCTCTGCAAGAGCAGTCAGCACTCTTAACCACTAGGCCATCTCTCCAGCCCTCTCTGTAAACTTTAAAGCACTTGACATGCTCCCACACACAAATCTGATATGACTGAGAGAGCATTTTATTTATATTTTCTGTATGTGGTATTTGTCTTTGTTGCATATGTGTATATGTTGCATATATGTGTACGTGTATGTATGTAGTTGCACATATACATGTGTGCATCTGTGTGTGGAGGCCAGAAATTGATATCAGGTGTCTTCCTCAATTGCTCTCCACCTATTTATTGAGACAGGGTCTCACTAAAGCTGAAGCTCACTTTCCTTCTAGATCGGCTGGTCAGTAAGCTCTGGGAAATCCACCTGTCTCTGTCCCAGCACTAAAAACACAGGTGTGTCACCATACCAAGCTTCTACCTGATTGCTGGGTATCCAAACTCAAGTCCTCATGCTTGTACAGCAAGCACTTTACCCACTGAACCATCCACCCAGCCCAAGATTGATAAAATTTTAACGTTGCTTATAACACCATCTAATGCATACATTTATGGATGCATGTATGTGTTCTTATGTATATATACATGTGTACAGGCACATATATATATATATATATATATCTTGAAAAATGAGAAAGTAAAAGTAGGGCTAAGAGTACATGGCTCACTGGTACAGGATCTGCCTTTCTGCCTTCCACAAAAAGGCCTTGGATTCAACACCAAAACAGAAAAGAAAGTACAGGTAAGAAAAGGTCAGCCAAATTACCACACTTACCAGGAATAAGTGCTGCCCACCATGTAGCACACTTCCTCTGAAGTTTTTTTCTACATATACCCCATCTCCACACATGTAGAATAAAATGTATGTACATATTGTTGTATCTTCCCTAACTTTATAAATCCCTTGCCATATTATCAAATATCCTTTGTGGCCACTGTAATACAAATGAAGGCTAGAGAGGGCAGCAGCATGGACTTTGGAGCCAGACAAGTTTTGAGTTAGAATCTTGCCTCCAAGCACATCTTTTATGAGTCTGTTTCTTTAAAAAAAAAGTTTTCTTTTTTCTTTTTATTTTATGTGTATGTGTATTGCCTGAGTATATGTAAGTACACCAGTGTTTGGCAATGCCCACAGAGGTCAGAAGAGAGTTGGAACTGGAGTTAGGGATGCTTGTTAGCTGCCATGTGGGTACTGGGAACCAAACCCAGGTCCTCTACAAGAGCAGCCTGTGCTCTTCTGCTGAGCTGTCTCTCTTGCCCCATGATTCAGTTCCTTGAATTCCTATGCTTATTCATAAGATGAAAGTAATGGTATCTCTTGCTCCAGCCTGGAACTCGATATGTAGACTAGGCTGGCCTTGATCTTGCAGAAATCTGACTGTCTCTGCCTCCCAAGTGCTAGGATTAAAGGCATGTGCCACCATACCCAACTACTATTTGCCTTTTAATTTCGTTTATGGTAAGCTTTTGTAGGACTATTAAATTTTCATACAACTTATAGCATTCTCTCTCTCTCTCTCTCTCTCTCTCTCTCTCTCTCTCACACACACACACACACACACACACATGCTCACCTTTTTCACACACTCACCTTTTTAATGCTCAGAAATTCCTTCTCTACCTTTAGGACATCCTTTACTATCTGGAGTGGAAAGAGAATAAATCCCTATTAAACACATGTTAGACCTAAAATGAAAAAAATAATAATTGGCTTCATATAGCACCAGCTTTATAAAATGTTCATTGTACAGTGCAATGGGTTTCTCAAGGTCAGACTTGGCATGCTTATTCTTTTCTGGCACAGGTAGTCGGTCCTCACTAAATGCTGAATTTACTCAATTAGACAAAAAGGAACTTTCAGAAAGGGCATGGATATTAGAGCCAGGAACAAAGAATTTAATTAGACTGACACCACAGAAACACACGGGCAACATTAAGAAGGTTCAAAATCAAACATTCCAAAGCCCTGATGTTCTCCTGTGTAGACAGGACTAACACCTGCTCTTCCACTTCTTTTCAAGCCCAAACACCACTACCAATGTTTCCGCAGCGTTTCTCTGATGTCCTCTGAGCTGCAACCCCTTCCAAGATGCCTCAACTGCAAAGGAGTTTTGTGATCAAATAAATAAACATGGCAGCTGCTGCATCCGACTTTCTCTTCTCCCTAAAACCTGCTTACCAGAGCTCAACAAGCTTTTATACGGACACTCTACAAACTTCTTAAGGCATTAATTCTTACAGATGGATGAGTGGAGGCTAAAGTCAGAGTCTGGCCGGGTGCCTAGGCAGACAGGGGGAACTAAGAAATATAAGGTCTAGGAAAAACAAAACAACCCCAGCATTCAGAGATCCGGGGAAAACACTGACTGGAACAGGTAGAAGATTTTCAGGGATGTTGACGAGCTTAGGCTGTATGCCAGCATGGGCAAGAAGGAAATGGGGCTGGAAATTTACGTACCAGGAACAGGAAGCGGAAATGCAGGGAGAGCCTGAAGGTAGAATGGAATGAGTTGGCAGCAATCCCAACCACCAAGATGGGAGCTGGACCACAGCACAAGGGATCCCCCTGGATGCTAATCACCTACTTCCTAGATGGCCTACTTAACTCAACAGTTTATGGCCAGGGGCTTGGCCAAGGCACTCTGCAGAGGGATGTTTGAAGCTTTCCACTTGAAGGTGGCTGTGCTGCAGTAAAAAGTTACGTGTGAAGATTGGAATTAACTCACACATAATTCTGCTGGTTTCAGTGATGTGTGGTACTCGGGAAGAATGGCAGCAGGTTCCTTAATCTTGCTGGGATTGTGACTTGAGTGCTACGTGAACAGCGTCAACAGTGCTGGTCTCAACAGCAAATCTTGTTCTTCCAGGCAAGAGTCACTGTTTCTTGGCACCACAGACTCAGCCGCACTGAGCTAGTCAAGGATCACAGTGAGGTCAGAGACAGACTATACTGGCAGTGGTTTGGGGAGCAATGACATTGCTAATGACTATAAAATACTGCATGATTTCAGTAACACAGGGAATCTGAGTAGTCAAAAGGAATGTCTTCAGGTCCCAGGCTAAGTTCAACAAGATCTCAGGCCCGAGAGCAGTTTTGCTAGGATTTTTGTTTGTTTGTTACTTGCAAGTTTTTGCCTCATTTTGTTTACATCTGTAAATCATTAATTTAAATGTTGAAACAATATCCAAATCATTGCATCTCTGCAGGTTTTCTAATAGTGAAAGATAACCATAAAGTTGGTATCTTTAATTGTCTTGGTTTAACATATATTGAAAGTCTCCTGCTCCACAAAACTATTCTTCAGATGAAAGCACTGACAAGAAGAGAAGTAGGAAACTTCTTAATGTCAGGCTGAGCCACACATCAGCAACAAAACAAAGCGAGCCACGTGACTGGAAAAGCAATCCTTTTTATTCAAGTATACATTACCCTATAGAGTTAAAGGCCCTCACTCTCACACAAAATATCTCAGATAGGTTTCTGGGTTACATTCATAATTCTTGTTTTTAAGAAATTATTCCTGTGTTACCAAATGTTTATTTTAGCAAGAGAGATGTGAGAACATCTCCCTTATTCCTGATGAAATACTAGGGTGTCCAAACATTCTGGAACCTACCTTTAAGCAGTCTTTAGGTCATTCTACCATCAATAACCTGGAAACCTGACCATAACTTGTATACAGTCTTGGATTAATATAGCCATATAGAATTCCATTCACCTATACTGAGGTCAGGACCACTAACAGGAATTTTTATAGATACCATACTCCTAAAGTTTCTACTGAAAAGATGATTTTTTGTGGGGGGGGGACCATATAGCCAATGCTGGTCTAGAATTCACTATGTAAATAAGGGTGGCCTCTAATTCATAAAGATTCACCTGCCTCTGCCTCGGGAATACTAGGATTAAAGGTGTGTGCCACCAAGTCCAGCCCAAGTGTCCATCCATTTATGGGAAGGAAGAAATTGAAGGATCAAAGAGTTTTCAAAGTTCCCCAATGCTGTCTAGCCAGCCAGTTAGTACAAGAGTTAGTATTCAAATCCAGTTCTGTACTAAAAGGCTGAATCTCTTTCCAACAGTAAAGCCATGGTGCCAAGACTTTTCTCTTAATAGAAAGTAAAATCTTGATCAAGTAATATATCTTCCTTGCCCACTGTGTGCATTCTAAACCTAACTAACTGGATACAGGATGCAGATTCCATGTAAGGTGTATGATTCATTCAGGAGAATTCCTTGGTTAGCATCTGCAGGGAAGGGCTGTGGGGTATTAGCTGATAAGTCAACAAGTGTGGAATAAACACTTGAGACCTGCAGGGCCAGGAATCACAATACATATAGTGGAGTAGACCCGATTGCTATTCAGATATCCCAGTTCTGGGGGCTGAGGAAGAAAACAAGCAGATTCCATGGGAATTTAGAAACAAACAGGGTAGGGAACTGAGAGGACCAAGATGGGGAACTTCTGATGATAGAGAAGCACTGATACACAAGAAAATGACAGCCTATATGTTGGGAAAACTAGCTGTTGAAGACATAATCTGAGGGGTAAAACCACCATATGAAGCCAATCACTTTAATCTCAGTGTGATTTACAGTTAAACTGAAATTTGAGATTATCCACCATGTAATCAACCACATCTAAAGATAAAATGAATGTGGTTAAGAATGCATGTACATATCACACAAAGACTTAAAATTAAGTGACAATGCTATGTAAAAGTCTAAAGTGTATAAAACTATATACGGTTTCACATATATTCTAATAGGTTTTTCCCTATAACTATGTTTTAGTTCAGTAATAAGCAAGGAAACTGATTAAATACTTATTTCCTATGTTTGATATTCAGAAAAAAAAATGTGGCACAAAAAAATATTCAATTAAAGGCCATTCACTCCAGAGTGACTAGAGTATAATGAATTAACTTAGAAAAAGTAAGAAAAAGTACACTAATCTTCATTTTACTGGCATGTTATGCACACTAGTAAAAGCAATCAAGAGGTGAGAAGGAGGCTTCAGAAAGACAACAGCTTCAGTTTCTTCTAAGACCCAAGTATGAAACAAAACAGCACAGTTGAAGAAATACCTAAGTATTCAGCTCTGTTTTTAAAATCACCTTATTTTTGGCATAGTTTTTAAATCCCACAAATAACATAAGCAAAAGTATTTAGTCCACCTAAATCAATTGCATAGTGTAATTTATTGATATGCCCTGATTCCAAATTGTACTTCACATACACACACACACACACACACACACATATATATATATATATATATATATATATATATATGTGATATATGTGGGTATGTACATATACACACATACATATACAAACACATATATGTATACAAACATACTTTATATAGTTTTGCCTTGATATAGAGGGGAGATGATAAGGTCTATTTCCTTCCTGTCATTATTTTTCATAATGTCAAACATGTTTATCTCATTTATCTATCTACCTAGCAAAGGTTAAGCATCTGTACTATGCTTTGCACCGTGGTGGGCATTGTAGACACAAATCAAGAGACTGTAATACAAGTGCTGACAAAATAATCCAATCTCACGGTAAATGTCAAGGAAAAGATTTTCTTTGTTAAGCTTTCCTCCATCGTTTTCCAATTTACAGCATCCACTGTACATTAACAGAGGTCTATTTAGCCAGAAGTGTCTGTAGCTTTCATCTCTGAGGTACACTTTGTGGATTGCCAAGGATGGGTAGGAAGTTCCCTGCTCGTCTGCCTCTCCCACTCTGGGGGCCAGAGATATTGGTGTAAGGTTTGTTTAGTTACCAGTTCTTCCCAAAATCTAAGAGGAAATAAAGTATGATATAGTACCAAAACCGTCACTGGTACTTCTACTGGAATCAAGATGTTTCACCCTCAAACAGAAAACACACATGTGGGGATAAACACCCCAGCATCTACGAAATAGAAAACACACATGTGGGCATAAACACCCCAGCATCTACGAAATAGAAAGCACACATGTGGGCATAAACACCCCAGCATCTACGCAATAGAAAACACACATGTGGGCATAAACACCCCAGCATCTACGCAATAGAAAACACACATGTGGGTATAAACACCCCAGCATCTACGCAATAGAAAACACACATGTGGGCATAAACACCCCAGCAGCTACGCAACAGAAAACACACATGTGGGCATAAACACCCCAGCAGCTACACAATAGAAAACACACATGTGGGTATAAACACCCCGGCATCTGGATATGGTTCCCCTCCCTCCCTTAGTAACACCCTGATAGTCTTAATTCATTGGACTGGTGTCTACTGAGCACCTACAATGAGCTAATCACTCTTTTCTATAATGGGGATACCACAGCAACAAAAGGCACTTAAAATTCCCTGCTTCCAGCATCCTTTGGCAACAAATGTAGTATATGCAACAGAGAGATGCATGAGTAAACACAACTGAATTTTACACAGTGCTACGAAAACACATTCAAGTAGGGGAGAAGAGAAGCAGGTTTGCATACACTGAACAAGGAAAGACAAGAAGGGTTGACTAAGATTAAATGACATTGATACCAAAATTGGAGGATGTAAGAGATCAGATTATACACATAAAGGGGAGAGCAAGCAGAACAGCCTGGGTACTCCGAAGGTGGGTGTGGCTAGAGTGGAATGGGGGTGCAGCGTTGCTATGCCAACAAATAGCCCAACTCTTAAATTTAGTTTTTAAGATTGGGCCCAAACTCAGAAAACACTGGTTCTCCTAGAGATCTTTTGGAAATTTCTGTCTCCAGGAGCTGTGCTTACAGGACTCTCTGCTGGAACTTTTTCTGGAACTCTGTTCTGAGCATGGCTCCACCCATAATTTTATTCAGAATGGTTTCTCCAGCTTCAATTGGAGAAGGACAAGCTTGGCTCCACCTTAATCTTAGCAGACTATCTGGGCTTTTCACCTAGAATATCTCTTTCACCGTAGGTCAGTACTCCACTGTGTGCAACAGAGATGGGCATGCCCCCTTTCAGCACTTTGACATGTCAGTTCTCAAGCATACCCGCATTCATTCATTCATTCATTCATTCATTATCTTTTTTATTATCTTTTTTTTTTATTGGAGTACCAATTAAGGTCATGTAAGAAAGGAGAGCAGGTGCCAAGGTCACAAGACACAAGAGCACAGGTTTTTCTGGGATTAATTAAAAGTCATTAGTTCAGGTTATGTTCACGTACAAAAGTCACTCCCACAAGAGGGCAGTTATGGGAAAGTAGGACAGTGGGTCACAGGGGGCCTAGTAACTACGGCTTTGTACCTTGACTTTACTCAGAGTAACACAGAAACCACTGAAGTGTTTTGAGCAGATCTGAAATGATACTTTTTTTTTTTTTTTAATGTGTATGAGTGTACTGTCTGCATGTAGGTTGGTGCACCAGTGTTGTGCTATGCCTCGGAGGTCAGAAGAGGGCGTCAGATTCCCGTGGAACTGGAGTTAAAAACAGTTCTTAGCCACCATGTGGGTGCTGGGAATCGAACCCAGGTCTTCTGCAAGAGCAGTCAGCGCTCTTAACCACTGAGCCATCTCTCCAGCCCCTGAAATGACACATTGGGTTTTTTTTGGTCTTTTTCGAGACAGGGTCTCCCTGTAGCCCCAGCTGTCCTGGAACTCACTCTGTAGACCAGGCTGGCTTTGAACTCCCAAAGATCCGCCTCTGCCTCCCAAGTGCTAGGATTAAAGGCGTGTGCCGCCACCACGCCGGGCTGAAATGATACATTTTAAAAGGCTCTCTATGGCTGCTCCTCAGAAATAGTTGTTGGAACTGAGCATAAGACAACAGAAAGGGAAAAAAAGGAATTAAACTCAATCATCCAGGTAAACATAGAACACTGCAGCTCAAATCAAGTTGGTGGAGCCGGGCGACGGTCAGGAGAGGCCAGTATATTTTGAAGGTGGAGTGAACAAAGTTCTATGTGGAGGGAGAAAGAGGAGGAAGCCGGGGGCTCCACCATGAACAGTGGGAACGATGGAGTCAACTTTTACAAAGGTGAGGATCACCAGAAAGGTCTGGCTTGGAGGGAAGAAATCAGAAGCTTGACTTCGGACTGTGTGGTATAAGATACCTGCCCATCAGCTGGGTGAAGGGAAAAGCCTGGAGTCCAGGCAGAACACGACTAGGCACTATAGGACTGGCTGGCATCGCTGAAGAGAGCAGAAGGGAATGAAAAAAAGCAGAAGGACTAAGCCCTGGAGAGCACTAATACTTAAATATCGCAAGCATGAGGAAGAAATACCAAAAGAGACAAAACAAAACCCAAGAAAACAGGAAAGGCCGGTGGGGTAGGAGGGAAAGAATGGCATGATAGACCAGAGGACCAGCCAACAAAGTTTCTGTGAGGGAGCAATTCTCTCACATGCGGCTGACTTGTCAAGGAGTATGGGAGTGAGAACTAACTGCTAAGCTCACCAATATGGAGGTCACTGTTAACCTGAGGAGGCGGAACGGGATGCAAAGACCAGATTAGAACCAGGTCAAGAAAGAATAAGAATTACTATAGACTGACAATATACCTGTCTCTTAGATATTTTGCTATTACATGCAAAGAAAGGTAATAGAATACTGTGGCTCAGAAGGTTATTTTGTAAAATAAGAAGGATATGATATTTGCATTCTGAGACTATTCCAGTGGAGGAGAAACTGATTATGTTGGAAGGAGAAAGTATGCTGGAACGTGTTGTGTGCAGAAGGGAAGGCTTTCTTGGCATACATGGTGGGTTGGTCGTGGGCAGAGCACACAGTCCACCAGAACAACAGGACCTAAGACCAGTGTATGGTGATAGGTATAAGGTGATTTTTCAAATGACCTTAAGGTCTAAGTGAAATAAGCAGCCAAGTGTTTAGCTGAGAGCGTGAAGAGAAAAACAGATGTTGAAGAGTTGAGACTAGACCAGAAAGCGTACAGTGTCAGGTACCTAGCAAAGCAGAAGCAGAAGCAGAAGCATGAGTGAACTGACCACGAGAATGGAGCTTGACAATCCAACAGCACCAAAGGTCCATTGGAAACTAGTGACGATGACACCAAAGTGAAACCAGTCAGCTTAACTAGGTGCGCTTCACCAATCACTTTAAACCACACAGACACAAGCTAGCTAGAACGGCAGAGAGCTGGGTCCTTCCACGCTTTCCAGCTGAGTGCTTCAAAATGAGAGAGAGATGAGGAAGCTGCTGGAGACCTAAGCTGATAATGCAATGTACAAAGCTGGTTAACTTGGAAGAAGGGAATGGAGACTTAGAGCGCACAGCGGTATCCGGGGTGGGTGGTAGGTCAATGGATTTGGGGTTCCTATGAGATTGGAAGACTATAAAAGTCAGGAGAAAGACAAGTGTTGACTCAAGAGCAATGGCAGATGAAAAACACGAAAGGTTTTCCACACAACTGGAAAACCAACAAATAAAAAGAACAAGTCTAATCTAAATGGGAGCTCAGTGTCAGCTATAGAAAGTAAAGGGAAGTCAATAGAGGAGGCTCAGGGGAGAAGGGGCTTGCTCATAACTGACAATGAACTCCAGAGAGTGTGCTGGAAGCAAGACGCAGACGCGGAGGTAGGCAACCTCTAACAGTCCCATGTTGGAACTAAAGTCCACTTGACAGTATTAGTTGATGGACCTCTGGTGGTGATTCAGTCATGAGGATTCTGCCTTCATTAATGAATTAGTCCTCTTAGGAAAGGATTTGAAGGGAGCACCCCAGTGCCCACTTCCTCCCCTCCTTCCACCATATGAGGACACAGAAGCAAGATGCCATCTTGAAAAAAAAAAAAGCATCCCTCACCAGACATCAAATCTGCTTGGACCATGACCTCCACAACCTCCAGCACTGTAACGAATAAATTTCTGCCAGATACAGCATACTCAGTCTAAGGTTTGTTTTGTTTTGTTTTGTTTTCCTGTGGCTACTGCTGTTGTATTTGCAAGAACTACTCCAGGTCACCTTTTGTGTGACAAATCATATCAAAGCTGAGCTGCCTTATAAGAATCATTTTCCACTGCTCATGGATTCTGTAGATCAAGAATCCAGAGAGGTCACGGTGAAGACCTGGGGATTCAACTCCTCTCCAGGCTCGCTGACTCCCCTGCGTAGTGCTAAATATACAGAAGACTAAATAGAACTGCCACCTAGAGACTGCACAGCCTGCCCATGTGAACTGGATTCATCCCAGTGTGGTGGTCCCAAAGTAGCTCTAAATAGGAAAGCCACATCATGATCTGTGGGATTCTAAGCAAGGGGCATTCTCCAGATAACAAAGAAGAGCCCCACCGATTTCTGCATCCTAGTCCTTGGGGGCGGGGGGGGGGGAAGGTCACACTGCATTACTTCTTGGACACTGTTAATTAAAGTAGCCACAAGCCTACACAGTTCCAAATGGAGGGGACAGAGTCACTCAAATAGGAAAACATCAGTTTTAAAAATGGAGCTCAGGGCTGGGAACGGCTTAGTGCTTAAAGTGCTTGCTACATGAGAAGCAAGAGCAAGAACCAGAGGTCAAATTCCATAACCCATGGAAATGCTGGACTGGGCATAGAGACCACCAGAAGCTAGAGCATTCTGAAGACGAAGATAAGGGATCCCAAGATAACCTGACAGCCGTAGCAGTGAGCACTGCGTTCAACTAAGAGAGACTACCTCGAAAAATTAGGTGGAAAGTGACTGGGGAAGACTCCTGACATTAATCTCCAGCCTGCACATGCACACACACATGAACGTGAACCATCCCCTCAACATATGCATCCCCACACATACAAACCCACATATGTAGTACAACACACACACAGTAAGCATGAAGAAGGAAAAAAACTGGACATCATATTTTAAAACCAGCAAGTCATCTCCTGTTCAAAATAAATAGTTTTAAGATGCTGAATGGTAAAATTTGCATAAATATAATATAAACCCCTAAAGAATCTTTTGTTCCTGTCCATTATAGACTAGTTATAGTCACTCAAAATTTATATACATGCCTTAAGCTTCTGGCATGGCTTTAGTCAGGGATGAGGTCTCTAAGAAAGTAATTAAGGCTAATTGGAGTTGTAAAAGCGGGCTGCTGATCTAACAGGATCAGTGTCCTCGTAAGACAACACACTAGAGAGCTTGCAATCAGTCTTGATCTCAGTCAGAGGGAGTCTCTTCCTCTCTCCCTTTATAATAAACTTTGAGCCTCCAGAACTGTAAGGAAATCAATTCCTGTAACTTAGCTCCACCCAGCCGACTGTTTAGTTACTGTAGCCTGAGCAGGCTAATACACTGCCCTTCTTTTTTCACTATGATAATTATAGTCTGGGCAAGTAGAGATTTGAGTTAGTGCAGTTGCTAAATGTGGAGTGAAGATCGTACTAGATAACTTCATATAACTATATGAGTATTGGTGGGAAGAAACATGGGTACCTGTTTGTGGTAGGGGGCTCCTATGTATATTAACATTCAAGCTCCCTGAAAAAGCAGGACGAGAGTCTTTCTCAGCAAATGCAACGCTACAGGTGTCTGATTCTAGCCTGGCAAATTTTCATTCTCATAACTCAAATTATAGGGGAAAAAAGTGAAACAGTATCAAAGAAGCTAAATTTACACAGCCTTGTTCAGGAGTTTCACTTGATGAAAATGTGCTCTGCACATACTAGAAAATTATACATTTAAAACGAAACACTTGAATTCATCTGAAAAAAATCTAATTTTGAATGCCAATCTCTTAGTTAATAATCCTAGCGCTTCTGAAAAGGGCAATGTAGAAATCCTTATGACTTACTAATTTCAGTTCATGAGGAGATTGGTGCATTCCTCCTCAATCCTTTTCAAGGTAATTTGTAAATATCATCAACAGGAGGTATAAACAAAAGGTATCACAAGATAACAAGAAGGTAAACTATTGCCAGATTAAACACAGTACAGATAAAATCCACTGCATTTGTCATGTTATTTTCTCGTTTATTGGTACAAACAGGTGAACACTGTATTCATTCTCTTTTTTCAAATAATGAATTGCACCTAAAAAAGATATAAATTCAAATGATTTATACCATCTAACTGTATACAAATTTTCATATTGCTTGATCTATGTATTCCTACAGTCAATAGCTATGACTATCAAAGACAATCAACCCTTCAACAGTAGACACTAATTCTATGAATTCATACAAAAATATTGCTTATATTTGGTAATCTACTGAATGAATCTTTACTTAAAATTGAAGGCAAACCTTTAAAAATGCATCAATATCAAACAAGGTATATGGTGGCTTACATCTGCAAGCCCAGCACTTGAAAAGCTGAGGAAGGAAGATTGTCATCAGTTCCAGGATAGCATGGACTAATCTTGTCTCATAACACAGCAAAATAAAATGTCAGTATTTATTAGGAAATGCACACTGCCAACCACAAGAAGAAACATGTCAGTTCTTCCCATATTTTCTGATGAAGTATAATGACTGAGAAAGGTTCATGTGCAAGGAAGGCCAGCAGAGAACATTGGTGGGAATTGCTTGCCAGCTTCAAGCGATGTCATCTCTGGGCTGTTTGATCACTTGTCTTTCTTTCTTCCTTATAATTGGATCTACAGGGATGTGTTCACCTTACATAGGAACAGGAATCCTCTTTCCATTCATTCACCCTTTTGATCCCTGTCTCCTCCACTTTAGGTTTTCAAGTCACTTAAACCATTCCCAAAATAGGGCAGGAGAGGAAAGGAAAGAAAAAGGGGGAGAAGGCAAAAATCAGGCCTCATATTCCCCCAAAGCCTCAAACTCCTTGACAGGAGGAAAGGAAACTCCCAGGTAGCTTCGAACACATTAAGGAATGCTATAGCCAAGGAGCTCACCGCCTAGCATGCAGGTCAACTATTTGGCACATGCAATATTCAACAGGGCACTGGGCCAACAGAGTGGCTAGATCTATAGGAAGCAACTCAGGCAGACAGGCTTTGGACACCTCAGAGATCCCACCATCCATTCTGATGCAAGAGAAACAGTGACTCGTGCTCTGGTTCCTAGGTGGGAGACAGAAATGCTGATAACAGGTGTCTAACTAAGAGGGGCTGGGGAAGGTCAGAGACTACACAGATCTCACAAGCAGACACAATGACCAGGCCCAGAAAGTCCAAGTCAGCTACCAGAGTGACATTCAAAAGAACAAGAAGGAACAGTCTCATTTCAGTGGATACCAGGGCACAACGCCCAGTCCCCAAGCATGCCAAATCCAGAGCAGTGGACACAGTGAGGGTCACACAGTGAACGAAATGTCCTTCAATCTTCACCCAGTGTATTAGGACATTAGCTTCCCCTTTATGTGGACATCATCTTGGAGCAGGACAGGAGGGAAAACCTTGAGAAGTTAGGGATACTCCAGAGTGTTTAAAATAGGAACTGATATGCTCTTGATTGATAAGATCAAATGTTTTACATTTACAGTAGAAATGAGGCTTGAATCCAAGGTAAAAGCAGTTGTAGAAAGTATGTTTCCGGGGCTGGAGAGATAGCCTAGCGGTTAAGAGCACCGACTGCTCTTGCAGAGGACCCGGGTTCGATCCCCAGCACCCACATGGCGGCTGAGAACCGTCTGTAACTCCAATTCCGGGAGAACTCCAGTTCCAGGGGAATCCGACACCCTCTTCTGACCTCCGCGGCATTGCACGACACGGGTGCACAAACCTACATGCAGACAGTACATTCATACACATTCAAAAATAAATAAAATTTAAAAAAAAATTTAAAAAAGAAAGTATGTTTCCAGGCTGGAGAGATGGCCGAGCGGTTAAGAGCGCTGACTGCTCTTGCAGAGGACCCACATGGCGACTGAGAACCGTCTTTAACTCCAGTTCCTGGGGAATTCGACACCCTCTTCTGACCTCCGCGGTATTGCATGACACGGGTACACAAACCTACATGCAGACAGTACATTCATACACATACGGAAATAAATAAAATAAAAAATAAAATAAAAAAATAAAAAACTGCTACTTAAAAAAAAAAAAAGAAAGTATGTTTCATGGCCAGGTATGGTGGCGCGCGCCTTTAATCCTAGCACTCTGGAGGCAGAGGCAGGCAGATCTTAGTGAGTTCAAGGTCAGCCTGGTCTACAGAGCAAGTTCCAGGCCAGTTGGGGCTACACAGGAGACCCTGTCTCGAAAAGACCAAAAAAGAAAGAAAGTATGTTTCAGGGACTGGAGAGATGGCTCAGCGATTAAGAGAGCTGACTGCTCTTGCAGAGGACCCATATTCGATTCCCAGCACCTACATGGCAGCTAAACGCCATCTTAACTCCAGTTCCACGGGAATCCGACACCCTCTTCTGACCTCCACAGCATTGCAAGACATGGGTGCACCAACCTACATGCAGACAGTACACTCATACACATAAAAAAAAAAGAAAGTATGCTTCATCTATTTATCATTAAAGTAGTGTGTAAATTTTTATACACATGGGCCTCCTGCCTAACAAAGTTTAAGAGTTGAACTCAAAATCCTAGCCGGATAAACTCATTCTAAACAAGTGTGAGCTGTGGATTATGCCAGTGAGGAAGCCATATTACTTGTGCATGATTAAATAAGTAGGTGAAAATAAGACTGGTGTTTAGAAATTCCTACAGCAATCTCACATGGTCACATGCAAATATATGATTAGTGGAATCATCTCAGCCAGTACGGTAGAGACAAGGGCAGATATGTCCAAGCTTAGGAGAGGGGCATGCACAGAGCACACTGTGCTATGCAACTACGTATCAACCTGTGCCTAACTAAAAATAGCCACTCACCACCGAAAGCTTAAAAAAGACAAATGTAAATCAGAAAGGACAAATGGTGGATGCAGCCTAAATGTGACACCTAATAGGTTTTATATTTAGGATCACTAAGAGGACATCACATGTGAATGATGTGTCTATACCCAGAAAGATCCAATGATATAAAGCTTTCAACACCAGGTTTCCCAGGGAAACAAAAGAGGTAGTATTACTTTATGTAGCATCAGGAGACATAGTTGCATTACAGAGGAATTCAGTTTCAGTCAGATATCAAGACACATGACATTAATGTTATTAGTTCAGAGGAGCAGTATGTTTCAACTATAAGATCTCTTTGGCAAGCTGAATATACATAGTGGTGCACACCTTTAATCCCAGTACTTTGGAGACAGAGGATCTCTGTGAGATGGGGCCAGCCTGGTCTACATAGGGAGCGCCAGACCAGCCAAGGCTACAGGGAAACCCTGTAGAAAACCCATCAGAAAACAAAAACAAGAAAGAAACAAACACAAAATAGATCCGTTTGGCTCTGCAGCTATATGAGTGCCTTAAAGCATCAGGCATTTTTGCCTCATTTTATGTTAGTCTGTATATAAGAAACATCATAAAAATAAATGAAGTTGGCAGTAGAGACCAGCAAGAACTTTTTCTTCCCTAAAAAGGTTACAAACATGATTTTAATTTGAAAATAATGGTCTTGTGGATATTAAGTTGTGGCCAGACCCCTGACTGGAAGGAATGCATAAATCCACAGTGGACAGCAGCAATCCACTCAACGTTTAAGCTGGACACAGCTGAGGATGGTAGAAAGGGACCTTGAGCCACACACCTTACACACTGCAGCTTAGATGCACATTTGCATTATTCTGTTATGCATGAGTTGCTTTGAGATTTTGTTACAAATTAGAGAAAAAGTCCAAGGGGGAAATCTTGTGATATATTTGAACTTCACTTCAGAAAGCTAAGCGCTAAGAAGTGTGTGTGTGTGTGTGTGTGTGTGTATGTGTGTGTGAAATTTTTCAATTTCTTTTACCACTCCCACCTAGAGATGGTCCACTAATAGGGAAATATACTTGAAGAGCCTCAGTCTTTGCCAACTTCTCTCCCTTGTAATCTAGCGATGTAACAATAACAGCTTTCACCTCTGAACATAACCCCTTAGTGAGCGTGCCAAGAAAGATCCTTACCCATAGATGAGAAAATCAAAATGCCAGGAGTTGTCTATCCAGGCCAAAAGCCAGGAAAATGCTCAGAAATAACTTGACTCCATGTTTCCTGACTCTGGGTCCAGTGTAAGAAGTATTAAGACCATTCACAGAGCATTTAGCTATCTTCAGAATACAGTGATAATTTTTTAAAGATCCACTTCAAGCCGGGTGTGGTGGCGCACGCCTTTAGTCCTAGCACTTGGGAGGCAGAGGCAGGCAGATCTTTGTGAGTTCAAGGCCAGCCTGGTCTACAGAGTAAGTTCCAGAACAGCCAGAGTTCCAGGGAGACCCTGTCTCAAAAAGACACACACACAAAATCCACTTCAATCAATAATGAAGGCATTTCTCTAAAATAACCAGCTAGTCTGTGGTTCTTCATTGTCAGAGTATTCTACCACACTATAATACGTTCACCAAGAAAAAATAGCAGGACCTCCATAGAGACAGAGTTCAAGGCCTGCATGGTCTACATAGCAAGTTCCAGGCCAGCCAGGGCTACAAAGTAAGACCTTGTCTCAAAACAAAACTGGGACATACTCTAACTCAAATCAGTAGAGATCTCACACTCTGTATTTCCTATATTGATCTGATCACCAGGTCCCTCTCCCAAGTATCTGGGCATACCTAAGTCAAGACATGTGCCTGTTCTTTGACCTAATTCTTCCAAGTTCCTACCTTTCAAACCATCCCTCCAGGCTGCCTAGGTCACCCTTCAAAGAGGAAAATCTAAGCAGGTCACTCCTCCTGGGAAAACTCACCCCATAATCTGAACTTTATCCTAGCACAGGAAGTCCTTCTACATCTGGCCTTAAATAGTCTCATGTTCTTCCCCCATGCAGAAGAAGTGAATCCTCATAACCTCTACTCCATACACACAGTCATTTTCTACACTTCAGTCCCTTAAGAAATTACCAGCGGTCCCTGGAATAACTTGTTCAATGATGCTCTGAAGTACACCATGCCCCTCCCCTGAAATACATTCCTTACACCCCCCTCCTTTCAAGTTGTTCAACACCTCCCCTGTGCTACGTCCATGGGTGGTTGTCCTCAGAGTATTTCTCCCCCTCCAGCCCAACACAAGCAACGAAGCCCTTACTTTCCTTTAATGCTGCTCTGCACAGGGACAAAGAGGCAGCTGCAGACTGTAGGGCATCTGGGGTCCACAACTGCACTTAACCATGTCTTTAAAAGGGAGAACCATGATTCTTCTCATCCCCAGATCCATCATGGCAACTAGTAACCCAAAAAACACTTTCAAGGCAATGCCATGTGCCTTGAGCATGCTTGCTTCTCCACTGGAATTTTTTCATCCTTGTGGAACAAAAACAGTCATGGCACACGCCTTTAATCCTAGCACTTGGGAGGCAGAGGCAGGCGGATCTTTGTGAGTTCAAGGCCAGCCTGGTCTACAGAGGCAGGACAGCTGGGGCCACAGGGAGACCCTGTCTCACCCCACTAGCTTGTGAGGTTTTTAAGGAATAAAAATCTCTTATCATTTTACCATCAGGATACCCTAAGGTGTTAGGTTTACAGATCTTCTACATCAAGACAGCATAAAAGTAAAAAGGAGCTGTCCTTTGTGAGCCCCAAACTATAGGCAAGATACTACCCTGAATTCTTCTAAACCTCCTAACTTTATTTAATCCTTACATAATAGAAATGTCACTTGTCTTCATCGTAGAGAACTTAGCATGAGGGCTTTCAGAGGTTAAAATGCCACAGAGTTAGCCAGTGCTGAGTGGATTTACACTCAGTGCCACTTCACTTGCTATCTACTACTGTGCTGTGATCAAGAAATCCACACAGGATGCAAGCCTTGACTTATCCTCATCCTCCTATGGTGCTTACATTTGAAACACTGCTGAAATGAAGGATGGAAAGACACTAAAGCAAATGCATTGCAATTGCTAGAAATATTTAGACATTAACTTCCCCATAAAGCCGATGGCATGAGCTTCTTCAATAAGGCTATCTGTATCAATAATTTCCTAGATTTATATTTAGGAAACTTTTCAATTTCAGAAGAAAAAATACTTCAGTGAAAGGTAGCAGAATAGTCTGAAACCCAGGTTCTACTTTGTATTTTACCACACTGATGGTTAGACATGTTACTTTGTATTATTGTTGCTTTGGGATTTTGTATTACTAACTACTATTGCAACTTAATGGAAAGCAAATAATTCTTAAATGCCTTAAACTATTTGCCATTGTACAGCACTTAACATAATAGTATTAAATCCCCATGGTGTTCAATTCCCAATTTCCTCCACTAATATGAATTGATATTTCTTTTTCTCTGTGAAAGAAACCAATTGAGTTGCTGCAGAAGAAAGCATTATTCCAGGTCCCTTTGTTTAGCTACTGGTAGCCAGGTAGAGAGTTCAGATATGAGGCTTTAATTACATAAAATGTTGGCAATTGAACAACAGTACAGTGGCCACTACAATACAATCATCTACCAGCTCACCACAGAAACAGCAGCCTGTTCTCCTTAATTCTTGCCTTCATGGCTAATATACTTTGAAGAGAAGAAAAACAGTAATCATATCAAAATTTTGGTGGAAAAAGCCATTCACCTAAATGAGTTTCTTTAAGTTTGTCAAATAATTCTGTTGAAAACAATGTTGGGTCAGATATGGTGGTGCACACCAGTAAATCCCAGCAGTTAGGGGTGAGGAAGAAGGGTGGATGGTTCCAGGGAAGCCTGAACCACCTGGCAAGCCCTAGGCCAGCCTGGGCTACACCAAGAAGCTGTGCCTAAAAATAAATAAGCAGGACCAGTGAATTGGCACAGTAGTTAAAGGAAACTGCCACCAAGCCTGTGGTCCTCAGTTGAATCTGCCATGAATTCCTGATGAAAGATTTGGCAGCATTTTTTGAGAGGAAACATCATGTAAGGTGTTATCATGTTAATAAAATACAACAATGTTTCTCTAAAGAGTGTAACAAGTTCTTTTTTGAATTATCTCTTTTAGAAACTTAGTGTCCAAGGTATATTAACTGTAAGCAAATTTGCTAATTCTGGACCTCAGTTTCTTCATCCTACAGGGCACTAATAATGCCTATCTTACAAGCATGTTGGAGCCACATAATTGCATGAAATCATGCATGTGCAACATCTAACAGTGCCTGGCACACAACAGACTCTGGATTTATTTGCCTTCTTCCCTTCTCCCACACAGTGTTCTGCAGTCAAAATTCAAATGTCAAGCTGGCATTTTATTAAACAGGGCATGGTGACGTCACCAGGACTCCTTGTGATGTAGAAATGAAAAAGACCAAGGACGCAGTACAGGCTCACTGTTTGGGCCCTGTCCCCTGTGCTTTCTCATCAGTGCTTTACAAAAGGTATTATATGTAAAGGCATCTACATCCTTCGTTTGCCAAAATAATAGAAAGCCAGACACAATAGTTCCTATAACAGAAATGCTAAATGACACCAAAATAGGCCACCAAAACTATGAGAAAAGAAAAGGCAAAGGTAGGAAAACTATGGAAAACAGATACATTTCACCCCTAGTGAATATACATATTATAAAATATATAATATATTATAATATATAATATATATTAGTATGAGATGCATTTAGAGCATCTTTAGAAGTAGATAATATTCATATCTTCTATTAACCCTAAATCTCAAATTTAAAGAAATAAGAGAAATTAACAATTGATACTTATTTTATTTCCACAAAATAAAAATAGGAACAGATGACAATCTTCCTATGCTGCATGATACTAACTACACATTATTAAACCACAATAAACATCTCCTAACCAAAGCCTCACAAATCAAGAGGAAAGGCACAAGTCAAAACAAAGCTTTGTTAATTACAGAGGCACCTATTGCTTTGAACTAAGATGTTCCTCAGTTACTATATCCCTCTTGCAAAAGGAATAGCTAATAAACAAATGTAAAACCACCAATAACTTGCTTAATTTAATTTGATTGGAAAGCGTATTAAAAAGAATGGTTTTCAGACTCCTTCCTCTTCTAAAACATTTACCCCCAAAGTGTATTTGGTGGCTTCTAAATGGATTGGATTTCACAGCTCAAGCAGAAAATCGGGATGGGGGATGGGGGGGAATGTGTTCTGAATTTTAATAGTATGTCACCTCACATGGGTGAGTCTTAACATGTCACTTTGGAAGTGACTACACTTACTGCAACAACCCATATGTTACAGTTTCTCTGCTCAGCACTGCATGCAATAGCCATAGCTCATTCAATGGTGTCTTGACAGGGCCTTCAAGATGATCCCAAGTTATGGTGTGAGAATGACATGAAATTATATAGATTAGACAATCCACTGTTTTTGTTTATAAATATATTTATGCAGACAGTCCACTTTTTGTATGTGTCAATACTAAGAAATCATGCCCCCTCAATCTTCTGCGTGTATGTGCACGTTTGTGTGTGTGTGTGTGTGTGTGTGTGTGTATGTGTGTGTTTGTGTGTGTGTGTGTGATGTGTAGTTCCTCAAATGTTTCTCATTTTTGAGACAGGGTCTCTCATTACCCCTGGAGCTCACTGTTGTATACTGATTGGCCAGCAAGCCCCAGGGATTCTCCTGTCTCCTCCTCCCCAGAGCTGGGACTGCAGGCATGCAGCACTGCTCCCAGCTTTTCTACATGGACTCTGGGGATGGGAACTCAGGCCCTCATGCTTGCAAGGCATGTTGACTAAGCCACCTCCCCAGTCCCTCCCTTCCATCTTTGAACTGAAATTGCACTTTTAAAAGAATAATACTGGGATATAAAACTGTTCATGTACATGGGCCTGGAAGAAGCTTGCCTCTTATATTGAGTTACAAATAAGAAAGAGATTTAACTAAAAATCCACATGAAAATGTGACATGGCACAGTAGTCTCTATAATGGGTTTTAGAACATTTAAATGTAAACTGGGGTTAGGGGATGAGTGTGGAAAGGGCAATGGTTACAAAGTATAGTCAATCTTAGAATTAATGCTAAGATACTAGAAATTGACCTTTTGATTAGTGTAGCCCCAAATAATATTTAAAATGTATGTGTTCCATGTTTATTATTTTCCCAATTGGTCTGTCAGTTTAATTCCTCTGTTTATATTTCAAACAACGGTAATTCGACACTATTTGAATCACTTAAAATTTCAAGTTCCAAGGGAGGAAAAAGCCCTACAAGATGTAACTTAAAATGCAATTAGAAAACATCGCTCAACAGGGCCTTCTCCAATTATGATAAGCCAAGCTTAAGCAGTGACCTCTGTCTGATAAATATCTTAAAAATCACATAGACATCTCAAGTCCTTTAAATACACACACACACACAATTAAATCACATGCATAAATTCTGGGTTTACAGAAGTTTTTTAAGACTGAAAACATTCCAAACATTCTCAGTAAGGCAGAACCTCAAAAAAATATTACAACCAAGTATATGTGAATGCATACACACTTCTATATACTCTAGTTGTGTAGAAAACCATCTCATAAGCAAGAAGAAACCTTTAAAGTTAAAAAAAAAAAAAAACCCACCAAGTAACACACATTTCCTTTTTTCTCTTCTTGGAAGAGCTCAGGCAGTCCAATTTTCTGAGTCAGATTTTATGTGCTGGAGGAATTTCAGTCTTATCTCAACCAAGCAGATTAGGTGATCAACTTTCAAAGTTACCATATAGTTCCAAAAGACATGCATGTGCATTTTGTCACAATTCAAAAATCTATCCAGTTCAGCATTCTGATAAAACTTTGTTGGCAGCACTGTGATTTTTTTAATCAAACTGATACCCTTAATATCAAGTGTGCTGCAGCATCAGCTGATAGGATAGACAGTGCCGACCAGAGAACACTTTATTTCAGTGCTTTTACCTAGTGTCGGATTACTGGTACCATGATTTGCAACTTTTAAGATATCATGTAGTAGACAGCACCAGGAGCTGTTCTGAAGCAGGGGCGCCTTTGGAGGGGGGTAAATATCTGGTCACCTGCCAGAAAGTGTGTTGGAAATGAATGCACAAATCTAACAAGGAAGTGGTTAAAAAGGGATAAATTCCCTGAGTCATTAAACAGGATATCAACCAAAGACAGGTTGTGCCACCTAGAGAAAAACTGGAAATTGTACATTGGTTTTTCAGGAGTAAGCATTATTTCAAAAGCCGGAAACTTTTGGCATGCCCAGTAACCTAGCCACGGTCCACACCGGCTGCCCAAGCCGCAGAATCAAGCTCCTTTGAAAACTCTGCTCTACACACCAGATTGACCTCCTGCTTTCCTCCCATGCAGCACCATTTAACCTCCAGCACCAACTGTTTGTCACGCCCCTGCAGACCCTGCACTCTGAAAGCCATTCAATTCTAAAGCATTTTCCTTGAACAAGCCAGGGCAAGCTGGGGTTAGGAGCAGAAGAAAATCCATGTGGACCTTGACTGTCAGGATCCCTGGATGTTACACACCCCGAAGCCCCACGGGGCCTGTGTAGGAAATTCTGGTGCACTAGATACATCACATCCAGGTTCCCCAGCTGAACTCCTGGCCAAGCACTAATCAACCCAAACACCATGAAGACAACAGAACCAAGCATCTGGGGTGCAGAAGGCCTTCAACTTTCCTCTCCGCAAGTCACTTCAGAGAAACGTGCCCAGGACACTTGTCAGGCTGAAGCACAAAAGGTCTGCGAGCCACTTGGCACAGAGTGCTGCCTTTTATAAAGAAAATAGACCGTAATTATGAAAAGCCCGCAGTCCTGCAGTACTAACCAGACAGCCAAGACTGCGCTGGGGCTCAACTCAACTCCTAGGCAGTCACTCCCAGCCCAAGACCCTCGGCCTGGGGACAGACCTCCCCGCCCCCTTCTCCCTCCAGAGACCCAGGGCAGCGCCCCCTTTCCGCCCCCACACTCTTTCCCCTCCTCCTCTTCCTTCTTTATGAATCTCCAGCAACTTTGGGCTTTGGCAGCACCGTCGTAGCCCAGCCAGAGGCGGGGACACGGCGAAGGCGGCCGCGGGAGAAGGAAAGTTTGAAAAGTCACTTAAAGAGCTGCAGGATCCCCCCACCCCCCGCACCCCCGACACCCGCAGCGCCCACCGTACAGCCGGCAGCCCGGGCTCCACGTGCGAGCCGGCCCTGGAGAAGTGGGAGTTCCCCCGGAGGAAAAAAAAAAACCTTTCCCCAGGCGAAAAGTTGCTTGCCGCAGCAAGGCTCCCCGGCGTCCTCGGCTCCCCCCAAGAACCCCCAAAACCGCGTCTCGGAGTTCGCAAGGTGCCACCTGGCCTGGCGCGCGGTTCCCGAGGGCGCGGCGCCCCTCCCCCGCCGGACAGGTCGCGGGGAGCTGGGGGACAGGGAGGCACCGGGGGCGCCCAGCCCGGTCCCCCGGCTCGGCCGCCAGGCTCACCTCGCTCCTGCTCCTCCGCCTGCAGACAGATGGGGATGTTCTTCTTCCAGCCGGGCATGGTGTCGGCTCCCTGCTCGTTCTCGGGCTCGCTCGCTCGCTCGCTCTGCTGGCCGGCTCCGGGGCTCGCCGCGCCTCCCCGCGCACGCCCTCCCGCCGCTCGCCGCTCGCCCGGGGGCTGCTCAGCGGGGCTGGGGCTCCGAGGCGACTCCGCCACACATCCAGGCGACGCCGCGCGCCCGGCCGCTCGCCTCCAACTCGCCGGAGCCCCCCGGGAGGCGGAGAGGGTGGCGGCCGCACCGGGCCGCGCTGGAGCCGGGCAGAGCCGGGGGCTGCGGCGGCGGTGGCGCGGTGTGGCCGAGCGCGAGGCCGGCCCGGGGACCCGAGCGGCCCGGGGACCGTAGCAGGCCGGTGCAGGGCTGCCGAGCCCCGGAGGTGGGCGCCGGCGGGAGCTCCGGGCTGGCGCCGCCTCGCCGCGCTCCTCCTCCTCCTCTCCTTCTTCCCCTTCCTCGTCCCTCCGCCGCCAGCAGGTGGGACTGGGAGCCGCCGCCGCACAAAGCTGCTCAGGGCGGGCGGGACCGACGCTGCGGGCTCCCGGGGCGCCCGTCGCCGGAGCCTCTCCCCCGAGACGCGCGCCGGGCGGGGCGGGCGCGGAGGGGGCGCGCGCGCTCACACCCTCGCTCCCCGGCCGTCGGCCTGCGAGGCGCGCCCGGCCCGCCAGGTACCGAGCCTGGCGCCCTGCCGCAGCTGCGGAGCCCTCGCCAGCCCCGGCCCCGCCGCGCTTCCTCCCGGCCTCACGCTCCCAGCTCCACCGGCCGCTCGGGCTGCTCGGCGACGACCTCGCTGAGGCAGGGGGCAGTGTCCTTCCCTCTAGTCCCTCCTTCTCGCCGCTCTCCCCCCACCCGCCTGCCCGCCGCCCCCTCCCCCAAGTTGAGACTTGCAGCTCCGGATTCCCTAACTTCGCCCTCAAAATGAGGGCAATGGCAACTTTCGGGATGGTCAGCGCTGGTCCCAGGGGTGGCGACGGTGGGAGTGGGGGAGCCTCTTTTGTTTTAAAGGATGCCAGGAGACCTTGGAGTGAATATTTAATAGATGCCTTCAAGTATAAGAAGGATTTTATGATCAGGTTTTATGATTAGTCTCTTCCTCTTGTCCTAGGCTCCTAGAAATATCAGTGGAGAAATGACTAGGATGGGGAAGGAGACAGCTTTGTATTAGAGCCTGGAAGATTCTGCCCAGGCCTAGGGGCTCTTGCTTGGGTTTCAGTGGTGCCAGAAGGGGACATTTGGCGACTGTCTGTGCTGCACAGGGATGGCATCCGTCTGCCTCGAGCCTGGGGGACTGGCTGCAAAATGCCTGTGCCCTCCGCTCCTGGCTGGTTTGACTTAAAGAATCTGAAGACTCTGTAGCCCCTCTTGCTGTTACCATTGGTTTGTGGTTGTTGAGACCTCTCTTGTCTTGCAGTTTATTTGGCTTCTGAAGGAACTGCAGTTTCCTCTCCTCAGCTGAGGACTCTGGCCCATGCCAGCCTTTTCTTTCCCTTCTCTTAGAAGAATTCTGATAGTCCTTCCAGAGAAATACCGTAATTACAACACTAAGAGATAGAATCTCTTATCCTCTGCCACCTCATAAGCAGTCTCAGCAAGCAGGATGTTTGCACCTGCTGTTCCCCTTGCCTGAATGCTGGCTGTCATTGCGGAGATAGCTGCCCAGCTGGGGAGCAGGGTAGCTTTCCCTCTTAAGGAAAATACTCAGGGCCAGGGGATTCAAAGGTAGAGAACTGAAGAGCTGAGTAAGAACAGAGGCTGGCCATCCCAAGGGGTTATCTGCAGAAATCCCTTCTGAGCTTGCTCAAACCTTCTTTCCATACTCTGTCCAGAAAATAGCATGGTCTACCTGTCACCTTTAAATGGCCAATCCTCCGTCCTAAAATAAACAAAAGTCTGGAATAAGGTTAGTCTAGTTCTAAGTTTATTTCAAGGTCTAGTCCTGCCAACTTTATGTGAAGAAAGGAACATGTCATTGATTTCCAAAAAAATAAATAAATAAAGCCCATTCAGCCATAACCAGGCTGGTTATGTATACAGGCAGACACCTGGCATTTGACAATACAGAAATGGCTACAACAATTTTATAGCACTTTATGTTATATTGTAGTTGTGTGCAATTATTCTACATGTATAATTCTAGAACCTCTACCAAATAAACATCTGATATGGACTGAACTTCATTCAGTGGCATGAGTGTCCCATCAGGGTAAGTGACACCTTCAGGTTAATAGACAATTCTAATTCAGCCCATTGATTATATTTTAATCCAGATAGACAAAATTCCTACTATGTGTCTAAAAGTTCCCCAGCTTATAGAAAAATATTAATGTAAGGACCAAATTAACACATATTGAGTATTAGGATCAGGTATTGTATTATAGATTATTAAACTGAGTAGCAAAGAAACAAAGATGGATCCCTATCTTCTCTGACCTCAAAGTACTTCTTGCTTCAATATTTGTTCATGCTCATGGGTGTCGGGCTGAAGTACTGCTTCCCTCTCTGCACCTCTGGTGTCACAGGAAGTAGGGTCAGTCAACCACAGTCAATGGTGATGGTTTTAACCTCACCTGGGTTAGTGCTGACAATTCTTGCAAAAGAAGCCCTTCGTGAATCCTTTTGCTGATACTATTCAGATCACTTAACAATAAATATCACAAAAAGAACAAGATCATTTAAAGTTGAGTGTGATGTATTCATTCCCATTGTCTGAAGTCACCTTCTATTCAAAGCGCTATATATAAAAATGTATTCTACGAAAACTATAGCATTGTCTAGACCTTTATGAAAACCATGTCTAGAAGTTAGGTGGATATAAAACATATTCCTTTTTTTTCTTTACTAAATTTGAAAATCAATGCCCATTGAAGAATGCAACTATAACTGCAGCCATTATTTCTACATCCAATCTCTTTTATCATGAATTTTTGGTACTTCTGCAGACATAAATTCTTCTAAGTAACGTGTGTAGCTTGAATGGTTCTGTAGCATAAGTTTACAGGATTCAAAGTAAAACAAATTACTTTAACAGAGCTGCATGGGCCATGGGCATGTTCCTAAAGATGGACTTGTTTCGTTTCCTTTCTTGCAGTTTTCAAAATAAAAGCAAATCATATCCTCTTAGTGCCTAGTGCCTCCCTCACCTGGTAAGAAAAAATCTGTAAGCTAAAAACTTTAATTTTATTGCTTGATCATCTTCTTCAAGTCTGTGTGGATAGAGTTAGCTAGCACTTAGCCATTTGAAGAACTGAAAATGTATAGAATAGTGAGAGGAGAGTCCCTGTCATTTCCTTTGTACACTGACACCTCAGCCACCTGTCTCCTGCTCACAGGGCCTGCACTCAAATGGTGGTATGATTTGTTGGAACTATGTTTCATGGGTTCAAGAAGTCCCCCAGTAGAGGCAGAATCCAAGCTATTATTGGATATTCTCCAAGGCCTTAAACCATCCACTATGTGGTTTTTTTATAATTTGTGAAGATACCGCATACTAAGCATACTGAAAGTCAGTGCTTGCCTGCTACTGCATGTGGTGAATTTGAAAACTCTTTTAACACCTGATATATACTCCTAGTGGGTACCCATGAGTTCTTTTAGATGTTGCTAACTCACTTTTAACTGCAAAATCCTCTTTGAACATTTGAAATGAAAAGCAAAGCTTCTTGGATAGTTTGTCTTCTTGTGGGAAAAAAAGTAGGCAGCAAAAAACAAACAGAATGGGCACATGTTGATCTTTATTTAAAATCCTGAGTGAAGAAAAGGTAACAGAAGAAAGAAGTAGAAATTCCAATATAAATTATTTAGGTAAAGCACATGGGAAAATAAAAACAATGTTTACTTAAAAATATACCATAATGTTGGGGGCTGTAGAGATGTCTCAGTGGTTAAGAGCACTGGCTGCTCTTGCAGAGGACCTGGGTTTGATTCCCAGCACTACATGGCAGCTAACAACCACCAACAGATCGAGTTCCAGGGGAATCCAGTACCCTCTCCTGACTTTTTTGGGCATTGCACTTACACAGATGCAGGCAATACGTTCATACACATAAATTAAAAATATAAATAAAATCACACACACACAGTGTGTGTGTGATGTAAAATAACAATATGGGTACAGCAGTTTCAGCCAAAGTTATATTTCAGCTTGACTAGGCTGCCAGGAACCAGATCTTTAGTCAAGTATTTTTGGGACTAGTTCACGTTCCTACCATCAACATAGAAGGATTCTTTTGCTCCAATATTCATTAGCCTTCACTTTTGTTTGTTTTCTTGATGGCCACCATTTTGACTGAGATAGATGGAATCTCGATGTAGTTTGAATTTGCATTTCCCAGGTAACTAAAGATGTTGAGTACTTCATGTATTTATTAGCCATTTGTACTTCTTTGGAGAAGTGTTTGTGCAGTCAGTTTGTGTACCCATGTATTGCAAATTAATCCAGCCAGTATGTAAATGAGTATGAAGTTTTCTCTAAAAGAAAACATAGAACTTACAACCCAGATATACAACTCCTGGGTATAAGCCTAAAAGAAACAAACTCAGCATACTACAATAGCCAAGATATCGAATCAGCTGATGTGTGTGCCAGCAAATGAATAGATTAAAATGGAGAAAAATTAAAAATACACATAGGTATTGTTTAGCCAAAAAGAAATTGTGTCATTTACAAGATGGAACTGAAGATCACCATGTTAAGTTAATCAAGCCAGACTAGAAAGATAAGAATCTGATGTGTTCTCTCATATGTGGAATCTACATTAGAAAAATAAACGTCAGGGAAGTAAAGAGGGACAATTAAGGAAAAAAAAATGGATCCAAGGAAGGGAAGTAGTAGAAGATCATGCTACATGCATGTATAAAATTGTGTCTAAGAGGATGTTTGAAGAAGAAACAAACTTTTGAATTAGTAGAGTGGTTGGGCAGGGTGGCACACACCTTTGATCCTAGCACTTGGGAGGCAGAGGTAGATGGATCTCTTTCAGGCTGGCTCCAGGCCAGCTGTGGCTACAGTGAGACCCTGTCTCAAAAAAAAAAAACAAATAGTAGAGAATGGGTAAAGCAGACAGCTCTCCCAAAGTAGGCGGACCCCATTCAATCTGCCAAAGGCCTGGGTAAAACAAAAGGCTGATCCTCAGTGAAAGCAGCTTCCTCCTACTTGGCTGCCATGGAACAGAACTGTATACTTCTTCCTGTATTTAGACATGAACTGATACCATCCATCATTTCCTGGGTTCCAAACATGTGTCTTCAGTCTGGAGATACACTTGTCTCTATGGTTCTCAGAACTTTGGACTCAGATTGGAAATCTGTCATTAAGTCTTCTGGGTTTCCAGTGTACTAACAGAGCTTGAAACTCATCAGCCTCCATAGTCACGTGAGCCAGTTCCTCTAAATAAATCTCTTTGTCTGCTCCTCTGGAAAATCCTGACATAGAGACCTATGTTCAGTTTCTGGTTCTACCACATTCTAGCTCTGTGAGCTTTCCCATGTAGAACACTGTGCTCTCCTGTGTCTGAAATGTAAAACCTACATGGCCACATTATGGGAAGGAGTAAATGAGCTAATCTACATAAGATGCTTAGTACAGCTCCCAAAAAGACATTTATTATAACTGGAAAATAGTAATACTTTAGTTAAAAAAGAAGTAATGCAGAGAAGATTGGTGGGCTTCTGAAAATACAAGAAATCCCAACAACTGTATGCAAAACTGTGTGTGTGTTAATGATCATTCACATACAATGTACTAAAAAAAATAAATCCATGGCTTTGATGAAACATAAAAGAATACTAAGTTCAAAGAGAGAATAAGTATTCCTGATGTGTGGAAACATTATTGAATCATGTATAACTTTCAGGTTGGCTAAAGAAAGGAGAGGATGAATGGCAAAGAACTTTACCTTCCTGCCTGAGACTTTGTATTTCTTACACCCAGACTCTCCACCCTCACATACAAAGTCTTCACAAAGTCATCTGTACTGCTGACAACCAAGTTTTCAACTCTGATTCATACCTAGCCTAACTTCAACTTCCTGGTTCAAGCATTATCATCGCTGCAGGCCCGTGCGGCAGGAACGGAAAGAACATTTTGACTCAATCCTAAATCCCCAATTGGTTACCAAATTGTTTCACATTTACCTTTGGAATAATTCTGGAATCTCCTTCCTTTTCATGACATTGTCCTGATTCATGGGTAATCCCGACAACCTTTTCCAGGTTCACTTATTCTGCCTGCTGCAGCCAGCCTTGATTTCTGCTTTCTGCTTCATGTGTGCCTGCACTTTCTCCTTTCCTCCCTTCCTTCCTCCAGCTTCCTCTCCTTAAATACCCCCCACCCTTAAATATATCATGTGCTTCTATACATTACATTTCATTGAAACAAAAATAGTTTGAGTCCCTGAGGCTAAGAGAAATTGCCTTACAACAATATGTGCTAGAAACAGAATTTGAGCCCAGGGGTACTGGGCTCCTAAGTTCAGTGTCTTCCTAGCCCATGTTGAAGCATTCACTTGCATTTCCATTCAACAAACTTATTCTGCCTTTTTTTTTTTTTTTTTTTTTTTTGGTCTTTTTGAGACAGAGTCTCCCTTTAGTCCCAGCTGACCTGGAGCCCTCTATGTACACCAGGTTGGCCTTGATCTCACAGAGATCTGCCTGCCTCTGCCTCCTGAGTGCTGGAATTAAAGGCATGTGCCACCACACCTGGATATATTCTGCCTTTTCTATTGACCATCATTTCCCTAACCCTACATTACCATGTTTCTGTTTATATAGATGTGATTTATCCCATTATGCTGAAGTATGTATTAATCAAGCTGAATTCTGAAGTCATTACGATCTAGATTCAAATCCCCATTTTCCATCTGGGAGCTTTTGTTTCTCTCCATTTTTGTTTCCTTATCTGTAAGTGGAAGTAATAATAAGAACAATCTCTTGTCAGTATTGAGTAAATTAAATGAATTATAACATGCAAGCATTTAGACCTGGATCTGATGCATAGAATCCAGTCCATTTTACATACTACTGAGGGTTTTATTTTTATTTTATATTTATGAGTGTTATGCCTGCATGTATGTAAATGAACCCTTGTCATGCAGTGCCCACAGAGGTCACAAGGAGGATGTCAGATCCCCTGGAACTGGAGTTATGAATGGTTGTCAGGTGAAGTGGGTACTGGGAACCAAACTCTGGTCTTCTGAATAGTAGCTAGTACCCTTAACCACTGAGCCATTTCTCCAGCCCCCGTATTGTTGTTTTAGTTGTTGTTTTGCTGATCAACTTTTTCACTGGTATCAATCATTGTGCCTTATAAGTAATGTGTGCCCGAGTGCTGCTGCTTGCTGAGGGTGAAATAGTTTTCATTCCCTACAAAGAGCTCTGGTGTGATCTGGAAGACTTAGCCCATTAACGTACCTAGGAAGGAAATTTCATTTGTTTCCAAAATAAAAAGGCCTAACAATATTTCTAAAAGAAAGCTTTTTGCTTCAAATGGAGAGCTGTAGCTGTGTCATGAGGACAGTGACCATAGCAGTGGTAATCAAGAGCAAAAGCTGATCACAGGTAGAAGACTAGCTATAAAGAAGCTTTCATCAGAACATTAAATAGGTAATTTTTACCTCCCTGACCAAGAAAAAAAAAGAGAAAGAGAAGAGAGAGAGAGAAATCTACTAATGGATTTAGGTTTTGTCCCTTGAGTGTCTGAAAATTAGAGCAGTGAAGTGATTAAGGATACTGATTTCAGAGAGAAATAAGGTGGAAGCTAAAGGAAGAAGCAAAATGGAAATAGCTGGGTAAGAGGTAAGGTCTAACTTGTACACACTGTTGATAAGCAGAAAAACTACCAGCTGGAAAGCCCTCTGTGCATGCTCAGAGTACCAGTTTGTGTACATAGGGACAAGCATCATGGGAAGTAACTGGCAATAAATAGGAGCTGCCAACTATACATCATTTTCCCCACTTCAGCCACAGTGGGAATTATCTCTTAAAGAAAGAAGCAAAGATGATAGATAAGAGTTTATGTTCCAAGATGTTTATCATATTTTATTTATGATAACAAGAAGTTGCAAAGGTTCAAAATGTCCAATAATGTGGAATTGTTTACATAAATTATATTTAATCTTGTAAATTAAGGATCACCAATTTGAAAGACAGCAGTAGATCTCAATGATATGAAACTGAGCAAGAGGAGGTTACATACACTATAGATGCTTCCTAGATTCTGAAATGCTTAATTCTGAATATATTTACATGTCTGGCATCAGAGAGAATCTCACTCTTTCATTGTAGGTGCATCTATATTAAGACTTTCAAGTAACAGACATTAGCCCGAAGTCAAGTTCTACAGAGACTAGCAAGACACTCTTTCAAGACTTCCTGTTACTGGTATCCAGGCTGAGAGAAGGCACTGTGTGCAAAGCCACAACCATCAAAAAGATTGAATCATCATACAGCAAATCATAGTGTAAATGTGAAAAAGATTAAGTAATACTTAGCTAACTAATCTGTTAGTTTTTTATTTATGTAGGTTCAAGATGTTTTATAAAAATCTCTAAAGGAACGGGGCATGGTGATGCATGCCTTTAATCCTAGCACTCAGGAGGCAGAGGCAGGCGGATCTTTGTGAGTTCAAGGCCAGCCTGGTCTACAGAGTGAGTTCCAGGACAGCTAGGGCTACAGGGAGACCCTGTCTCGAAAAGACCAAAAAAAAAAAAAAATCTCTAAAGGATTAATTTATTTTCTTTTTAAATTTAAAAGATGTATGTGTGTGTGTGTGTGTGTGTGTGTGTGTGTGTGTGTGTGTATGCGCGCACTCATGTGCATATGGACAGAGGACAACTCACAGGAGTCAGTTACGTGGGTTCTGGGGAACAAACTCAGGATGCCAGGCTTGTGCTGAAGCACTTTCACTCACTAAGCCGTCTCATTGGCCTCTTGTTTTTTGGAGACAAAGTTTCACTATGTATCTGAGACAGCGAGACTGGCCTGGAATTCTCTGTATAGTCTAGGCTGACCTCCAACCTATGATCCCTCCTGCTTTAGCCTCCAGATTTCTAGGATTAGAGATGTACATCACCAAACCTTCTTTCCTCCTTTGTAAGCATAACATATAGTGATGTTTACCAATATAAATGACTTCTGCTAACAAGAAACAAAACGTACAAAGGAAACAATTTTATATGGTAAAAAACACCACCAAAACATGTTCTTTCTTGCTGTCAAAATGATGTTTCATTATTCCCTTATCAAGCATTTTTTACATTGTTCACTTTTTGTTCCTGCAAACGCAATTGCTTAATTATGGAGGTTTGTTTTGAGAAAAGCATCATTAGTTGATTTTGTTGGGCATCAGTGAGAATTTACACAAACCTAGATGGGACAGTCTGCTAAACACTTAGGAAGTGTGTGCGTGTGTGCAAGCGTGTGTGTGTGTGTGTGTGTGTGTGTGTGTGTATGTGTGTGTGGTGTGTGTGTGTGTGATTGTCTATTGCTCCTAAAATCAGGATAAATAAATCAGAAGCTTAAATGAAACATGGGAGAGAATGCTACAATAAAGAGACTCAGTAAATCAGAGATGTCAGAAGAAAACAACATACTGCTTTCTTTTATGCAAGTATATTCTAAAATAACTGTAAGGAATGGGGATGTAACTCAGTGACAGAACACTTGCTCAATATCACATCCAAGAGGTCCTGGTCTTGGTCCCAAGCACTGAAAGAAAGAAAACAATACAAAGCGCAGTGTAGTAAGAACATAAATCAGTCGACAGTCATTATTATATTACCAAGTGTGATGTACTGCTCCTAATTATCCATAATATAATTTCATATGGCTGTTAGCACAGTAGGTTTGTTAGCACCAGCATCACCACAAAGAGAAATTGTGCTACCATCTTTCAATGGCTACAGTGTGGCGATGTGATGGGAACATTTTTACCTCCATTGTAATCCTATAAGACCATCACTGCCTTTGGTGCAGAATGTAGTTGACTGAAACATTGCTACTAACTCAGATTCTATCACATTTTAAATAAATATTTTAGTAAATAAAAAAAAAACAGAACAAATTAAGATTGTTTTCAAGCTACTCTGAAATTGGTGTATCAGCAATTTTTCCATAAGAAGACTTAAGAAATTGAAATAGAAACATTTGAGCTTCATTATTCTGCCAACACAGCCATTTGCAAATGATGTGCTTTTCTAGAATTTTCCTATCAGGGTGTGTAGAAATACCCAGTAATGTTCCATTGCCAACTTCAAAGTAACAGTGAGTAAATATCTGAAACAAAACAAATAGATTATATCATAAATGCAGGGAGTCTCAGCAAAGTGCACGTGCAAAGCATTTTGTGAAGACAAATCTATTTTCCCTTTAACTTATCACTAAGCTATTTTCTTTTCCACACTGTCGGTAGGGCTCTGACCAGCCAATCTATTGAAATCCCCAGGAACACAGACCCCAGATCAGTGTCTGATGGAGCAAAAGATTTTTTTTAATCCCTTGAGGATGTTTAAGCTTATTTATTTTTACAACCTGCAAAAGTCAGTCTCAGCCATGAACGCAAAGTATTTGACATATATGCATTATGCATGTTATGAGCATTTGTTTATATTCTCTTTGACTTCTTCAAATCTGTTCAATGAGCCTTTTTATTCCTTACTCATTATATACGATGTTTCATTAAGATCCGTGGAGAGAGTCGCTGCTAGTTTGGACTTACATTATTTAAGCACTACAAGGGATATTTGCCTTAGTTATGTAAATGGAAAATAACAAGATTTATAATGTGAGTTTCCTTCTTGCACTTTGTGACTCGGTTGCCTCTTGATTTTTATTTATGTCTTGAATGATAATCAGCCTTTTCATTTACCCACCCACATAGTCATCTAGATGATCTTAAGATATGGCTGGAAATGAGGGAGAAATAACTGCATTCAGCTCAGAACAACCATAGCAAGCCTAGATACCATGAGGTCTGGCAGCACTTGCAAGGAACCAGCCACCTGCTTTCTGTAAGAGAAGATGTTCAGGGCAGGCCACAAGGCTCCCCTACCACACTGCTCTTTGTAGGCAGCTCTGTGGAAATCAGAAAAGACCTCTACCACTGAAACAAGTCTACAAATAATTAACAGGTAGATGATGGAGTGATTCAAAACTGTAAGAAATAGTAGGCTAGATTGGCACTAAAAAATGTAATTATCCAGAGCCATCTTGAAATTGAACAGGAAACCAGGCCAAATGGCAAATTTGCCTAAGAGCTCTGTGAGAGAAACTGCCCTTCCACAGATCCAGTCCTGTGAAAAGAGAAGATTATAATCAAATTAAAGATGAGTTAAAGCCAGGCATGGTGGTGCACGCCTTTAATCCTAGCACTTGGGAGGCAGAGGCAGGCGGATCTTTGTGAGTTCAAAAGTTCAAGGCTGCCCTGTCTACATAGCAAGTTCCAGGATAGCTGGAGCTACAGGGAGACCCTATCTCAAAAAGACTAAAAACAAAAAAAGAAGAATCAAGATAACTTCTTCATTTTCATGGTCATTAATTAATTCTTATGTTATAACCCATGTGATAAAACAAAGTAGAAAAGCCAAAACCAAGTGAAAAACAGAATAAAAACCTTCAGCATCTCCTAAATGAATTAAACGGGGTCTTTCAGGCTCCAGATTTGATCAAGCAAGAGACATCACTAAACCTTTATTTCAGCAAAGTATAGTCCATATTCAACTTAAGACAACAGTATCCTACTTACCTATCTGTAACTTAAATCTATTTTTTTACCCCAGTTCACAATCCCAACTACCTAGTGTTTGGGTCTTAGTCAAATTCAGAATAGCCCAAAATAAATTTGTTTTTGAAGCTGCCTGTAGCATTTTCAAATTCAAAGGCCTCTCAGCCTATTTTCCATCTCTTCTTTTTCTCTGAGACTACCACATGGTCAAGCCAAGATACAGAACTTCTGAACTCTTCCCCACACCCCTAACCTGTACCCTGCCTCAGCTGGATAACCTCTGCTTTCTAAGGACAGTTAATGAATCAAACACTAACGCAGGCTAAGAATCTATCTATCCCTGTTGAAAAGATGTTAGTTTCTGCTCTCCAAGTCCTTCTGGGAATTAAAAAAAAAAATCCTATCTCAAAGAGGTGGCATTGACAATGAAAGTTTTAGATAAGATATTAGACCTGTGGGTGAAAATATAACTGCTTTATTGTTATTCTTCAAATTCCAACATGTAGAAATGATGTTAGGAATGTAGTGGCTGGTACTTTTGAGAGTTGTGAAGATCGAGAATAGTTCTATTGAGAGATTCTGTGGACTCAGTATTAGGTTAAACTCAAGAAAAATGTAACGTCAACTGCCTTGTAATTTTGTGTCTACAACAAAGGTTAAAACACTTGAACTCTCTTTTTAATTGGTCTTTATTTTAACTTTTCTTACAATGGTAAAATAAAGACTTTTGGCATTAAACTGCTATTGTGTGGAGCCTAAGTGTCTGAAAAATTCATTAAAATAGTACTCTAATTTTGACAGAGTTGAACTACTGAGAAAATTAATTGATTGTTTCTCACTTGAGCTTTGAAAAAAATCATTAAGGTTTTTATGGCTTATAGAAAATTGAAAATTGAAGTATGCTAAAATCGATGTGTTATCTGATATACGGAGAAAATGGCACTTCAGATGAAAGAAAGCATAAACAATTCCTCTAAGTTTTTCCTCTTTCTCCTGATGTGACAGGCATATTTACATAGAGCTGCTATATTTACTTGCATTCAGAAGTCCTTAGTCAGTCGTTTCATTGTGATGCTTATTGTGAGGACAGAATAATGAGGTCTGAGAGATGAGCCAGTGCATATTAGACTCTATTCTTCACTGAAGATTAAAAAGAAACATTGAGGACATAATCCAGAATACCAGAAATATTCAGATAGGTCTATATATTTTGAAACAACCTTCAGTGAGAACGTTGAAGTTCAGCTACCACGTTAGGAGTCAAGGAGAATACTTTATATGTCCTATATCAAGGTTATGTACATCAAGGAGAAACTCATGGAACCTTGTATCCAACAATGAGCATTAAGTTGAGTACTAGCTGATGTCACCAGCAGAGCTTCCAAGCCCAATCTGAAACTTACATCAAACAGTACTAAGAACAGCAGGAAAAGAAGTGACTGAGATCGTTATGTAATTTCGTCTTTATTTTCTCTTCTCTATGTGTCCTCTCTGACTATGTCTTCTCATTAAAGATCCTGGGGGAATTTGATCTTATTTAGTTTGTGCAGATACCAAATGGATTGGGACCTTAAGGATAGTCACTTGTACATTTTCCACTTCTGACACATCTATTCCAGAGACAAAATTGTATTTTCTGTTTTGAATGTTCATTTCTATTTCTAAACTCTTCCCCTTTTAGACTGATCCTTTTCTTCTTTGGATAGGTAAGAACACTTCCAATTCACTGTCCTCTTACACAGTCCTATCCCTTATGCTGTCTGTGCAGAGAATGAAGGAGTGCTAGTGGTGAGATATTTGTGGCCCAAGCCTTATCTCAGAAGTACATAAACTACCCTTAGAGGTGGCAGATGGGTGATCTTTGCTTTGGTTGGCATCTACAAATTGGATGGTTGTCTAGAAAGAATTTCCTTGAGTAGGTATTTTTGAAATCATAAGAGAGCAAGAATTCACTCGTTAGCATTTGATATCTGTCACATACAGTTTTCACTTGCATATATTTTCATATTTTATACAATTAAGTTAATCATAGTTTTCTCTATTAGGAAATTAACTGTGTTAAAGGAACACGCCGTGAATAGAGAAACTTTAAATCTCCTTCTCAAATTGTATCTCCTTAAAATTAGATAAATTATACATTAGACTTCTTTCTTTGTTTCTGCAGCTTTGTTATAAAGTCTGTGGAAAACTCATGAACCCATTATGAAACAAGTGCTCATCCCAACCAAGGCAGGGTGCCAGTTTGTCTTACTGGTTGTCAGCCTGGTGTGGAGCCCTTTACCTTGATTCTACCGCCAACTTCTGAATGACTAATTCCCTCCTTCTTCCACAGTCAATTTATCCTATTATATGTTCCATGATAGGCATCTCTGAACATGTTCTAACAACTTGTTAGAGGAAGGCTTTGAGTTGAAATGGAAGACTAGCATTTTTACTGCTTCAGTGGTTGCTCATAAGAATATAATTTATTAATCTATATCTATTAAGCCAAGAACAGAATTATTTTGTTCACAATTACACTGCAACCATAGATTTATTGAGACATCAAAAGGAAGGGATAAAAACAGTCTTTTCAAAAGAGTCACTAAACCATATATTCTTTAAAGGGGAAAAACTTAACTAAAGTACAGATCGGGATCAGGAGATTTAAGTGTTATTATGGGTTTTCTACCTCATCTGTTTATTGATCCTCAATCATTTGACATAAGTACCTAACAGTCATCTTTTTGAATAGTAATTTTTTCTGCTTTTAAATTTAATCCTCCATGCTGTAAGACCACTGTGGAATTGTGCATTCTACTTCTGAGATTACATTGAGGGGTGTGTGTGAGTGTGTGTGTGTGTGTGTGTGTGTGTGTGTGTGTGAGAGAGAGAGAGAGAGAGAGAGAGAGAGAGAGAGAGAGGTCCTTAGGAAGCTCTCATTAAAATAGACCTGGGATATACAACTCATGGTTTTTTAAGCATTAGTCAGTAGGCATACTTAATCAGAGATTGATTAATTGCACCTTAACCAACTAATAATCAGCTTGCAAATAAAACTGGTTGTAGAGATGGTAGAAATAAGAAATTGAATTGTTCTTTTTTAGTATTTTATTTATTCTTTTTATTTTATTTTGTTTTATTATGTGTATGAATGTACTGTCTGCATGTAGGTTTGTGCACCCGTGTCATGCAGTGCTGCGGAGGTCAGAAGAGGGCGTCGGATTCCCCTGAAACTGGAGTTAAAGATGGCTCTCAGCCGCCATGTGGGTGCTGGGGATCAAGCCCGGGTCCTCTGCAAGAGCAGTCGATGCTCTTAACCGCAATGCCGTCTCTCCAGCCCCTTATTTTTATTTTATGTGCATGTGTATATTGCCTGCATGTGTCGTGCAGAGGCTTCGGAGGTCAGAAGAGGGCGTTGGATCTCCTGGAACTGGAGTTATAGACGGTGTTAGCTGCCACGTGGATGCCAGGAATCAAACCTAGGTCCTCTGCAAGAGAAGCCAGTGCTCTTGGCTGCTGAGCCAACACCCCAGCCCCATGGAGTTGTTCTTAAGAAGAAGGACTTACAAAGAAGGGATGGGAGGATTCCTAGCTAGAGAACAGAAAGACACCCAGGAAGCAGGAAAGAGAGAGCCAGCTGGTACTGCGGGGGCTCCAGAGACTCATCTCATTTTCCACCATTCTGCTGATGCTACTGATGCTCAACAGGTTTGAAATATTTGTAATATATTTTATCGAATTTTTGTGGATTTCACGTAATACATCTTAAGCACGTTTAGCCCCCTTTCACGTAATACATCTTTTTTAATTTTTTTTAATTTTTATTTATTTCTGTATGTATATGAATGTACTGTCTGCATGCAAGTTTGTGCACCCGTGTCGTGCAATGCCGCGGAGGTCAGAAGAGGGTCTCAGATTCCCCTGGAACTGGAGTTCTCCTGGAATTGGAGTTTCAGACGGTTCTTGGCCACCATGTGGGTGATGGGGATCGAACCCAGGTCCTCTGTAAGAGCGGTCGGCGCTCTTAACCGCTAGGCCATCTCTCCAGCCCACGTAATACATCTTAAGCACATTTAGCCCCCTTCCCTATCTGTGCACCCCATAACCCACCAAAAGGACTTCACACATTTTGTCATATATATTAAGACATATCGTGTCAAATTTGTCCCTCCATGTGAGTTCATCCCCTGGAGACTGTTCAGCTTACTTGGCACCCTTAGAGATGAACTCTCCCTTACTCAGCAGTGATCAGCTGCCGTAGTTCCTTTCCAACTTTGCACCTCCTGCTCGTCTCCCCGATTCTATGCTGATTTTTGTCTGATTGAGTTGGCATGGGTCTTGTACCTGCTGTCTCTGTCACTGTAAGTTCATAGGAGCCTGCAGGACTATGTTTCTTTGTGGTCGTCCACCTCCTCCCTTGGCTCTTACAGTGTTTCCACACCCTCTTCCTCAGCGGTCCCGGAGCCCTGGGAAGGTGACATTTGATATAGGGCCCACGTTCTGCAGTCTCTTTCTCTTTACATTTTGACCTGTTGTGGCCTTTTGTGTTCATCACCCTCTGCTCCATGAGGAAGCTTCACTGATGAGAGTTGAGAGATGCATCAGGATTTTCTCTACATCTTGTTGCTCTATGTTCCCTGAGCCTTAGGTACAGAGGTTTATTATTTTTTAATTAAATTTTACTTGTCAATGTGCGTGTAGGCATGTGCATAAAAGTGTCCACATATGGAAGTGAGAGGACAACTTTGGGAAGTTTATTCTCTCCTTCTACCATCCAGTCCTAGGAATTTAACATAGGTCATCAGGCTAGGTGGCTAGTGCTCTACCCCTGGGATGTCTCAATGGCCTTCCACTGGATTTTTTATTATTACTTTTATTTTTTATTGTTATTTAACTTTTTCCATAAGTCATATATCATTTTTCAATTGAATCTAGTCTCTTCCCCTTCCATGTCCCCCATCCCACCTGAATCCCTGCACTCTGCCCTACATGGCCTGCATCTTTTTCTGAGTCTTTCCAGAGTTATTTTTTCCTTTCAGTTCTTTTGTTGTTGTTCTCTTCAACTTGTATTGCTACAGTATATGTACATAGTTATATATGTGTGTATATACATAAATATATACATACATACATATATCACTTGAATTGGAGGACTTTTTTCCCCCCTAAAAGATGTCATGTTTTCCTTAAGGAGGTGCTTGAAAATTCCTCCTTGGCAATCCCATACAACCATCAATCCTGCACTTTTGCTCCACATTGGGGTCTTTCCCTCCCATGGTCCCTCAAATGAAGTCCAGTAAGCACGTGTCCTATTTTGATAACCCTGTACTGGCCTCCATGATGCAGCCCAGGTAGTCCAATAATGGCAGTCTATATATTCTGAATTTTTATATTAATGGCCAGAGTCTACAGTGAAAAAGAGAAAATGTTAGATATAATGTTCTTTTTGTTCTCTATGCAATTTTGAAATTTGATTGGCTCTGACAGGGATAACATTAGACTGCCTGACTACTTAATTTGATATAAATTATTGTTATTTACAAGGACCCATATGCCTCTGCAAATCAGCAACCTGCTCTTCATTGTTACACTCTGGCATCATTGATGGGATGAGTTAATTTTCCTTGAAAGTGCAGACAGTAACAAAAACAGAGGACACCTCAGCCTTCATGGCAAGCCAATAGGTCTAAGGGATCAACGACAACTGACAGCCACCTCATTGCTCCCCTGTGCTAGATCTCTGCCACGCACCCCCACATACACATATAGACTCTCTGTAAGTAAAAATTAGAGTTAAGGAATAGAAACTCTAGTATTGAAGGTGTACATTAAGTAGAGGAAACAAATGTATTAGAGTCCAAACTCTGTTCCTGTCTTGCAAATTTGAGCCTCTTTGCTGAACTTTTCTTGCCTGAAAAATGGAGGAAGTGATAACTGTACCAATCAGTGAAACATAATAAGGGCTCCATGAATCACTGAAACATAATAAGGGCTCCATGAATCAGCTGACTGTAGTGCTTCACACTTAAATATTGTTCTAACAAAAGTTACTTCCGTAACATAAAATATTAATTACATTATAATTATACAGACAGCTATCATTCAAAGTTTTAAACAACCTGATCAAGAAAGTATGTCCATCAGGTGTCTCGTATTAGGATATGTACCTTGTGAGTATAAGAAAATTTATAAGCCAAGTCTTTTCCCTTAAGGAATATTTCTCATAATAAAGAGGTAAGACTAACTTATGCACATGTAATCCTTAGTAAATACAAGTGATATTAGAAATGAAACAGCTCAGTGTTTACTAAGAGCTCTGTCTTGGAGCAGTTATGAAATCACATGTAAAACAGTGAAGTAGCGCAGTCCTCAGACTTCTGAAGCTTAAAATAAGTATAAAGTGATAAAATATAGAACCAGTGATAGGAAGTGACCAATGGCAGCTAAGGAGAAACCCACTGTGCATTTCCTGATTTTACTTTCTTCATTGCACTGGGTGATAGGCTGCCCTGTTCTTTTCTTCCTCATCTTCCTTTCTTTCCTTCCTCCTTCCTTCCTTTTTTATATACTTCCTTTTTTGGTGTACGTGTGTGTGTGTGTGTGTGTGTGTGTGTTTGTGGATGCGGCTACTATTACAACTGTCTAGGGGGACAGAACTCATGTCCCTGAACTTTCAAGAGAAAGACTTTGCTAACTGAGCTGTCACCCTAGCCTGTTTTAATCTCCCTAGTGGATCACCTGATAAACTGTATTGACAGCGCAGAATGGCCACCCTGAAAGGCCTGCATACAGGTCCACACTTTGTGCATTAGCTAAATGGTCATTGCTAGACTGAAGAAACCCAGCCAAAAAGGGAGAGAGAGAGTGATTGTGCCAATCCCCACATTCTACCCTATAAGATGGCCAATGGAAACCATATCTTCTCTGTCTCTCTTTCTTATACATCCTTCAAACCATACATCACTACATGTTGATACACAGGATCTATGTAAAAGTCTTTACAGCTATATTCACAATGCTAACAAATATTGGGGGAAGAAATCTTCTGGACTTGCTGATATCTGAGAATTACCTTGAATATGCTACCTTGAGGCAAGAGGAAAGTAGGTAGCAGTAGAGATAGCACTACATAGGCTTGCTTCTGTGGGAACAATTTCTTTTTTTCCAAAATGAATGCTGGAATTGGCTGCCTCACAGAAGCCCCATCTGGGAGTTATTTGTTTCATGGTTCAAAAGTTTGTACACTTGGCTTTTGTCTTGATCATGATCTAAATGTCAGTTTTACTTTGCAACAAACGACAAGTCTAACTTGATTTTCTTTTAAATGACTGGCGGTGTGCTGCAAGAGGTCAAAAATGACCACAGCATTGAGCCTTGGAGAAGCACAGTTACCCTTATTTGGAATGGTTGATCTTATCTCTGGTTTAAAGCAATCTTCCAGCACACACACACACACACACACACACACACACACACATATACACACAGGTACGCATGTGCACTGACTCCACTACCACCTCATCTTCACCGTTGGCACTCTACTCTTTCCATGTGTGTATTTTGCTTCCTGACACAAAAGTAGAAAAGATGACCAAATGAACAATTAAGAATCTTATCTAAATCCGATTGGTTAACTTTTCCACAGTCTCTTTACTTTGACCAACAGTGTAATTATCTTTCCCAAAAGTAAACAGTTTCAAAGGACACCACAGGGAGGGTTTGTGTGGTTGCAGAGTAACTCGAGTTTTCATAGATATGACTGCAATTGTAAAATGTTGGCTAGCTTGGCTGATGATAGCCACATACCAGTTTTGTAGTCATATCTTCTATAAATACAAGGCTGGTGATGTAACTCAGTTGAGAGGGTGCTTTCCTAGCAAGCACAAAGCCCTGGGCTGAAGCGAAATGCTGTATACTCCCAGGTGTGGTGATGATACTTGTAAAATCGCATATGGGATTCAAAGGCAGCAGCATCAGGAGTTCAAGCTTATCATTGGCTTAATGAACTCAAGGCCACCCTGGCCTACACAAGATCCTGTTTCAAAAAATTATAAATATTTCTTTTTTATTGTATTTATTATTTTTATGTGTATGTATATATTGCCTGCATATATGTAAGTGCCCCTGTGTCATATAATGCCCATGGAGGTCAGAAGAGGGTGTCAGATCCCCTGGAACTAGAGTTAGATGGTTGTTAATTTCCATGTGGGCTTCGGGAACTGAACCAGGGTCCTGTACAAGAGCAGCCAGTGCTGTTAACTGCTGAGCCATCTCTCCAGCCTCACAAATTAAAAATGTTTCTGTATAAATAAATCATATTATTTAGATGTGAAGACAACTTCAGAATTATTAGCTCTTGAGGCACATCATTCCCATGAGACACTTAAAAAACATTATTTATGCTAAGAACAATGAGGCATTCAGAATTTGAATCTTAGTGCTGTTTGAGCAGAACAGTCAGTATTTGTGGCTTAGTCCTTAACACACAGTGCAAGGACATATCTAGTCTGGGTAAGCTCACGAGTGTCTGCACAGGATATTATATCATTAGACTATTGTAAAGGCAAGGTGAGGAGGAGTGCTCAAGAGATGGCTCAGTATTTTTTTTTCTGTTGGGTGTTTATTATATGAATTTACAAGTCTAAGCAACTGAACCTGCCATGAGCCTAAGTACTAAAACACACAGGCACCTAGCAGCAAACAAAAGGCAAACCACTAGTACCACTGAATGATTCAGGGAATGACAGACAGAGAAGATGGCTCAGTCTTTAGAGCTGTCTTACAACCATGAGGACCTGAGTCCAGTCCCCCAAAGCGTGTGTAGTAAAAGCCAAGCATGGAAGTGTGGGCTTGTACTCCAGTCCTGGGAAGGGAGAGACAAGAGGATCTGGGATGTGTTGGACAGCCAGCTTAGCCAGCTTGGCAAGTTCCAGGCTGGTAGTGAATCTTGTTTCCAATAAGATAATGGTGGTGGCACCTGAAGATTAACACCCACAGTTGTCCTCTGGCCTGTATATCCATCTGTGGACATGTGTGCACATATACCCACATACAAGTGTGCCTTCGCACACAAATATGCACCCATATGCGTATGCACAAAATATCCAAAAAGAACAAATTTGGCCCAAAGAATGATTATAGGATTGGAGTATAGATTATTGATTATAGAACTCAGTTCTCAAAATACTACTGCAATAATTTATATTTTATGGTTATTCTGATACCTGGGAATGTACATGCATACACACATAGACACACATGCATACATGTGATATTTTTCTAAATTTTTATTTTTTTATGTGTATGAATGTACTGTCTGCATGTAGGTTTGTGCACCCATGTCAGAAGAGGGTGTTGGATTCCCCTGGACCTGGAGTTAAAGACAGTTCTTAGCCGTTATGTGGGTGCTGGGAATAGAACCTGGGTCCTCTGCAAGAGCAGTCAGCGCTGTTAACAGCTTGGCCATCTCTCCAGCCTGTGTACATGTGATTTAAGGAGGTAATTTTCTCCCAGAAGTTTTAAAAATAATTTTACCAATATATTCTTTTATAATAGTATGCTTGAAATTTTCTATTTCAGACTTCTGTATATGTTTACAGATGCTCATCTAATCTTTCCTTAAAGAACAATGAATGGTTGCAGAGAGAAATACTGATGAATAGTGAGCTACAAACTCATGTGTGAACTCATCCTAGAACGCTCCATATGCCTGTGAGGATATTAAAAAAGTAGAAGAGCTTTCAAATGTAGTTGTGTTTTATCATCTTTATGTGTGACTTTTTGGAGGCAGCATGGGGAAAATAGGTTGAAATAAGGCACAGCCATTTTGCCACAAGTCTGTCAGACATGGTCCCAGTGCTGTAAGTGAAGAGATAATGGGTCTTAAAAAGAATGATCAAAGAAGAACAAGAAATGAGAAGCTTCTAAAATCATAAAAATTCTCTCTTCTATTAAAGAGTTGACAGATGAAGCCATGTTTAATACAAAGAAAAATGTCAAGGAAATATAATTTTACCCAAATCCATGTCTGAGTTTCTATCTTAGTTTTAAAAACTACTTCACGCCGGGTATAGTGGCACACACTGTTAATCCCAGCACTCAGGAAGCAGAGGCAGGTGGATCTCTGTGAGTTCAAGGCCAGCCTGGTCTACATAGCGAGCTCCAGGCCAGCTGGGACTAAAGGGAGACCCTGTCTCAAAAACAACACAGCAACAAAAAACCCCAAAACCAAAAAAAAAAAATCCTTCTGTATTTATGTTAAGTCCTTTACTTCCTGTTAATCTTTTGCAGTTTGACTTGAAACTATAACAGTTTTTAAAAGGAAATATAGTAGGCAATTTCCAGTTTTATAAGATATGAGAAAGTAGCAAAGGAAAGTTTATAATGGTCATGAGTTATGTTTGTTTTTCCTGTTACATTTTATTACTAAAACTCACTTATAAAGCTATTATTTCTTCTGTGCCCAGGAGGCAAAAGAGCGTCTTGACTCTGTTGAGTGTGTTCAACTGAATGTCAACTTTTTAATGGAACGAGTATTTTGTCTTAATATTTTCATTTAAAATTATAATTATATGACCTTTAAGATCTTTCCCTCACTTTTTAAAAACCTTCCCTTAACATTAATGGTTTAAAACATTTATAATCATTGTTAAACAATACTCATTGTTACACCAGCCTAAGAAAAAAATATGAGAATATTCATATGAGCAACAGCTTTCTGCGGGGATAATGCAGACCCTAGGCAATCTCCAAAGACGTTCCTAATGTCTTTGAATTGTTGCCCAGGAAAAAGATTTCTTCTCTAAAAATTATAGTCTTGAACCCAAGGCCTTTAGCTGACCTCTTCCCCATTTTTGGTTCCTTCTCCCTGTTCCGTTAGTGTCTCTCAGGGTCATCCACGGCCAAGAGTCCCGCAGAGCAGCACGAGTGAGTACGTCTCAGCACACGGGCTGCACCACTGGGGGCAGCTGGTTGAAGTACTGATGCACAGTTGTTTTTCCTTCATTTGTTAGTAGTAGTTGAACTCCTAATTGCAAAGCTGTCACAGGAAGCTTTCTCCTGAGCTTGCTGCCGTATGGTCCTCCCTTCCATCCCAGGATAACTCCGTCCTTCCTGGTTCCCAACTCTGCCTCTAGTTCAGGATTAAAGGTGCCCTCTTGTCAACTGTTGACCTTATTTCCTGTGTGGCTGCTGTTTGATTTAGAAAGTCTTTTCCCGGCTGAAAGGTTGGGCTCAGCGGTTAAGAGCGCCAACTGCTCTTGCGGAAGACCCGGGTTCAATTCCCAGCACCTACATGTTTAGAACAGTCTTTAAGCTGGGCATGGTGGTGCACACCTTTAATCCCAGCACTCAGGAGGCAGAGGATCTCTGTGAGTTCAAGTTCAAGGCCAGCCTGGTCTATAGACTGAGTTCCAGGCCAGGGAGATTTGGGCTATAGGGAGACCCATGCTCAAATAAATAAATAAATAAATAAATAAATAAATAAATAAATAAATAAAAGAAAGTCTTTTCCTACACCTATGTCTTGTAGGTTGCCGCCAACATTTTCTTCTATCACCTTCAGAGTTTCAGGCTTCACGTTGAGATCTTTGATCCACCTGGAGTTGATTTTTGTACAGGGTGAGAGGTAGGGGTTTAATTTTGTTCTTCTACAGATGGTGATCCAGTTTTGCCAACACCATTTGCTGAAGATGCTGTCTTTTCTCCAATGAGCTTTTTTGGCCCCTTTGTCGAATATGAGATGGCACCAAATTCCCAGTTGAAAGTCAAGCTGAGCGATGTTATTGTTACACTTCTTTTTATCTGAAAACAACTGTGCTGTTATGTGAATCTCTTAACGGGCACAAGAATTAATTTACTACTTATTTTCAGACATTGTAATTACTGTATATGGGTGGAAGGTATGTATTCATGTTTTAGAGTAATCTAAAATTAAAGGGAAAATGTGAATTCCTAAACATATTTTGGAATTAATGTACAGTTTATTTTCAGAGGTCATAATTTTGGTATATATGTCACATTTATTTAGGCATATTTTGGAGCAATACAAATGGGAGGGAGCAACAATGACATAAGGACTGGGTCAAAGAACTGACTGAAACAGTAAAATTCTGCCCCAAATAACAAACCTCTGCAGAGAAAGACTTTAAAAAGACTGAGAAAAAGATGGAAGACATGTGTGGAAGAATCCATGAACTGGGGTGGGGTGGGGGCAGGGAAAGGGGAATATGTCTAAATTGGACTGAAAAATGATGTATGAAATATACAAAACATCAATAAAAGTATTTTATTGAAAAAAATAAAGGTGCCCTCGCTGTGGGTGCTCCTGCACCCCCTCTGCAGTCTCCCCTCACTCAGTAGAACCCCTGGGCACCTGAGCATTGTCCCCTCTGCCTGGAGAGTTCTGCTCTGTCATTTGGCCTCTGCTTCACCTTTGTCAGATTTTGTTATTGATCACTGTTTTGGAGGCCAAGGCTCGAAGCCGGCAGCTCCCATAGCTCAGCATGTGCTGCAGCACAGAGCCACGCCCACAAGCCCTGCTGACCAATTGTAGTTTGATCAAGTTTCTACCAACTGTCTTTTTTCTTGATTGCTAAGAATTTCCCAGTTTAGCTCAACACACAGCCCTTGCCTTTCTCCCATCTGTGTTTGTATATCTACACACGCAGTCTGAAGAATGCTGTCTGTGGAGGAGTAACATTCACCATGATGAAATGATGCTTAGCATGCTACATACATGATACTATAATGATATTTAAAAATACACATGAGCCTTAGACGGGTGTGGCGGCACACACTTTAATCCTAGCACCGGGATGCAGAGGCGTGATTCTTTGTGAGTCAAGGCCAGCCTGGTCTACAGGATGATTCCAGGACAGCGGGCTACAGGGAGACCCTGTCTCAAAAAAAAGACCTAAAAAAAAAAAAAAAAAGTGAGCCAGATATTGTAGCACATGTCTGGAATCCCAGTTCTCAGGAGGACAAAGCAGGAAATCCGCCATGAGTTCAGAGCGACGTTCTGTCTCAAACAACACCAGAAGAGGGGCTGGAGAGACGGCTCAGTGTTAACGGAAGCCACTGATGCTCTTTGAAAAAAGGACCTGGGTTCAATTCCCAGCACCCACATGGTAGTTAACAACTGTCCATAACTCCAGTTCCTGGACATCTGATGGCTTCTTCTGTCCTTGGTGAGCATTGTCTGACACAGGTACACTTACATACATGCAGCCCATGCACATAAAATAAACTAATAAATAAGATATTTTTTGAAAACACCAAAAGAGAGAAAAACAAAATAAATGAAAACCTACCACCAACAAACAACATACACACACAAAACATGCCACACCATACACATACACAACACTATAGACCATAAACACACACACTCACACAGACAGACACACACACATACACATATGAATATATACACACCTCATTAACCAAAAGGTAAAGGCTTCTTGCCTGTAAACTGGGATATCTGCAGAAGAGAGGCGATAAGGCCCGTGTCGAAGACCTGATGAGCATGGGAAAGATGTATTGAGACCACTTGAGTGTACAGTTGGTCTCTGGAATGCCAGAGAGTGTTACAAAGGCCACTAAACCAATAAAGCAAAATATTAGTCTCCTTGAGAAGCAGGACTTCTCTGTCAGCACCAGCTACACCTCACCTGCCTGGATACTGTGCAGCAGTGGCAGCCATATGTCTGTTTAATCCCAAATATTAATTAGCTATCTAGCCTCTCTCCTTGGGAATACCCATGGCTGTGCCACAAGCTTACATCCTCTTAGTGGTTAGGAGATGTTATAAGCCACAGTAAGACCTGTATATTTTACAGAAAAAACATAATTCATGATTAACATACCATCCAAACATTGTGTCTATACCAAAGTAAACCTACCATAACAATTAGTACTGTTTAAATACCTATCTATCTAATTGCCTGTGCTTCATTAGTAGGATTGAAAGGTTATTCCTGGCAAACTGTCAGCCCGTGAAAGGAAACAGCCAGAATTGACCAGAGTCCAAAACAACAGCTCCAGAGAAAGTAGACTGTTTTGCTCCTCACCACCTGTGCCCCTTTTCTAAGCAGGGAACAATCTGGGAAGAGGGGGGTGGTAGAATGCAAGGGCTGCGATTGGGTAAATGGTGAAACTACAGCAATATAGACTGGACATAGTATTTGATCAATTTGATTGTACATACAAGCACCCCAGCTGGATAGTGGGGGACCTTGTGGCTGTGTGGGTTTGGGCACAACGCTTGCAAATTGGTTTACATGAAGAGTGCTGTACTCATTAATTTATTACTTGTGTTAAAAAAATGAAAATAATAAAGAAGTATAGAAGAAAAAAAACTACCACCAACAAACAACATACACATACAAAACACACCACACCATACACTACACGTACACAACACTATAGACCATAAACACACACATGTGCACACATACACGAATATATACACACCTCATTAACCATTTTAGGAAGCTGGTAGCTAGAAGAGACAGAGAAGAAGTTACCATGCTTTTCCCATAGGAAATATATGGTTGGGTTGAGAAGGGCAATTTATCTATATATTATATATATATATTTAATTATATATTTAATTATGTGTATGTGTTTTTAAATGACTTGTAGTTTAAAATGTAGAAGGAATTAGCTCTCACCCTGTACAAATCAACTCCAAGTGGATCAAAGATCTCAACCTAAAACCTGAAACCCTGAGGTGATAGAAGAAAAAGTTGGTAATAACCTACAAGACATAGGTGTAGGAAAATACTTTTTAAATTAGACAGCAGCTGCACAGGAAATAAGGTTAACAGTTGACAAATGGGACCTCATCAAATGCAAAAGCTTCTGTACAGATAAAGAAACAATCAAGGAAATGAAGAGAAAACCCACAGAGAGGGAGGAAATCTTCACCAGTGATTCATCTGACAGAGCAATAATGTCAAGAACATATAGACTACTCAAAAAAAAAAAAAAAAAAAAAAGAGTAAGAAAACAAATGACCTACTCAAAGATGGTGTAAAGAGCTGACAGAGACTTCACCAGTGAGGAAGTAGAAGATATGAGAAACATCTTAAAAAGTGTCAACAGCGGCTGGAGAGATGGCTAGTGGTTAAGAGCACCGACTGCTCTTGCAGAGGACCCGGGTTTGATCCCCAGCACCACATGGCAGCTAAGAACCGTTTTAACTCCAGTTCAGGGGAATCTCGACGCCCTCTTCTGACCTCCACAGCATTTGCGACATGGGTGCACAAACCTACATGCAGGCAATACATTCATACACATACAAAAAAAAAGTTCCAACATCATTAATAATTAGAAAATGCAAATTAAAACCACTCTCAGATTCATCTCACTCTGATAAGACTGGCTAAGATCAAGAAACAAAAAGACACCAAATACTTGAGAGGTTGTAGGGAAAGGGGAACACTCATCCACTGCTGGTGGAAGTGTAAACTTGTACAACCGTATGGAAAGCAGTGTGGAGAATCTTTAAAAGACTCAAAATGAGTCTACCACCTGACCCAGCTGCACACCAACTCCAGTGTCGTTGTGTGAGCAATGAGAAAGTCATAATAGCAGACGGAGATAGTGCCCTAGGCTAAGCTCCCTGGAGGCCCTGGCAGAGTGCTGGCTTTAGCTTTCAAGATCATGACGCGCTCTAAGATTACATTCTTCCTGGGTATTGGGCTTTGCATATTGTCTTTTGATTCTTTTCCTGAGTACAGCACAACTTCAGTTCCAGAACAAGGGGCAGTTAAATGTTTCTGGAGATAAATTAGGTTCTACCCACTAACATCGACCCACACAATGTGCATGGATTTTCTGTGAACCTAAGCAAAATCAAACAGTGAAACATTACCTAAAGATCCCTTTGTCCTAAAAGCCTCTACAAAGATATTATAGACGAAAAACATTACACTGAGTGATATCATAGGTCAGTTACAGATAACAAAAGTGTTTTTCCAGACTTAATAGAAATAAAAGCTCAGTCCCTTAAGCAAGGAGTTACACCTGATAGAATTAGTAAAATAGAAATCTTAGTTACAGTTATGCATGATAGAAAACAATACTCAGTCAGAGGCACGTGTCGGGCTTCTCCTTTAAGGAAAAGTAATGTAGAAAAACAAAACCAACCAAAAAGGCTCTCCCAGGCCATGGCTCGAATTGCAGCCTAAAGATAACAAATGGCCTTGGGAGGACGGGAAGAAACCAAATTGAAACTTCAAAGAAAAACAATGTCTCACATCTCACAAAATAAACTATTCATGGTTTGTGGTTTTTATGACCACTGCTTGTTTCTTATCTCCCCTGACAAGACGGCATGAGGAATATGCTATGTATAAGTGCTTCTGATTGATGTGTAAATTTAATCAGCTTGTTGTCCTTGGAAACCCAGGTGTGAATTCCTTAGCAATGGGCTTATTGTTCCTGGAGAAGTGCCAATCCTGACCCATTTTCCCTGCTCTGTACTATATAATCAATGGCTTGCTCTTAGTAAAATGCAGCAGATTCAAAACCATTCTGGTGTCGTGTCTGTCTGTCTTCTGCTGAACCTGTGCCCTCCTACCAAGACCTTGATTCCCGCGGTCTGAGGGACCCCCAACTGGGTCGGTCCACAGCACCCAGCCATACAACTCCTGGGTATATACCAACAAGACTCATCCTACCACAAAGATACATGCACATCCATGTTTATTATAGCTCTCTTCATAATAGCCAAGAGCTGGAACCAACCCAAATGCCCCTCAACTGATGGAGTGGATGATGAAAATGTGGTACATTGACACAATGGAGCATACTCAGCAGTAAAGAAAGATGACATCATGAACTTTGCAGGTAAATGGATGGAACATTATGCTAGGTGAAGTAACACAGTCCCAGAAAAACAAGCAGTCACCCTCATTTGTGGATGTTAACACCAAATCCCCAGAGGAAAGGCAAGTTGAACATTATTGTTATATTTCTGTTTATCTGAAAGCAACTATGTTGTTATAATGTAAATCTCTTAACAGCTCTAGAATCGATTCACCACTTACTTTCAGACTCTGTAATTACTGTATATGAGTGGAAAGTACATATTCATATTTTAGAGTAATGTAAAATTAAAGGAAGAAAATGTGAATTCCTAAACATAAGAAAAGACAGAGAGAAAGACGCAGGACAGTTATGGTAGAATGCATGCTCTGGGGTGGGGTGGGGGGAAGGGAAAGGGGAATATGTCTAAACTGAACTGAGAAATGATGTCTGAAATACACAAAACATCAATAAAAGCATTATAAGAAACAAAACAAACAAACAAAAAAAGTCTTAAACAAATGAGAAAAAAATAAATTCACCAACTAACCAAGCTGCCCACCATTTGTCTAGAAATTGCCAGGACTGTAGCTTCCATGAGTTATCACTTAGGCTGAATGAGTTTTTTTGAATGATTGATCTATCTGTGATTAGCCATGCTCCTATAAGTAACGAATAAAATAGTCAGTTCACTTAAAAAAATGCAGAAGGACAAAATAAATAAATAAATAAATAAATAAATAAATAAAGGGCGGGATGTGGTGGTGCACGCCTTTAATCCTAGCACTTAGGAGACAAAGGCAGGTGGATCTTTGTGAGTTCAAGGCCAGCCTGGTCTACAGAGTGAGTTCCAGAACAGCTGGGCTACAGGGAGACCCTGTCTTGAAAAGACAAAAAAAAAAAAAAATGCAGAAGGGATAACAGAATTCAAGCATCACTTGCAAAATTGAAAACCACCTGGGAAATTGTAAGTAAACCATTAATTGAAAAACTTAATGGTCAACATTATAAAGAATTGATAGAGCTGACTACATAGAACCCACAGATGACATCAAACATGACAAAGAAACAAACCATAAACTCTGTTTGTCATAAAAAATATTCTCATCAAAACTGAGTGGATCCTTATCAAAGACTCTGTGTCTATCAATTTTATAGTACGTTTAAGAGACAGAGAAAGAACTTCATGGAAAAGCAGTCAGAAAAATGCAGAATGGAGGAAATCCTAAAGGCTGAATTGCCTGAATCCTTGGAAGAAAAAAAAGAAAACAAAAAAGGGGGGAACAGGGTACAGCCGTCATTTATTTTTATTTACTGCTCTCCCAGAAGACCAGAGTTCAATTCCCAACACAACTACCTATAACTCCAGCTCCAGGGGAAGGGATCTGATACCCTCTTCAGGCCTCTTCAGGCACCTGCACACACATGGCAGACAGACACACAGACACAGACACACAGACACAGACACACAAATAAATAAAATCTTAAAAGGGAACCAAAAAGGGAAAATGGTACAAGTTTAGTAGGAAGGACTTTAGAAACATACTACGTGATGTGTATGTGTATTTTGGTTCCTTATTTAAAACAAAGAAATTATAAATAAATGCGATTTTAGGGAAGAGAGAACGCTGAAGATTAGACATTAATAATATTGAATTGCTATTAATTTTTAAGTATTGCAATGCTATTATGGTTATTATAAAGAAGCAATCATTACCTTTAAGCACACACTATGAAATATTTATGAAAAAATATATAAAGCCTAGAATTTATTTGAAAAGAATCTAGACAATGAGGAACATTAATTATTGAGTAAAATGAGAGAAGACTGGCCATGAACAAACCCATGAAGTCAGCGATGACTACATGGTAGTTAATTTCTTATTTAAGTATTGTTTTTGTTTGTGTATATGCATGTTCACATATGTGTGCAGATATGTGTGCCCATGTGTGAGCTCATGGAAGTCAGGGGAGGATGTCATGTGTACTGCTGTCTATTCCCTTGAGATTGAACCTGAAGTTTGCCATTTTGACTCTGCTGGTTTGCCAGAGAGCTTCCAGAATCCAGTGTCTTTGCCCCCAGCACTGGGGTTACGGACACACAGCTATACCCAGCTTTTTTTATTATTATTATTTTAAATTTTATTTTATTTATTTATGTGTATGAATGTACTGTTTGCATGTAGGTCTGTGCACCCGTGTCGTGCAATGCTGCGGAGGTCAGAAGAGGGTGTTGGATTCCCCTGGAACTGGAGTTCTCCTGGAATTGGAGTTACAGACGGTTCTCAGCCACCATGTGGGTGCTGGGGATCGAACCCGGGTCTTCTGCAAGAGCGGTCAGTGCTCTTAACCGCTAGGCCATCTCTCCAGCCCTATGCCCAGCTTTTATGTGGTTGCTGGGGACTTGCACTTAGGCCGTCAGGGTCAAACAGCAAATGCCCTTACCCACTGAGCCATTGCCCAGCCCTACATTGTAGTTCACTAAGCAATTCTTTATGCGTTTATCCATGTTTAAAATAGCCATAATAGAATGTTTTAGAGGATTCTGTAGCTAATATTTTTTTCTAGATGTAATAGGAACCCCAATGTCAAAAGAGAAGTTGATTCTACAAATTACTCTATCCAATAGAATTTCTTTTTTCTTTTCTTTTTTTTTTTTTTTTTCCGTCTTCTCCAGACAGGGTCTCCCTGTAACCCCAGCTGTCCTAGAACTCATTGTATAGACCAGGCTGGCCTTATGACTGGAGTGATTCATTAACTTATGTTCTTCCTTAATAACTCTCCAAAATAAGCCTTCAGAAAACATGGTACTACTGTTAGGACATAGACACTGGGTGACAAAAAAATGGAGAGAAAAGGGCTCACTATTTATTTTTATAATCCTGCCTTGTCATCACTCTAGAGAGGAATGTGGCGATCCAGGCTGGATGTTCCCTGTGTAAATCTCAGGTGAGCTAAGGGATATTCAGGGCAGTCCAGCAGGAGCCTAGAACCATCTCTTTAATAACCTGGCAACCCATCGCCAGGCCACCTGCTGGTGGCTCCATGCTGGAACTGGAAGTTTAGAGCAGGAATAGTGCTAGAAGCTTGAAAATGGGCTTACATTTCCTAGGGAGCAATCTAATTGGCAGTCCTAATTGGGAGATCAGGACAAGGCAAGTCCAGTTACAACCCTGTCCCAAAGTCAAAGGATGGAACTGTGTGTGGGTTGTGAGAAGCAGTTACAACTAGACTTCGTGAGTCTAGGAGAGAGGGCCCAAATCCTGCTTATACTCAGTGTAGTGTGCAGAAGGGGGCTCACACCAAAAATAGAATTGGAGTGCAGACCAGAGACATAGAAGCACACTTTGCAGATAGTGATGCAGTAGATTTAGTGACAAGACTGAAACCTTTTATGTGTCTTTGTAGGAGTTGTATGTTGTGTGTAATCACACTTATCCAGGCATTACACATGTGGAAATGGAATTTAACCTTGGTTTGAGCTTCCATTCTTTTTCCATTGCGTACTCTGTCTCCTAGCTCATGGAGTTGACACACATTCAGAAGGTCCCTCATCAAATACCTCTGCCCTGTTCTAATCCTGACATTTCTCCCAGCCTCACCTTAAATGCTAATCCCTTGTTCAGGCAGCTAGAGCAAAAAAAAAAAAAAAAAAAAAAAAAGCCAACAATATGCAAAAGGAGAAAAGCAGTAGCAAGCCTGGACTCTGGGCAAGCTCACCTGGGTTTATTTCTTCCAGCTTGCCAGCTCAGGCAAGTTTCCATTTTTACAGAGTGTTTGTTTTATCATTTCCAAAACAAAAATTATCTGTCTCTGAGTAAAGTTGTGAAAATGAAATTTTAAAGAAACAACAATATAATATAGAGTAACAAGAAGCAAGTTTTCCTTTTTAAAAACGATATTTGGCCATTTGGGGGTCTGGGAAATACATGGGAACCAGACAGTCTGGAGGATAGCAAGAGTCTAGGAGGACTTAGTGTGTGTCACACACCAAGAAAGTCGTGTCTGGAGCATGTCCAAACTTGATTAAGAAAGAGTTTGTTTTATAAAATTTTATGAGTCAAAATATTACAGTAACTTGTCCAGTCTCTTCCTTGTAGTAACCCCATCCTATCGTGGCAAAGGTTTCCTACTGATACTGTGTTATCCAAAATACTTGGTTTCTCTGTTCTGTGATTGTTAATGCTCCCAATGGACATCTAAGATGCAAATATCCTACACAACATATACTTTGAAAAAGTTGATTTCTTCAGGCTAGGACAAGGACATCATTCTGAAGAAATTAGCTGGAAAACTGTGTCAGGAAGAGCTAACAAAACTTTTTCAAAGAAGTGAAAAAATTACAGAGGATTAGAAACGAATTTAATGTGTCAGAAATTTATTTCCCTCATAGAGTCCATGAATGCACAGTTGAGGTTGAGGGGTGGCTCTATGTGATTTACTATGTGTAGCTAGCCATGACAATGGACAGAGAAGTAACAACTTGCAAAGTATGTTTGCCTATCTATTATGAAGGTGTTTCTTTTTAAAATAGTATTCCAGAATATAAAAATGTTGCTCACAAAATGTGAATTCCTTTATTTGTTCTCTACCATTCCATATCAATATATTTTAGATGGCCAAATGATTTTCTAATCACTTTAAAGGAAATTAAATTTGCAAATAGAGAATTTCACTTTGCCACTGTAAAAAATAGCTTTAACTTTTGCCTAAAATAGTCTCTAGGCTTGTGGTTGGCTTTGAATCATGAGCTCTTATGGTATTTATTTTATATATTTATTTGTTTATGTGTGTATATGTATATCTGTATGTAAGCTTTGCATGTGCGTGTGCGTGCAGTGCCTATGGGGTCTGGAAGAGGGCATGTGAACCCTGGAGCTTGAGTTACAAGTGGTTGTGAGCCACCACCCACTGTGGATACTGGGAACTGAACTCAGGTCCTCTGCAAAAGCATCAGGAATGCTCAACTGTTGAGTCATGCCTACAGTCCCTATGCTTATTTTTTATTTTGTATTTATGATATATATATTTTATATAACTTTTTATTGAGCATTTGTACAACTTATACAATGGTTACCAATCAAACCCAGTCCTCTCCATGCCCCAATCCCCATCAAAACTCGTGCATTACAACATCCAAGCTAAGCCCTATCCAGTCAAGCTCCGAAACCCATTTCTTTTTTTAAAAATTTATTTTTTTTTATGTGTATGAAGGTACTGTCTGCCTGTAGGTCTGTGCACCCGTGTCGTACAGTGCTGCGGAGGTCAGAAGAGGATGTTGGATTCCCTGGAACTGGAGTTCTCCTGGAATTGGAGTTACAGACGGTTCTCAGCCTCTATGTGGGTGCTGGGGATCAAACCCAGGGCCTCTGCAAGAGCAGTCGGCACTCTTAACCGCTAGGCCATCTCTCCAGCCCCTGAAACCCATTTCTTACCACACACTAAGTATGGGATATTATATTTTACAGATAAGCATATCATATGCTACTCATTAAAAAAAGCTATTCCTTGCAACAGATGGAGGCCACTGCAGAATCCCACAACTGGTCAGACACAGAACATATACGTCTGAAAAATCCCCATTCCTAGGAGACACATCTACCTGTGGTTGAACCTCTACATGAAGAATACGGAGCCCAGAGAAAATGAGCGCACCCTTCAATTCTCACCAGTAAGGCTTCCTTAGACAATGGAGTGTGATGCAAATGGAAGGTCATGACTAGTCAAGCTTCAAAGAATGGGAGCCTCCAGAGTGTGTATCCCTGGATGGGGCCCCTCTATTAAACCTCTCCCACCCATGGCTCAGGGATTATTGCCGAAGAGGGGGCAGAAAGATTGTAAGAGTCAGGGCTGGTGCACGAATGTACAGAAGCAGTGGCTTACAGTCAACTGTAAGCTTTCACATGTGAACTTGTGGCAATGTTGGCATCAGGCACAGGACCTGTCCCAACTGTGACAAGGTCTCAAAGTTGAGCTAGAGAAGTGGGTGGGGGACTGACCCTGGACTGAAAACTGCGAGAGACTGAGTACTGTTGGGTGAGGAAGAATATGCCTTACCTAGGATTCCTAGATATGGTGCCCAGACTCCAGCAGACCTATGCTTATTTTTTAAACCATCCCTGCCTGCATTAATGTTTCTCAGACTACATATCCATTGTTAAATTTACTTTAAATCTTCTTACTTGGCTAATTTTCAAAAAAAAATCATCATTAATAATGATGCGGAATTTAAGCAATTAGGGAAAATAAATTGTAAGCTCAGAAACCCCTTATATATACTTTCTCAAGACAATCTTTGATCAATAGTCATCAAGAACAAATTTCCACCAAATGCTGTAATTTTGTTCATTTCAAGCTAAGCTGCTGCAGATAGTTCCCCTGTTTGCAGAAATCAATTTACAAATACTTTTCCCACATTAATTTTCTGAAGTCATTCTCTGCTATGAAGAATTAATTTTTTCCTGGGCTCATCAAAATTATTTAGATTTACTGAATAAGTTTTATTATGATTAGATAGGGTTTGTTCTATCATTATTTAGTGATAAAATCTATGCAACATATTTTTCCACTATTTACATGAACACAAAACATTCATATGAATAAATAAAATTATCAGTCACTTAGACTGTTTGTTTTCCCAGGACAAAATACCTGATAAAAATGATCATCTAGAGTACTAATAGTTTCTCCACCTCTTACCTAGTAGCTGATGCCTGTCAACAAAATAAAAAGGCAGACTGAAAGCATTGTGCAGTTTTCCTGAGTTCTGGGCAATGTCCCAAGATTGAAATGAATTGTTCTTGGAGCTGTGGGGAGTGGATATCTGAAATTGCTCTTTTAAAAGCTGCAGGAAGCTTAGGGACTATGAAACGGTAAAATGTCAACTTGCAGGAAATTAAAGGTTTTAAGTCCTGAGTGTGACCTTGGAGAAAGGTTGATTTTTTTAAGCAACTACAATGCGGGGGGGAGTGGGGGGGACGACCAAATGCACAGCAGGGTAGGTGAGGAAGTGGGCCTGGAGTGAACGAAGCACACAACCCAAGGTCAGTCACCCCCGAACAGCAGGATGCCAAAATAAGAAAGAACCGACGAATGGGTCTCATTTCTACTACTGCTGCTTCGTGGTCACTTAAGTTCTCGTAGAGCCATTGAGTCAATATAATGGCTGGTTTAGCATTCAGCCTCTGGAGGCAGATTGTCTAGGATCAGAGCAAAGGTTCTACCACTTCCCATGAATAAATTTGACAATTGCAACCCTTTGCAACTAAGAATTGAAAGCCTCATCTGTAAACTGGAGCCGGGAATAGAACTTTCCTCTTAGAGTTGCTATGAAGAGTTGTTGAGTGAATAAATGTCCACATAGCACAGAAAATGCACAGTCCCAGAGCTCCTGTTAGCATCATTCCCATGAGCTGCTTGAGAGCATCAGAGATGGAGATGTGAACAAGCTTCAATAATGAGATATGCCCATGAAGAGAATCAGTTTATTTAGTTCTCAAGTAGCTCCACCTCAGGAGCACATCAGCCATCATGAAATTATAAACCTAGCTTAGAAAGAAGACTAAAAAAAAAAATAAAGAAAGAAAAAAAGAAAGAAAGAAAGAGAGAGAGAGAGAAAGAGGATTCATCTAAAAAAAAAGAAAGAAAGAAAGAAAGAAAGAAAGAAAGAAAGAAAGAAAGAAAGAAAGAGAAAGAAAGAAAGAAAGAAAGAAAGAAGACTCGAAGACTTGTCTAAAGCCCTGGTAAGTACGTGCATGTGATGTTTTAATTTAGATTGAGGTGCCTAGAAAATTAGCAAAGCACGTTTCTGGGTGTGTCTGTGAGACTTTTCCAGAGATGATCAGCAGGAAACTAAGGGAGAGTAATGGAGAGGCAGGATCTGCCCCAAATCCAATGGGCTGGGGACTTGGATGGAACAAATGTAGACGGAAGTAGCCAGCAGGTGTACGAATGCTTGATTCTTCCTGAACAAGTCTGACTATTCGTTTCCCATCACTCAGCACTAGTAGGCTCCAGTTTCTTCAGCTTCCAATGTGGGCTTCCCATCAGCAAATCCTTGGGCTGGGGCTGCATCACTTGTTATGAAGTTTCTAGTTTCCTGACTTGAGCAATTATTGATTTCCCTTACCCTCAGGCCTATAGACAACTAATCTGGGGAACTATTCGACCTCTGATCATGTGAACCAGTCTATTAAATTCTGTCATAATTATATATATATATGTATAAAATATATTATATACAGTTAGCAAATATATTTATATTTATTTATATATTATATATTTACTAACTGTATATACTATATGTATATATTATATAACAATATATAATTAATATATATTTACACCTATTCTCTTGGTTTCATTTCTCTAGAGAATCCTGGCTATTACACAGCAATTTGTTTTCAAAACTTCTTTCTGGCAAGTCTACCATGCTAGCATTCTAGGCTAAATGGTAACTACTTACTTGAATGAAGTACATATCCATCCCTTTGCCCTTGAAATTTTGAGGTACAAAGAAGACAGGAATGAGAGAGTCTGTACTCTTCAATTCTTTCTTATTCTGTTGACCCCCCTCACATACACACACACACACACACACACACACACACACACACACACACATGTCACCCCTTGGATTTTTGTAGCCAGCAGGTTCACCACTCCCTGAGTAATTGCAAAGACTCGGAAATCCTCTGCTGACAACACAGTATCTCAGTCAGAAGTTACAAAGTCCAACTTTCATTGGTATGGATTAATCTTGGCAAATGGCAGGTTGGACCATTAATTGGGGTGATGTAGCTTGAAATGAAAAGGATTCTGCTGCTTGAGAGATATTTGTGGAAAAAAAAAACCAAGATGACCCTAACATTGCCACTTGCTGTGGTAATGCGGAGCGGAGTGAAAGGAGGGGGCTTCTCAGTTCAGAAGATGCTTGGAGTTCCTTCATAAAAGATGCTATCAGAATCTCAGGATTTTCAGTGCTTGCTAGAAATCCTATCAAAAGGCAGACTTTCCTCCCAAAGCCTGGTGGTATCGCCATCACAGAGCTCAGATAAAATACCACTTTAGGAACAAGTTTTCTGGAGGAAATGACACACAGAGTTGTTATATACAGTTAGCAAAATACATCTTTTGAGAAATGCCTTTGAAGCCAAGCCTCAGCTTCAGAGAGGAAAGCAGCAATCAATACTGTTCTGTGATGGGGGAAAATCTGTGAGAAAACTTCTTTTTCTCTTAAACATGATCTCGCAAAAATATCATTGACAGCAGTATTAATTGAGTGAGATTATTCAGTCAAGAATAAATTCACACTATCTGCATCCTTGAAAAACACCTGTTGTCTTGAAATCTTTGGGGTAAGTCTCTGCAAAGGAATATTTGACCAACTTAATCTTCAAAGGGAGATGGAGGCTGTCCTCATGACCCCTCTTGCCCCACATCTGTCAGGAGCAAAAGACCATGTAGACCTGCTTATATTAGTCAACATGACACAGATGTGCACATCTGGTATGGGTCCAGATGACTAATGATGTACTTTCAGGGCAACTCTGTGTCAGCACAAAATGGCCGACACAGGATGTCTGGGGAACCCAAAAATAAATAGTAATGTAATCCATTAAATAACTTTTTTTTTTTGAAATGTTACTTTCGTGTGATTCTGTATAAATATGGTGAAGTCAGAGGCGTTCACCTTTGCCAGCCTGTCCGTGTGTATGTTTGTTTGTAGGCCTGTGTGCCTACCTCCATGTGACCTGTATGTTGGTGTGCATGTCTGTATGCCTGGCTTGCTGCATCCTGTGTTATGCCTGGGTGCCTGCCGGTGCTGCCACCTAGCGGCCTGTGTGCTGGGGGATAAAATGTGTCTAATCTGCCTTCCGCTCCTTGAATCTTCCTCAGCCTCTGGGCTTCCTGTCTACTTCTCCTTTCCTGGGATTGGAGCTTGGACATCACAACATCCCTCAACAAAACTGGCCCATACTTGGAACCACTCCTTCTCCTGTAAGCCTTCTTCTGAGGGGTGGGGAAATACTGGGCTGTAGGTTGTGGGCTTCTGTATTCTGATTTTTTCTACTCCTAGTACCATGTCACAGGTGAGGCTGGGTGGGTGGAGAAAACCTGTGCATAGGAGCATTTTTGTACCTGTTTGGAGATGCGCTGAGGAAAGTGTATTTGATTATGAACTGCGGTCATTACGGTGAGTGTGACAGTCCTTCATGCTGCCTTCATTCCCAGCAGAGGTGAACATGGCCTCATGAATGAGTGACTCAGCATTACAAAATTGTGAGGTCTCTCCTCTGCAATTACATTTAGCCTCCTCTGAAATCATCAAAACAAAGTGCTCAGCAGGAAAGCAAAGCTGGAGAGCCATTTAGCAGTACATCATAGTGATTAGTATTCATAATCTTTGAAGTAGAAATGACTAATTGTTGACCAAGTCCTCTCTTCTTCTGGATATGGCCAGCATTCTTGGGATAGAAATCCACACTTTTTGAGATTACATAAGGTCCTAAGACCAAACTCTCAAAAGCAGAATTTGAATGTTGGGGATGAACACCACCCGAAAGCAGTTCTGAGTTGATACTCTAGATCTCTCTCTTGGTCTCTGTCTACCACTGTCTCCATCTCTCTGTCTCTGTCTCACTGTCTTTGTCTCTGTTTCTCTCTCTCTCTCTCTCTCTCTCTCTCTCTCTCTCTCTCTCTCACACACACACACACACACACACACACACACACGGTGATGAGTCTAATCTTTGGCAACACAGGTATGGAGAGGGCTCCTTCCAGGGACTGCCTAAATACAAAGTAGAGGGACGTGGTCACATGAATGTCCACGTAAATTTGGAAATTGAAAACACCCCTGAACCTCTGAATTGGCCTTGCTCACTTGGGGACCATAATGAGGGATGGAGGTAAACTCCTTGTGTCTTGATTATTTTATAATCATTTAAATTTTTGGATCTCTTGGAGAAAGCATATTGATGACTTTGGCTTGATACAGTTTGTTTTTATCCCACGTGAGATATCTCATTGTGGGAGTCCTCTATGGGACTGATAATTTTTGGTGGGGATTTCTTATTTGCTTTTCCCATGTTGTTGATTTTTCTTTGTGCTTTTGGCATGTGGATTTGATTCCTTTTGTTTGTGATCTGACATGATATTCAAGTGTTTCTTCTTGCGAAAATAAATAAATAAAAAAGAAATATAAATAATTATTTTCATCGTCTATTTATTATTTTATTATTCATTATTTTCACTTCACATCAATTAGCACACAGTGCTTCAAAGCACATGCTTATTATCGTGGAGTTCTGCAGATCCAGCTCAGGTGGGAATCTGCTCAGGGCTCTCCAGGCTGGCCCTGATGGGCTTAGCTGGGGCTGCTATCTGAGGTTTGGGGTCCTCCAAGCCCACATGTTGGTCTCATGATGGTCTTGGCTTTCAAGGGCTGTCTTCAGGTCCTTGTCATGTGGTCCTTGGAGGTTCATCTCTGGCTTTCTTCCCTCTAAACATTTAGAGAAAATGCTTTAATTTAAAGGGATCGTCTGAATATGACAGACCCACTCTGAATTATTTCCCTTTGGAGGTTATTCTAGGTAGTTTTCCAGTGTTATGATAAAACACTCTGACCAAAACCCTTGGGCAGGAAAGGATTTGTTTGTTTTAAATGTTCTAATCACACCTCATCCATGAGGGAAGCCAGGGCAGGAACCTGGAGGCAAGAACTCAAGAAGAGACCGTGGAGGAACCTCTCTTACTGGCTTGTTTCTGTGGCCTGTGCTCAGCCTACTTTTTTTGTTTTTGGTTCTTTTTGAGACAGGGTCTCCCTGTAGCTCCACCTGTCCTGGAACTCCCTATGTAGACCAGGCTGGCCTTGAACTCACAAAGATCTGCCTGCCTCTGCCTCCCAAGTGCTAGGATTAAAGGCATGCGCCAGCACGCCTGGCTCAGCCTACTTTTTTATATAGGTCAAGACCAACTGCCCAGGAGTGGCACTACCCACAGTGGGCTAGGCCCTCCCACAACACTCAACAGCCAATGAAATGCCTCACAGACGTGCCCATAGACCAATCAGATGGAAGAAATTCCCCAATGGAGGTTCTCTCTTCCCAGATGTGTCAAGTTGATATCTGGAGCCATCCAGCTCTGGTTACTAGTTAGAATATCTGTAGGAAAGATGCACTATCATCATCACTCAGATAAGAGGATTATACAGCTCTTTAAATGGGGAAATGGGAATCTTGGGAGTCATTTTACAAATCATTTAACATAATCATAGATTAATATATATGCAATAAAATATATGTGAGATATAACATAATTATACACTAATAATTATTATTATTACTGAGGGGCTGGAGAGATTGATCAATGGTTAAGAGCACTTACTCTTCTTGCAGAGGACCTGGGTTTGGTTCCCAGCACCCATATGGCAGCTAACAATCAGTTTCAGGGTATCTGACATTCTTCTGACTTCTGCGGGCATTGCATGACACAGGTGCACTTACGTCCATACAGACAATACACTCATATACATAAAATAAAAATAACAAAGAAAGTATTTTCAATGATTATTACTGAAAACTTTATATCAGGAACTTGGAAACATATTTTGTTTACATGAACATTTCATCATTTAACCTCCGTGGAGAACCTATGAAAGATAACATATTTCACAGTTAACCAATCACAGAGGTGAGGTTTAGATAGGACCAGTAACTTACTCAAGGTTATACAACCTACAAGTGTCAGAATATGGACTCCACCCACATCTATCTGGAGATGGCATGGACTAGGCCTACATATACTGGCCACACCCACTCTCAGTGTCCTGTACTTCTTCACCAGCACTTGTGACAGTCTCAACTACATGGGTGTTGTGAGATAAACCAGCTAGGTCTGTCTCTCCAAATACGTATCATCAAAGCAGTTGTATAACTTTTGTGGAGTATTTATCCAGGAGTCCTAGTGTCCTTTACCAGTATAGACTTACTGTCTTTTCTAACATTTTTAAAAATATTTATTTATTTATTTGGTTTTTTTTCTTCTTTTTTTTAAATTTAATTTTTATTGATGCTTTGCGCATTTCATGCATCATTTTCCAATTCAGATCAGGCATATTTCCCTTTCCCTTCCCCCCCACCCCACCCCATCCCAGATCATGCATTCTTCCATAACTGTCCTGCATCTTTCTCTCAGTTTTTATTTTTTCATTTTTAGCTATAAGTGATAATCCATGAGTACAAGCATCCTTCATGCAAAACCTATCTGCAGGCTGTTGTGCCCAAACACCTACAGCCCCACCATCCAGTGGGGGGTGACAGGTTGTTTGTTCAATCAAGTTGATCAAATGAGTGTCCAGACTACATTGCTGTAGTTTCACCATTCACCCCAACCGCAGCTTTTAGCATGTACCACCCCCCTCTTCCGCAATTGTCCCCTAGCAGCTTGGAGAAAGGGGCACAGGGGGATAAAGTAAAACAGTCCACTCTCTCCGGAGCTTTTGACTTGAACTCCTGGTCAATTCTGGTGTTTTCCTTGCATGGGCTGACAGTTTGTCCAGGTAATAAATTCAATCCTACGGAATGAAGGCAACAAGCATAGGAGTATATAGGTATTTAAAGCACACTAGATATTTTTATGTAGGTTAACTTTGGCATAGACACTATGTTTTGGGATAGATAGTTAAGCCATGGAAATTACATTTTTTCCCCCCTGTTTACAATATGATCAAAGGTCCTTACTGTGGCTTATAAAATCTCTAACCTGTAGCAGGTGTTAAGTTGGTGGCATCAGCATGGTTTATTCTCCAAGGAGAGAGACATAGCCAATTATATTTGGGATTACAGGCACGTTGCTGCTGCTGCTGCACACAGATAATTTCCAGGCAGGTGAGGTGTAGCTTGTGCTTGAACGGTGGAGTCTTGCTTGACTCAGGGAGACCTGTATTTGCTTTATTGGTTTAGTGGCCTTTGGTAACACTCTCTGGCATTCCAGAGGCCATCTGTACACTTGCATGTGCGGTCTCAATACATCCCTCCCATGTTAACGTCAGGTCTTCGGCAGCAGGGTCTTATCGCCTCTCCTCCTGCAGGTATCCCAATTTAGAGGCAAGGAGCCCTTACCTTTTGTGGGGCCTTGGATCCCCTGGCCAACATCTCCCTGGTAGAACAATCCATTGCTGATGTCAGAGCTCCTGCATTAATGGAACTGGAGTTCTCCTGGAATTGGAGTTATAGATGGTTCTCAGCCTCCATGTGGGTGCTGGGGATCAAACCCGGGTCCTCTGAAAGAGCAGAGGAGCTGGAGAGATAGCCTAGCAGTTAAGAGCACTGACTGCTCTTGCAGAGGACCCGGGTTCGATCCCCAGCACCCACATGGCGGCTAAGAACCGTCTGTAACTCCAATTCCAGGAAAACTCCAGTTCCAGGGGAATCCGAGACCCTCTTCTGACCTCCGTGGCATTGCATGACATGGGTGCACAAACCTACACACAGACAGTACATTCATACACATACAAAAAGAAAAAAATTAAAAAAAAAAGAGCAGTCAGAGCTCTTAACCGCTAGGCCATCTCTCCAGCCCTCTCACTGTCTTTTCTAAACAAGGAGTTGGTTGAATGTGATGATTGCTGGTAAGGTCTTAGAAGTGTGGCCACGTCACTCAGGATCTAATGGAAGGCCTAAGCTGGTGCTGATTTCTCCAGCTTTTCATCTAACAAGACAAAGGGCTCACGATTGTCATATCTGTGTAATTTTAGTAGGAGAACTTCTTGTATTCGTGGCTACAAATGTGTTGTTTACAATTCTAAGCTGCAAGAGTTGCTGAAAGAATGAAATTTTGCACAATCTAAAATGGAAGAGAAAAGAGGAATGACCAGTAAACAAGTAAGTGTCTATAATATTGGATCTGTACCTTCCTGATCATTCTGTCTTCAGCATGCAGCTCAGTGACTTGCACACAGAAGGTTCTTATTTAATGTTCAATGAATGCTTGATAAATAGTGCACATAGGGGCTTGTATGATAGTTCAGTTCGTAAACATGTTAGCCACAGAAGCCTGAGGATGTGGATTTGATCCCCACGTCCCATGATGAAAGAAGAGAACCAACTCCTGAGAGTTGTCCTCTGACCTCCACACCACGAGGGTGCCCACAGTCACACCCACACCCCCCCCACAAAGCACTAATAATTTTAATGTACATAAAATGCTTAACACAGTGCTTAGCATACACTAGTCAGCAAATGATGACTATTAGTAACTACATTTCTTAGCAATTCCAAATTTGTGTATCTATGAGGCAGACGGATGCCTCCCAGAGCTACTTTGGTTGATTCAAGGATAAGCACCAACAGCTGGTGGCTCCGCGGGCCTCATTAGCCACAGAAGGGCCTGCAGAGGGGTCTGCTCAGGGGTGAGGAAGTTGGAAATGATAAATCTCCTTCAGCTCCCCCCTGGTGTTTTGCAGGCTAAGGCTGGCCAGAGGGGCTAACTGTACAAATTACTTAACTGCCTCCAGATCCATGTAGCTCAGTTACACAGCATGCAGGAAGGATGGGTGTTCCAAGCTTCCTTTATTTTAGTAAAGAGAAAAAAGATCTTTTCCTGTGATGAGAAGATTTCTGCAGCTCAGTGGAGGAGAGGAAAAACTTCAGAACTCTCTGCCACCTCTCTGAAACAGCCTTTCCATAAATTTGCTGGTCTTTAACTTATTGTACTTTCCCTACACACATGTCCACCCTTTTCCTTCTCCTCTCTCCCCTTTCTTCCTGTCCATCTTGTCTCTCCATTCTGTGAAATATGCATCCTGAACTCGGGAGAGTCTCCCAGACCTCGCACCTGAGCACATGATGGATTGAACAAGAATATCAGGAGCTGCTTACAAGCTGCATGCTTCCTGTCTGAACAGCCACCCTCCGTGTGGTGGGCAAATCTGCTTGCACGCTTATGCTGCATAACGAAGTATGACCTTGGGCAGCTTAAACCACAGAAAGGCTGATGACCCAGATCCAGATGCCAGCAGGTTAGTTTCCTTCTGAAGGTGGGAAGGAGAATCTGTTCCGTTTGTCTGCAAGCTTGCTTCTGGTCATTTTCTGACATTCTTGGACATACCTTAACAAGTAGCTCTAGAACCCAAATCCCACGGCGTTCTCCCTGTGTAGGTATGTTTGCATCCGAACTGCAGCCTTAGTATCAGGACTCAGTGATGGTGAATTATAGCTTGCCTTAATGATTGTATCTTAACTTATTTATCAACAAAGACTCAATTTTTCAATATTCACTAGTACTGGGGATTAGGATTCAGCACTTTTTAACCTATACTCTACAGCCACTAGGAATTGACACCCGTGCCACTTTGCTTAACAAGACCAATGGTGATCTTTGGGCCTCCTGAAGGGGTCAAGATTATTTCTAGGATCTCAGCCAAAGTGCAGGACTTGTATAACAGAAACCAAGGAGCTGGATTTATTTTTTTGGATGACACCAATTATACATGACGCTTTCCAATAGAAACAATGGGTTAAGCATTGTTCAAAGAGAGTAGGCTTTGTACCTTTATGAAACTTCCAAACAAATAAACCAGCAAGTCAGAAACTGTAAAGTCATGGCTTAAAATTATGACACGTGGTGCAGTATACTTCAGTACATACAGGTTGCAGGAAGTAGGATTTATTGTCAGTACACTGGACTCACTGTCTGAGGCTGTACCAAGAGTGAAGGTAGGTGAGAATAGGCATGAATGAAGAGAGTCTTGGAATAATGGAAGAACATGCCTGACATAAGTTCAGCCAGAGAAGAGTGCGGCCAGGATTCCAGTTGAGGCACATCGAATCCCAAGAACTGTTAGAGCATACGTGTCTAGTTTTTGTCTTCGATATTGCAATCTCCATATTTTTATGGTTGAAATGAGCTGTTACAAATTGCAATGAACTTCCATGAACAAAACAAGATTCTGGACAAACAAATTTTAATTAGAAACAAGAACATGTGACCTACAGTGCTGAAATGGGACTTCACTGACTAAAATTTATCATATTTGCCTTTGACATGGGCAAATAGTTGTAAGCTTTAAATGAAATTAGGAAAAATGGAAATTGGCGTTTTAAGTAACATTCTGAGTTTTTTAAAAATGTATACTTTTTGCCCTTTGAGGGCACCTGCAGGTAAAAATTGGAAAAATTTAAGCCTCATCTCCATCACTACTGAAAACACTCTAAGAAGAGAAAGACATTATTGAAAGCTTGATAATAGGAGAGTTTAAGAAATGTGTCATTGATTTAAAATGACTCTTGAGATATAAAAATGTAGAGTCCTTCATTAAAGTATTTAATTGAAATATACAGGTTAAGTCACATTAAAGAGGAGACCAAAGAATCTATTTAAATCACTTTTCTATAATAGGGTTTGTGGATAAAACCCAATTTAAAATAAGTGGGCCACTGGCTAGATTTAGACATTTTTATCATACAAATGTCTGTTCCAAATCTATTTACAGTAATGAGTTTTGCTCTGTTGTCAGGTGGTCATTGTTTTAGACTCTGCACCTCTCTTCATGTAGGTCCAATCACTGATGACCAACTCCTAGAAGTTATATTAATTACCCATGACCTGATTTTATGCTGATAAAGACAGAATTTAGCACAGAAGTGAGACCTGCTTTAAGTAAGTTGCAAACCCTCCAGTGATTTCTGCTCAGAGAATTCAGATGCAGAAGCTTCGGGTGTCCATTCACCAAATGTGTGTTAAGGCATTGTTATCAGTGTTTCAGATACATCCCTGGACACAACAGGAAGAAACAGACAACAAATAGTAAATATAATAAAAATCAGATATGCTTGAATAAAATGGTCACAAAATTTAAAAAGTGACAAGGTAAATATGTCATAGAAAAGGAAAATCACACAAGAGGCAGGGGTCACATTGGCAGGTAACCCTAACATTTTATTTTATTTTATTTTATTTTTTTGGTCTTTTCGAGACAGGGTCTCCCTATAGCCCCAGCTGTCCTGGAATTCACTCTGTAGACCAGGCTGGCCTTGAACTCACAAAGATCTCCCTGCCTCTGCCTCTCAAGTGCTAGGATTAAAGGCGTGCACTACCATGCCTGGCTAACCCTGACATTTTAAATACCATGGTCAGAGCAAGCCTCACAGTAAAGGTAACAACAGCCTGAGACCAGAGCACTGAAACTAGGTTTTGACTAGATGAAACTGAGTGAGAACACACAGAACGCACCACATTATACTGTTCATGTTACACGGTACAAGTCATTATGCTGTACACATAACTATATTATACATATTACATTGTACACATCATTATACTGTACACATTACACTGTGTACATAAGTATTCTGTGCATATTACACTGTACATGTCACTATACTGTACACATTACATTGAGTGAGAACACACAGAACACACCACATTATACTGTACATATTACACAGTACAGGTCATTATACTGTACACATTATTACTCTATTGTATATTTTGAGAGAAGCTTTCATAGTAGTTTTTCACATAACTTTCAAAAGGCCTTTAGTGTTAGTTAGCCCTCTCCTTACTCCCTCTTCTGCTTTACCCTCCCATTCCCCACTCCATTAAACCTGCCCTACCCTACCTATTATTTCCGTTTCCTATTTATATCAATGTATTCTGTCTCCCTTCCCATGAACCACCTTTCTCCATGGCACCTTATTAGCAGAAAGGAAAGTCCTTTGAGATTTAGGAAACATACCTATCAAAAGAGTGAAAGCTGACATCCATTTACAAGACTGAACATACAGCAGTAAAGAAAGATGGCATCATGAACTTTGCAAGTAAATGGATGGAACTAGAAGATATTATGCTAAGTGAAGTAACACAGTCCCAGAAAAACAAACAGCAAATGGTATCTGTCATTTGTGGATGGTAGCACCAAGTACCTAGTTGTAAGGAAAACTGAGCAACGTTAATGTTATAGTCCTCTTTTTCTGAAAGCAACTGTGCTCTTATAATGTGAATCCCTTAACAGGCTCTAAAATTAGCCTACCACTTATTTTCAGACTTTGTAATCTTGGTATATGGGTGGAGGATATGTAGGCATATTTTAGAGTAATATAATTTTTTTTTGTCTTTTTGAGACAGGGTCTCCCTGTAGCCCCAGCTGTCCTGGAACTCACTCTGTAGACCAGGCTGGCCTTGAAATCACAAAGATCCACCTGCCTCTGCCTCCTGAGTGCTAGGATTAAAGGTGTGCGCCACCACACCCGGTGAGTAATATAAATTTAAAAGGGAAAAATGTGAATCCTGAAATATGATTTGAAAATAACATACAGTTTATATTNAGATATATATATGCATATGTTGAAGCAATACAAATTGGAGGGAACAACAACAAAAGAACTGGGACAAAGAACTGACTGAAGCAGTAAAGTTCTCCCCAAAATAATAATCCTCTACTTTGAAAAATGTTAAGCCGGGCGTGGTGGCACACGCCTTTAATCCTAGCACTTGGGAGGCAGATGCAGGTGGATCTTTGTGAGTTCAAGGCCAGCCTGGTCTACAGAGTGAGTTCCAGGACAGCTGGGGCTACAGGGAGACCCTGTCTTGAAAAGAAAAAGAAAAGAAAAGAAAAAAAATGTTAAAAAGACTCAGAAAAAGATACAAGGCGGGTATGGCAAAATGAATGAACTTGGGAGGGGTTGGGGTGGGGGGCATGGAAAGGGAAATGAATCTAAATTGGACTGAGAAATGATGTATGAAATGCACAAAACTTCAATTAAAAATATTTTAAAAAACAAGACAGAACATACATCTATTGCCATTGCATTTGGTTACCCATAAGAACTGGATGGTAAGATCCTATTGCTGAAGATGCTACATACCTGAACTGTAGAACAAAGAAAAATCAAGTGGTACTGACCTTGATGCTACATTTCTGACTAGCTCCCATAGTGTTAGAAGGTGAAAGACATGTTACTGATGGAGAAAAAATAATCATTGACATTGCCCTACTATGAACCTTGTGAGCTGTAGTGGTAAGTGGCTTAACAAGATACGTCTAATGGTGGCACAAATATTAAGGGAGTAACCAATCATCTTCCAATCAGACTTAAGGTCTTCTTTCCAACAGGGAGTGCATATGTGGCAGTTTTAGAAGGACAAGAACCTGTGCCTAGGCAAACCACAGGCCATAGGGGAAAACCCACTACTATCATTCTGCTAAATAGACATAACATTAAACAATGACTTATTGTTATAGCCTTAGAATAGTATACCCCTCAATTCTCACTAGAGATGATGGTTTTTGTGGCAGATGATGATTATCACAGAGACCCACAAATAGTCAGCATGCAGAAAGGAAGAGCCTGCAGATGCTCAGCCCTATACCACACCCTCTCCTCCCAAGGCTCAGGGATCATTGTAGAAGTGGGAGAAGGATCTGAATAGAGAATAATCCTTTTCTCAGTTCCTATGTCTATTAGTCAATTAAAGAAGGCAGTTTTACCAGTTTTATAAGAGATTACCTCTATAACAGTTGGCTCCAATTTACAGTTAGAGAATGACCTCATCATCGTCTTATTTCTCCTTGTTCTATGGGGGGCGGGGTAAGAAAGTCTCTCGTATTAAAACCTTGCAGCACCTAGAAGGTAAGTTTCATTAGGACTCCTTATAAATAGTTGTTACAAGTAGGATCCACTGAAGGGTTTGATGTCTGTAGCAATCTGAGGCTTTTCTTCCTTTCAATGTTCAGACGGGCCAACCTTTCTGCTGGCACTTCCTGGTACATCCTACATAATGCAAAGCTGTATCTTTTCTTTCTCAGCTGTTAAGTTGGTGACATTTTCTTTCTCAGCTGTTAAGTTGGTGACATTTTGACCTGTTGGAACATGCAAATTTTTTTCCCATTGAATTGCAAGGTTTTTGACAAAAAGGTTTCACATCTATCTGTATCAGATCCAAATAGAATACTAAAGTCTCCTTAAGCTATGCACTTAAGCAAATTATATTAATACAGGAGAGCTCTGATATCAGCAATGGATTATTCTACCAAGGAGATGTTGGCCAGGGGATTCAATCCCCCCCCCCAAAGGTAAAGGCTTCTTGCCTGTATACTGGGATACCTGCAAGAAGAGAGGCAAGGGGCTGGGTTAAGAGTGCTGACCGCTCTTACAGAGGACCTGGGTTCGATCCCCAGCACCCACATGGAGGCCGAGAACCGTCTGAAACTCTCCAATTCCAGGAGAACTCCAGTTCCAGGGGAATCCAACACCCTCTTCTGACCTCCGCGGCATTGCACGACACGGGTGCGCACACTTGCATGCAGACAGTACATTCATACACATACAGAAATAAATAAAAAATTTAAAAAAAGAAGAGAGGCGATAATGCCCTGCTGTCAAATATCTGACGTAAGCATGGGAAAGATGCGTTAAGACCACACTTGCAAGTGTACAGATGGTCTCTGGAATACCAGAGAGTGTTACCAAAGGCCACTAAACCAATAAAGCAAATATGGGTCTCCCTGAGTCAAGCAAGACTCCACCGTCAGCACCAGCTACACCTCACCTGCCTGGAAATACTGTGCAGCAGAGGCAGCCATATGCCTGTATATCCCAAATCTAATTGGCTATTGGCTCTCTCCTTGGAGGAATAACCCATGGCTGATGCCACAAGCTTACATCCTCTACAGGTTAGGAGATGTTATAAGCCACAGTAAGACCCTGTCATATTTAACAGAAAAAAATGTAATTCATGGATTAACATACCATCCAAACATCTGTGTCTATACCAAAGTAACCTACCATAACAATTAGTACTGTTTAAATACCTATATATCTAATTGCTTGTGCTTCATTAGTAGGATTGAAAGGTTATTCCTGGACAAACTGTCAGCCCATGAAAGGAAACAGCCAGAATTGACCAGAGTCCAAGACAACAGCTCCAGAGAAAGTAGACTGTTTTGCTTCTCGTCGTCCACCTGTGCCCCTTTTCTAAGCCTAGGGAACAATCTGCGGAAGAGGGGGCGTGGTAGAATATAAGGGCTGCGATTGGGGTGAATGATGAAACTACAGCAATATAGCCTGGACACTTATTTGATCAACTTGATTGAACATACATACCCCCCCAGCTGGTTGGTGGGACCCATGGGCTGTGTGGGTTTGGGTACAACTGCTTGCAAATTGGTTTACATGATGGATGCTTGTACTCATAAATGATTACTTTTTGTTATAAAATGAAAAAAAATAAAGAAGTAATAAAAAAGAAAAGAAGTGGGAGAAGGATTGTAATCAGCAGAGATAGTAGATGAATACAAGGAAAATATGTTGTCTGAACACCACAAGGTAGTTCTGCATATGAACCCACGATGCTTATGACAACGTGAACAAGCTCTGTGTAAACCCAAGCTGCACACAGGCTTGTACAGATGGGAGAGGTGGCCACTAAGCCCCAGCTCTAGCCAAGAACCTATTGGCTACCGACAGATGCTGGAAGAGGAGTCAGTTTTCCTTACTGGTGTGATCCCTGGTAAGTTAACTAGACTTCAGGGAACTGACCGGCTCAGGGCCTGGACCCGCTCAGCTCAGGATGTGGACCTGCTCAGGACGTGGACCCACTCAGGACGTGGACCCACTCAGGGCCTGGACCCACTCAGCTCAGGGCCTGGACCTGCTCAGGACGTGGACGCACTCAGGGCGTGGACCTGCTCAGCTCAGGACGTGGACGCACTCAGGGCGTGGACCTGCTCAGGGCGTGGACCTGCTCAGCTCAGGACGTGGACCTGCTCAGCTCAGGGCCTGGACCTGCTCAGGACGTGGACCTGCTCAGGGCGTGGACCCGCTCAGGGCACGGACCCACACCCAGGAGTGCTTGGGAGAGATGGCTTGGAATCAGTATGCGTTTTTTTGTTTGTTTGTTTTGTTTTTGAGACAGGGTCTCCTGGTAGCCCTAGCTGTCCTGGAACTTAGTATGTAGACCAGGCTGGTCTTGAACTCACAGAGATCCTCCTACTTCTACCTCTTGAGTGCTGGGATTAAAGGCATGTGCCACCATGCCTGGCTACTCAATAGGCTTTTATAAACCAAAAATTAAATCAATCAGTCAATCAATCAATCAACAGATAATAATGGAGGAAATGAACTTAGGAGCAGGAGTTTGGAAATGATGGAGAAGGAGGAAGGAGTCTAAATATGATCAAGATACATTGCATGAAATTCGGGAATCAATGAAAAGTCGTTTTTAAAAACTTGGCAGAAACAACCAAATAGAGGAAGGACTTATTTGGACTCACGGTTTCAGAGGATTCTACACGATCTGGCAGAACATCCTGGTGGTGGAGGCCTGTGGCAGAAGCTGTTCATGGTGGACAGGTGAGACAGAAAGGAGGCAGGGGTACACACCCACCGGGGACTTCCTCCAGTGGCTGACTTCATCACCTCCTAAAGCTTCTAGAACTTCCCCAGATAACACTGCCAGCTAGCCAAAACATGAGACCGTTGGAACATTTCATGCTTAAATCCAATAGGGGTAGTGTTTTAAATGTGCTTCAGACAAAAGGCAGAGGCTCAAAATTACCCTTGAAAATTCTGAGCCGGGCGTGGTGGCGCACGCCTTTAATCCTAGCACTCAGGAGGCAGAGGCAGGCGGATCTTTGTGAGTTCAAGGCCAGCCTGGTCTACAGAGTGAGTTCCAGGACAGCTGGGGCTACAGGGAGAAAAAAAAAAAAAAGAAAATTCTTGTCGAAGTTGCTGGTGGAGACCAGCAATCCTCAGTTCTGAAGCTTCACACTGAAAGGTTTTCCTCTAGAATGGATGCTGGTTTCTCTGAGCTACCAATAAAACAGTCAGTTTCATTGTAGGGAAGACCTGGAGTGTTCAGCTATGGCAAGATGCTCGCAGAGGAACTGAGGCAGATGAAGAACATGAGAGATTCATGTGTGTTGACCCACACCTAGTAGGGTGGCCAGTGAGGGGCAGGGCAGCCAAGAACTATTGTAATGTCCAGTCCTCTTTCAAGCACACACAGTTGAACTTCAAATTATTTGTAACAATTATGTGATAAAACGATTCTAGCAAGGAGCATCAGAACTGTTTATTGGGTGCTTCCAGCGTGCCTCCTGCTAGCTGTGTCTGCCTCTCCGAGTGGTCACCTGACCTTCAGTCACCTGTGTTCTGCACCTGGCAAAGCTTCTAAAGTTAAGGGCACTGTGGCAATTATCTTTTCTTCCTGCTGAATGTTAGTATCTCCACTGAGCTGTTGCAATAAGCAGTCACTTGGATGTTTTTCTCTAGTTCTATCTTAATAAAAATAAGTTAAATAAGCTAAAGCAAAAGCTATGCAAGATATCAAAATTAATTTCTATACACCTATTTCAAGATCCCAAGTTAAAGGACAAGGTCCAAATTAAGAGGACTGTTGTAAACTAGATTAGGGGAGGTCCATGCTATCAGGAAGCATGAGGACTCCTGATTTAGTTATTAATCAGGATTTTTCTGATAATACATGCATAATCTTTTCCTTGGGGATAAGAAATAAGGAGATTATGTTGTCTTTGTCTAAGAAACACATTACAAGCTTAACAAAGATTAGCCACATTAGAACAATAAAAATTATGCATTCAAGATTCCAGCTATTTGATTTAAATATCTCACAAATTGTAATAGACTCCTAAAAAATGCCCCAAACTAAAAAGCAAGCTTCCATCAATGAAAAACAATTCTTAGTAAGTTCTCCTCCACCCCTCTCTTTGTTTCTTAAAAATGATGTAAAGGACACAGAGAAATAATTGAAATTTAGTTCTGTACCCTGTGGAGTTCCTAATGTGACTTGTAAAAAAAAATTCAAAAGCATTTATGTCACCCCAAATTTTTATTTTAGCTTCAATGAGAATACCATCAGTCCCTTTAGGTAGACCTTTGGGAAATCTTCAGTTTAGAAACTGGTAATAAAAAGTCTGTTTTAAAGTTGAAGAGATTCTCGAAATCAATTGTTCCATCCAGGCTGATGGTAAGGTGTGTTTACAATTCTTCAGCCACTTTGTCATAAATAGAAGAATCAGACTAGCATCTCATTCCATATGTACTTAGGTTAAAATAGGTAAGTCACTCTGATAGCTTTAATAGCAAGTATTGGTCACTTGAATAATTTAAGAACAATTTTTAAAATAAAAACTGAGGGAACAAATATCTTTCCAAAAAGGAGTCCTATGAGATAACCTGAAAATCGGGAACCAACCTGTAATGAGGGTGCGGATGATGAGGGTGAAGTGTACCTGCTGGGTGGGCAGCAGGTATGCACAGAAGTTCATTAGAACTCAGTTTCAAATGACCTATGACGCCTGTTTTCTAGGGTGACATTTAGGGTTTCAGAGGCCACTGCAAAACCCTATGACCCACACCCGCCAGAGAATCAGCAGTTCGGTCCTGGCTGACAGATGTTATTTGGTAGAGGAACCATAGGGTCTTATGAGAAGGAATTCAGCAAAAGTAATTGCTCAGGCAAATTCAGCCCAAGAATGATCAGTCATTGTCAGAAAAGAAGGGCAATCCTCAGATTAGCAAAGTTTATATTGCTCGTATTTCCCTCTGACTTTAATTGCATCAAGAGACTAGTCCCATAGCCCAGGAGGAAGCATTGGATAAGAAGCGGAACCCAAGTGTTGTAAGGGGCAGACTACACAACACGACTTTGTACACTGAAACAGAGATGGGGCCTAGGTAAATTCCTCAAGTCAGCCTGAAGGCAGTTGACATACATTAAGCAGTTATATCCTAGAATAGTCACTTAGACCAGACACCCGGGATTCCCATGTTCACTACTGTATGAGTCATGGAGGACCATGACCACCTGGTTCTAGATACCACATCAGTGTGACATCCAAGCAAGTACTGACAGGAAACAGCAGGACAGAGGCTCCCTGGTCATATCTGGAGCTGGAAAGCTGGGCCCATACAGAGATACCTTTTGAGGATTTCCTCCACTGCGTCAGGATCCTGGGAGGAGGTTGGAATGTCCCATGGTTCATCTGAAGGGCCATAACAGACAAACAGTCTTTGTTAGAATCTCTTGGTCCTGTTGCTTCCCAAGCCTCTCAAGGCTGCGGAGGCCCTAGGAGTATAGGCTCTGTATGGAAGTGCCTGTCATTCAGAAAGCCCAGCTCTCCTGCTGGGCTCTTCCCACCCCTACCACACTCTGTGCTCCAAAAGTGATAATGCTTAATGAGCCCACACAGGAGTCAGGGTGGATGCCAACAACACTGACAGATGCCTTTGACTTCAGCACTTCTTAGGCAGTTAAGGAGGGAGGGAGCATAAAACAAGAAGTACAAATTAAGATAAAGCGTTCCATATAGTCTTGATGTTACAGTGAGCAACCTTCTTCATTCATTCTGTATGGGTCTCTTGGAAGACATGAAATGATAAAAACATTGGAGGAGAATATTCTTCTGTTTTTACCTGTGTCAAAATGAAACCCTTCTGCAAGAGCATTTTAGGTGGCAAGTCAGATATAAATGTCTCTGTATAGGTGCATACACACACAGACACACACACACACAGACACACACACACACACACACACACACACACACACATGTAAGTACACATACCATAAACAAGGAGGCAAGGTCACTGAGTGGCACTTTTAGCAGTTCCCTAAGGTCCAATCTGCCTTCTATGGCTTCCCCAGGTGATGAAAAAAGTAAGAAATACCCATAAAAACTTTAAATGTCTGTGTTTGTGTTTCTTGGGCACTGTGAAGAGGGAAAGAGGCCCTGATTCATTCAAAATGTTCCATAAAGACAGAGCCCTGGGAAGATGGAGCTGGATGCAGCCTGGCTGAGTGGGTCAGACACCCAGCTCAAAAATCCAAGTTTTCTCCCATGTGATCATGCGGAAGGTATGGTTCTCTTCTCTGAATTTGGGTTGCTTGTCTGTAAACCAAGAATTATAACATTCACTGTGAAGAATAGTGATGACACTTTGGTCACAGGACATGGAGAAAACAAGTTGTTACAGACCAGAAAGCTTCCTCCCTACTGGCTATATTACCAGAAGGTGCTATGCAGGCTTCTGGGGGGAAATGTCATCAACAGTCTTACCTAGCTGTGATCTCTGTGAGCTACTATAATGACTGATAGAGCAAGATCTTCCCATGGGTGCAATAGTGGCATGAAGATATTATAGGAGTGCAACCAACCACTTTGTGACTGGACTGAAAGCCAGCCACACAGGAGGAAGCACAAACCTGGCACTGTAAATCTCATCATAGTTGAAGAGCTCACAGGCCCCAGGGATGAGCCTGCTAGAGCAAGAGGCTGGGGAGGACCAGAGTGACACAGTCTTCTGGACATGACAAGGCTGCAACACTCATGAACTCACAGCAGCTGTGGTCGCCAACATGAGAGCTGCACAAAATAAAGCCATTCAACATTCAAGCATGAGGTGGGGGAGATGGCTCATGAGCCCACCACTGAGGAGCTATTGCTAGATAATGGCTTCTCGGGGAGGGAGAGTCAGCCTTTAGAATCCTCCCTTCTGGGTCCTATCAGCACGGAGGATGCTCATGGCTTTTTGCTTTTTATTGTTTCCATGTCAGAGTCATTTCCAATACTTGCCACTATTGTTTTGTTTTGTTATGTTTTGTTTTTATGAGATAGGGTTTCTCTATTAGCCCCAGCTGTCCTGGAACTCACGTAGACCAGGCTGGCCTTGAACTCACAGAGATCTGCCTGCCTCTGCTTCCTGAGTTCTGGGATAAGGCATATGCCACCATGTCTAAACCATTTACAGCTATTTTTGGCAGCTCTGTACCAGGGCCAGGTGCTGGGCAGGGGTAAAAAGAAACAAGGATGTGCTTCTGCCTTGAGATGGGCTGGCCTCTCTTGGAATTCCTCTGGGTAGTATCACTGGGGCCATTTCTCTTGTCTGTGGAGCTACTTAACCCAACTCTTTTAGTTCTTTAAAGCAAAAATGGTATATTTCCAATTAAAATAGAGAAAACCGTAAGATATTTGCATTATCCAATCCTCTGTTCCCTAATCTATCATTTAATGGTGCTTTGAAAATGATATCACTTAACCACAAGCAACAGGGGAATGTGGACACTATTTTTCTTTTATTAACCTTAGGCTATATATATTAAATCCTTTCATGGCTAGTTGAAGTCAGAATCAGAATGCAACCCAGGGTTTTCTGAAGCCCCTCTGTTTTCCATAATTATAGAAGAATTGTTGATGAAAAAAGACCTGGTCCTATGAATTTTTTTTTGTATTCCCGGTATCTTAACAATGCACATGAAGTGCCTGATTACAGTTTGCTGAACATGTCAATGCATGAGTGGATAGTAAGCTAGCATCAGGCAATGGTGAAAACACTGGGTGAGACAGGACTGCCCCCACTTCATCAGACAATGTTTAGATATATGATGCTGGGAGGCTTTGCTTAGGAATGAGGCAGGACAGCTAATTTTCCAGAAGGTGTTGGGCAGATGAGTCCTGGGTATGCTGACCCTTCCAACCTAGGACACAATAGAGCATCAAAAGCCAAAGTAAAAACAAGCATGGCTTTCTGCAAGTAGGCCTGGCCTTGAATCGATGATGAGGGAACAGGAGCGTCAGCTGCAGGCAGGCCTAGCTATGGGCTTTGCTGTTGTTACACGTGCATTGTGGGTAAGCAATGCAAGACAGTTCAAACAGGAAAAGAGCAAGGGTGCTAAACATCAGAATTGGAAATGGAATATGTCACAAAGAGAGGGAAAAGTGGGCAGGAAGAAAAGATCACTGTGTGAAGGAAAGGAAGTTAACAGATGGTTGTATAGAGCATGAAATGAAAGGAAATTCTCTTCAGAGGATTCCATTCCTCTGTCCACAATACAGACGTTTAAGCTCTCACAGAGCATAGTGGGCTGTGCTTTCTCCTCCCGGCACACACACTGTTTCTTGTTGTTAAGCAGTGCCTTAACGACAGCTTTAAGAAACACAAGTGTTTCTCCATCAAAAGATCTGTCACAAGTGTTGAATCACAGGCACAAAAGAGTTCAGGGGGAAAAAAAAATCTAAGCAACAAGAAAACAAAGAAAGAGCCACAGTAGTTACCGGCAGCTGTGAGACCTGCAACTTCACACCGTAGTGTAACATTACAGTTCATTCATAATTTCATCCAGTCACTTGTGCTCACTAAATCCTACCCAAATAACACCNGAACCTGGGTCCTCTGCAAGAGCAGTCGGCACTCTTAACCGCTAGGCCAGCTCTCCAGCCCCATCTATCTGAATATTTTAATACATAGGCTCAAAGATGATAAAAGGAAATACTTTTCATGTGTATTCAAACCCGGAATCAACACAAGATCACTTATTACAGAAGGGGAGCTGCGATGGAAACAAGCAGTGTTCTTAAATAGATTTTTCGTTACAAATATCGTACTTTTCTAAACTTATGGGAGTGCCAATGGTCTTATTTTATAAAAACCCACAAATCTTCCTCACTGTCCTCTTCCTCTCTCCCCTCTTCCTTCTTCCCCTTTAGTTCCTTCTTTCCTGTCTTCTACCCTCCTTTTTTCCATCTCCTCTCTCTGTCTCATTTTTTATATAATTTAGTCTCAAAGCAAGTAGCTGGGACAAGAAAGATTGGCATCTAGTAGGGTAACATGTGTAGCCTGACATGGGGTAGGTGGAGCTGGAAAAGGATGAGGGAGAAGTGACCACACGTGGACTGTTGGACACAACACAGATGACAAGACTGTCCCTGAGGTCAGAGGCTGGCAAAAAGGCAGACTGAATTTGGAGGAAGATGGGGTGGGTTGGTACTGCTTGCCTAGAATAGGGTATCAGATACCAGTAAGGGGAGGAGAAAACCTAATGCATGACTCAGTGCCTAGAGACAGGGGCTAAGGTAGTGCCTATGTGATGGGGATAGAAGGTGGAGACAGAGGTAGAAACGACGGGTTACATGGAGGAGGAACTGATCCACTGATAGATAAACAAATTCTGGTAGTCAGATTTCTCAATGTCAGAGAACAGAATTATGATATGGTAAGGAGAAAAGTAAAATGAGCTTTGCAGTGCTAAATTGGAAATAGGGGTATTGATGTGAACATATATGTACAGAGAGAATAAGATATATCAGTAAGTGTGTACATGTGCACATATTCTTTATGCCTTCCTGGCAATAGCGACATCTCAAGAGGTGTGAGCACACGTAGTGCCAAGATCCTGGTTTCTCAATACCATTTCAGATTTGGAGCAGGAAGCTTCCAAGGTGAAATTCTGTTATTGAAAGTAAGAAAAACAGTAAAATTTGTAGAGACATGTCAGCATTCAAGGAAGTCAGCCTGAAGAGCTTCCAAATATGAGATCAAATAAAGTATAATAATAGCTTATTTGCCATTAAAATAAGTGTCAGGAATTCAGATTGAAATCAGTTAACATCATATACCCAAATCCATTGTCTGAAAATAAATGGTAGGTTAGTTCTAGGACCTGTCTAGGGATTCATAATATAAAAACATGGTTGTGTTCAGATCATGAGGAATATAACATTAATGTTCATCAATTTGCTGTACAACTAGGTACTTGGTGCTAGCATCCACAGATGAGGGATACCATTTGTCTTTTGTTTTTCTGGGACTGTGTTACTTCACTTAGCATAATGGCTTCGAGTTCCATCCATTTACCCACAAATTTCATGATATCATCTTTCTTTACCACTGCATAGAACTCCATTGTGTAGATGTGCCACATTTTCTCTATCCACTCGTCGGTTGAGGGGCACTTGGGTTAGTTCCAGCTCTTTGCTATTGTGAAGAGAGCTGCAATAAACATGGCTGTACATGTATCTTTGTGGTAGGATGAGTCTTGTGGGTATATACCCAGAAGTGGTATGGCTGGGTCAGGTGGAAGGCTCATTTTGAGTCTTTTAAGGATTCTCCACACTGATTTCCATAATGGTTGTATGAGTTTGCATTCCCACCAGCAGTGGATGAGTGTTCCCCTTTCCCCACAACCTCTCCAGCATTTGGCATCATTTGTTTTCTTCATCCTACCCAGCCTTATCAGAGTGAGATGATATCTTAAAGCGGTTTTGATTTTTTGATTTGCCTTTCCTTAATTATTAGTGATGTTGAACACTTTTTAAGATGTTTCTCTTCCATCTCTATTTCCTCACTTGTGAAGTCTCTGTTCAGCTCTTTACTCCATCTTTTGAGTGAGTCATTTGTTTTCTTACTTGTTTGTTTTTGAGTAGTTTATATATTCTGGAAGTTAGTGCTCTGTCTTATGTATCAGCAGTGAAGGTTTCCTCCCATTCTGTGGGTTTTCTCTTCACTTCCTCAATTGTTTCTTTTGCTGTACAAAAGCTTTTGAGTTCTATAAGGTCCCACCTGTCAATTGTCGACCTTTTTTCCTGTGCAGCTGCTGTATGATTTAGAAAGTCTTTTCCTACTCCTATGTCTTGTAGGTTGCTGCCAACTTTTTGTTTTATCACCTTCAGAGTTTTGGGTTTCACGTTGAGGTCATTGATCCATTTGGAGTTGATTTTTGTACAGGGTGATAGGTAGGGGTTTAATTTCACTCTTCAACAAGTGGTGATCCAGTTTTGCCAACACCTTTTGCTGAAGATGCTGTCTTTCCTCCAATGAGTCTTTTTGGCCCCCTTGTCAAATATGAGGTGGCTAAAATTGTATGTGCTCAAGTTTGAATCTTCAGTTTTGTGCCATTGGTCTATGGGTCTGTTTTTGTACCAGTACCAGGCTGTTTTTATGTTTTTTATAGCCCTGTAGTATAGTTTAAAGTCTGGTATAGAGATCCCCCTTGTATTACTCTTTTCACTCAGGGTTGCTTTAGCTATTCAGCATCTTTTGTTTGTCCATATGAATTTAAGGATTTTTTTCCCAAACATGTGAAGAAAGTCTTGGGGATTTTAATTGGGATTGTATTAAATCTGTATATTAATTTGGGTAGAATGGATATTTTTACTATATTAATTTTTCTAATCCATGAGCATGGAAAGTCTTTCCATCTTCTGATGTCATTTTCAACCTCCTTCAGGTGTTTATAATTTTTGTTGTAGAGATCTTTGGTGTCTTTGGTTAGGTTTGTTCCTAGGTATTTTATTGTTTTTGAGGCTATTGTGATTGGAAAGGTCTCCTTGTATTCTTTCTTCAGTTGCTTGTTGTTGGTGTAAAGAAAGGCTACTGATTCTTCTAAGTCAATTTTGTATCCCAACACTTTACTGAAACTCTGAATCGTTTCTAGGAGTTTTCTGGTTGAGTTTTTAGCATCCCTTAGATAAACTATCATAGCGTCTGCAAAGAGGGATAGTCTGACTTCCTCTTTTCCAATTAGTACTCCTTTAATTTCCTTTTCTTGCCTTATTGCCCTAGCAAGTGTTTCAAGCACTATAGTGAAGAGGAGTGGTGATGGGGGCAGCCTTGCCAAGTTCCTACCTTTAAGGGGAATCCTTCTAACTTTTCTCCATTTAGGATGAGGTTGGCTGTGGGTTTCTTTTTTTTTTTTTTTTTGGTCTTTTCGAGACAGGGTCTCCCTGTAGTCCCAGTTGTCCTGGAATTCACTCTGTAGACCAGGCTGGCCTTGAGCTCACAAAGATCTACCTGCCTCTGCCTCC
>VZQC01011714.1:643825-659507 GCA_009823505.1 Rhizomys pruinosus
TTTTTTTTTTTTTGGTCTTTTCGAGACAGGGTCTCCCTGTAGTCCCAGTTGTCCTGGAATTCACTCTGTAGACCAGGCTGGCCTTGAGCTCACAAAGATCTACCTGCCTCTGCCTCCTGAGTATTAGGATTAAAGGCGTGCCCCACCACGCCTGGCGGCTGTGGGTTTTTTGTATATGGCTTTGATTATGTTGAGGAATAATCCCTCCAGTTCAATTAACAAATACAAATGCAAATGAGGAAGAGAGAAAAAAAATCTTCTACTATTAGAACAGCAACTAGTAAGAACATAATTTCTGGGCTGGCAGGACGGCTCAGGTGGTAAGTTTCTCGCCACCAAGCCTAACCAACCTGAGTTCCATCCCTGGGGCCCACATGGTGGAAGACTCCCTACAAACTGTTCTATAATATACACACCTGTTCCATTGGGCACATGTGCCTTCCCCCAAAATAAATAAATGTAAATCAGAGATTATTATCTCTTGGCAACCATTTTAGTAATAATTAGGTTATTAATGGAAGCTAACATGAGAAGATGGGGCCAGAACATGAGCAACTGAGGAGATGGCTCAGTGGCGAAGAGTATGTGCTGCTCTTTCAGAACCTGAGTTCAGTTCCCAGCACCCAGATCAGACAGTCCACAATGCCTGTGACTCCTGCTGCAAGGGACCCGCCACTAATCTGCTGATCTCCTTCAACAGCCACGTACAAGTGTGAATACGCACAGGCAGACATCACACCAAAAAAAAACATACATTAAAAAAAAAAACTCTTATAAAAAGAATAAAATCCTCAATTAGTCACAGAATACCTGTCTGCAAATACATCAAATACAAAAAGGGAAAAGAGAAAATTCACACTATATGAACTCAGAAAACACCTCAGTCAAGACCAAAGTCAGCATAACTAGTAATAAGACCCCAATGCTACGCAATTTTCATTGGTCTATGATCCTGCTCGGACTAGATAAGTCTAATCAGGAGGAAGCATCAGATGAACTCAAACTGAAGGACATTTTATAAAATACTTGGTTTGTAGTTTTCAAAAGATTGAAGTCATAAATATCAAGGAAAGACGAGAAACTGTTCCAGTTTGAAGGAATCTAAAAAAGACTGGAAAGTTTCTCTTTGCTATAAAGCACATTATTGGGGAAATTGCCAGGGCTCAAATTGAATCTCTGAATTACCTAGTAGCAGCATACCTACTTTTGCCATTTTTTTTTACTTTTAAATTATTTTAAAATACCTTCACAGTCACTGTCCATGAATCTTAGGAAGGGCCTAAACTAGCATGGGTCTCACCTATAAGATTGATGAGTTTCAAAATAAAATTGCTTCAGGTTAAGGGTGGTGATTCAGCCTTCAATCTTACCATGTGGAAGGTAGAAAAAGAGGGACTGGAGAGATAGCCTAGCGGTTAAGAGCACCGACGCTCTTGCAGAGGACCTGGGTTCGATCCCCAGCACCCACATGGCGGCTGAGAACCGTCTGTAACTCCAATTCCAGGAGAACTCCAGTTCCAGGGGAATCCGAGACCGTCTTCTGACCTCCGCGGCATTGCACGACATGGGTGCACAGACCTGCATGCAGACAGTACATTCATACACATACAAAGATAAATAATAATAAAAAAAAATTAAAAAAAAAAAAGGAAGGTAGAAAAAGAAAGATGGGAGTTCAAGGACATGTCCTCAGCTATCAGTGAGCTTGTCCAGGCCAAGCCTAGGGCTACTGAGATGCTGACTTTGGAACTAAACAAGTCACCAAACAAAGGCGTGCCGTCGGTGCGTCACCCATCACTTTAATCTAAGAGCTCGGGGAGGCAGAGGCAGGCGGATCTTTGTTGGAGTTCAAAAAGTCGGTCCATGCCTGGTCTACAGAGCGCAAGTTCCGGTATCAGCTGAGCGGCTGGCTTCCAGGGCAGACCCTTGCTTTGTCTCAACAACCAAAGAAAACAAAACAAACAAAAAAAACCCATAACAAATAAATAAATACCCACCCTTGTTCTGCCTCTGATAGTAAGTCACATGGATTCTGTTTCCTCTAGGAAATAAAAGCATAATATATCTTTTCTATCTAGTTTCCATTGTCTGCTATCTGACTTTGAATTTGGCGGAAACATTTGTTTGTAGCAGATTTGATGCTCTAGCAATTTCTTTTCGCTTCTTTGTTCTTGTCAGTTCCAAGGAAGTCACCACTGTGTTGTTTTCACCATTATGCAATTCTCCAACTCACCTTGCCTCCAGTTAATATTTGTTGTTGCCATTTCACTTGTCCAACAAATAAAGAGGACTTTTCCTAGACCAATAATTATTGGATGTTTTGTTACTATTTGGGTTTTTCATTATCACCTTGAAGATTGACTGAAAGCTTCCTCTGAACCCCCATTTTATTTATTACTTATTTTTATTTATTTCTTTTTCTTCCATTCTTTTTTTTTTTTTTTTTTTTTTTTTTTTTTTTTTTTTTTTTTTTTTTTTTTTTGGAGATGGGGTCTCCCTGTAGCCCCAGCTGGCCTGGAACTCACAGAGATCCTCCTGCCTCTGCCGCCCAGGTGTTGGAATTAAAGGCATGTATCACCATCCTCTGTTAGAACCTGCATTTTTAAGTTCATGCAGTTACTTCCTCTTCTCTCTTTAAGATCTGACCAATAATATAATATATCTATCTTTGGTTAGCTATCATGAGTTCCAATTTTTTGTCAGATAGATATATATGTCATAGTGGGACAAACTATACAAATCTCAGAATAGAACAATGTAAGGCAGTACAATGCCATCTCATCGGCTGAAGGCAATGAGTATCCTTTGAAACAAGGGGACAACGACTTTAACAACACATGGCAATATATTGTCAAAGCAGAAATCACTACATTCAGAATTGCATGGATGACTAAAAGGATTTGGCCGAGTATAGCTAATGTGTAGAGAGTAGTGAGAGGTTGGTGGAGGTCAGAGTATTGAGCCTTTTGATTGGCATACGAAACAGTTTAATTTTATTCTGCTGATGTAGTTGTCTTTATACATCAGAGTTATGTTTAAGAAAGATCCTAAAAGTACTGTGAGGTCTAGACTGAAGTAAGTGTGAACTGTGTGTATGCAGAGGAGACTGATGAGAAGCTATTACAGCATCCAGACAGCATTAGATTTGATTGAAGGCACGCACAGTGACAGGTTTGCTAAATGTGCTGCAGACTAATCAGGGCTCAGTGTCCTATTGAATATGCCAGTGTGTGTGAGGAAATAATTTCAGATGACTGGTTTGTAGCACGAATGACTTGGGGGAATGGTTAACGTAAAGACCTTGATGATGCTTATACCCACAAACCCATATGCCACATAGGTTTGCTGGTTACCTCCTAATAGGCCCTATTTCTAGGTATCAAAGCCCCAAATAAGCTGAAAATGACATTACCTAGCCTTCTGTGCAATATGAACAGAAATCTTGCGCAGACAAGGCAGTCTCATTAAAAGAGAACCTGGCAATGGACTTACAGAGGTGGTAAGGGGAATGAACCCTAATTTACCACTGGCGGTTGTGCAAACTGGTATGGTCACTTTGGAAATCACTGTGAAGATTTCTACCAGAACTAAAAATAGACCTACCATATGACTCAGCTATGGTTTTCAAGAGTACACATCCAAACAACAGAAATAAGTGATGTACCACTTGCGCATCAATGAATTGTTGCACCATTCACAAAACCTAACAAATGGAAACCCCAGCCATCCTAGATGTACATCAAACAACAGATAGATAAACAAGACATGGTACATATTTACAGTGGAATTTTATTAAAGAATGTAATCTTGACATTTCCAGCAAAATGGATGGAACTAGAGATCATTATGTTAAGTGAAACAAGCGGATCCTAGGTCTTAGCATGTGAGTGTGAGAATAGGTCAATAAAATTAGAAATGGTCATGGCAGGGGATAAGATGTGTTGGGGAGGGGAAGAAGGTAACAGAATGTATAGGACATGAAAGCAGAAGGGGGGGACATATTTGGAAGAGGAAGTGGACAAGCAAGAGGGTGGTCGAGGGACAGGGGAAGAGAGTGAGAGAGACACATCAACAACAAAGTGTGTATGAAGATGTCATAATGAAACGTGTCACTTTGCATGCCGATTAGAAAACCTAATAAAGATTTAGGATAAGTGGGCGTTGTGTCCTTTGAGCTCATCTGTAAGCCTACTGCCATAATGCAACTGCATAGCTGGAGTGCGATAGCAAAGACTGTGCTGAGGAGCAGGAAACTTAGAAGGAACATGGATCTTCTTTACTTCTTAGAGCTAGGACCAACTGACCTGGCTTGCCTGCCCTTGGATTTCTTTAAAGATTTGGATATCATTGACTTGGGGTTTAGTTCATACCAATGAAATTTATTAAATAACCAATTCAACTGTGTTCTCTTTTCTAGCAGAACTGCTCAGATGTCCACCTTTTTCAAGGCAATTATAGGGTGCAAGAGAGTCAGGTATATCACAGAGGTCTTTCCCTTTTCTAGTATATGATTTCGGAAAGTGCATGTGTTGCAATTCTGGACAATGGGCTGAGAAAAGAAGACTCAGCTCCCAGGAGAGCTTTGCTGATAAGAAGAGACGTAAGGGGGAAAAGTCCCTATATCTTCTAGGAGACACTCTTATCTGACTGTGGTCCCTGAAAACACACAGCTACTTCATGATCACCTAGTTTGGAGATTAAGCCGCTGAACTGAAAATAACACCAAGAAGTAAAAGTAGAAAGAAGCTGAATCTTTCTTGATGTATTTTGTCCTTGGAACTAACTAATTAAGGGACTATCTCCAAATTTCTCATTATATAAAATAATAGGGGCTGGAGAGATGCCTCAGCAGTTAAGAGCACCGACTGCTCTTGCAGAGGACCTGGGTTCCATTCCCAGCACCCACATGGTGGCTAAGAAATGTCTTTAACTCCAGTTCCAGAGGAATCCAATGCCCTCTTCTGACCTCCACAGCATTGCATGACACAAGTGCACCAACCTACATGCAAACAGTACACTCATCCACATAAAAAATATAATAATAATAATATTTTGCTTACAGTTCAAACCGAGTTTGAGTTTTATGTTACAGTTAAAAGATCTCACTGAAATTTTGTTGACCCCAAAATGGAGAGACAGTTTAAGAGTAGGCCACACTGTGAACATTTTATTTCTAAAATGTTGACTTAGATGATTTGTTATGACTAGTAGAAAACTTGAAATGGAGTTGAATCAAATGCTGCAGGTATACAGATGTGGTTGGGCAAAGCTTTAGAAGTCCTTAAGGAGCATATTAGATTGAGAAGGAGGTGCATACAGATGTCTGGAAAGCTGCTTCATAGAACGCATGATCAAATGAAGAATCAGAAGAAGGGACTGTGGAAGAGCAGACAAATGTATGGAGGAAGGTTACCATGGATAGTGATTTCTGAAACGCAGGTAAAACTTGAAGAAAGAATTGCTTCAGAGGAGATGCTGTGGGCCTTGCCAGTGTGGAGTTCTTTCATGCTGTTTGATGTTGGAGTTTAGTGAAGATCTAGAGCGAGAGCTTATTTATAGTGAACTGGGAGACTGGAAGCTTTAGTTATCTCCATGGTTCCCAATCCTTAAACAAAGTAGCTTTGTTTTAAAACAAAAGTAATCATCAATTTTACCAAGCTGTGAACCCCATGAGTGACAATAACAACTGACTTAGGAAGATATGCCTGCTGTTACAATAGTAGCATGAATGTTCTGTGAGGAATCAATCACATTCTGGTTGTATTTAAGGCCTCCTTCACAAGATAAAGTCCATACCTGGCATGGTTTTCTGGACCAAGAACCTGTGGCTAGACCGGTCAGAGGTCCTAGAGGAGAACCCAGTACTGTTATTCCGCTAAATGGACATAGGAATAAACTGACTCCTAATTACTTATCATTATACCCATAGATTAGTAAACCCCTAACCCTCACCAAAGAAGCTTCTTTTTGTAGCAGACAGTAATTAACATAGAGCCTCATGGGTGGCTAACATGCAGAGAATAAGAGACAGTGAAGAGCTCGGATCTAAATGGACATCTGTATCTCTCCTCTTCCCTAAAGGCCCAGGGATCTTTGCAGAAGAGGAGGAAGAAAGATTGTAAGACCCAGAAGAGATGGATGAATACAAGGAAACCATGTTTTCTGGGTACAACAAGGGCAGTTGCATGTATGAATCTGCATTATTCGTGTCAGCATGCACAAAGCCTGTGCAAACCCAAACCAGATAAAATAATCCCAGCATGGAGTGGGGACAGGGACACAAAGCCTTAGCCATGGTGGAGGAACTATGGGCATCTCATAGCTGCTGGATGCGATGTGATGCCCAGAGGGTTGACCAGGCTGCGGAGGGTGGACCCAAACCTGAGTATTTGGGAAACAAAAATTGGACTTGACAGGCCTTTAAAAAATAGAGACCAAGATGGGGGGAGGGATTTGAGAGGAGATGGAGGAAGGGGTTCTGAATATGATCAAAATATATTGTATGAAATTCTCAAAGAATCAGTAAGAATATTTTTTTCTTTTTTAAAATATTTTTTCTTTTATTTTTTATGCGTATGAATGTACTGTCTGCACGTAGGTTTGTGCACCCGTGTTGTGCAATGCCTCGGAGGTCAGAAGAGGGCGTTGGATTCTCCTGGAACTGGAGTTCTGGAATTGGAGTTTCAGACTATTCTCGGCCGCCATGTGGGTGCTGGGGATCGAACCCAGGTCCTCTGCAAGAGCAGTTGGTGCTCTTAACCGATAGGTCATCTCTCCAGCCCAGAATATTATATTTTTAAAAAGGAGGAGGCATCCATTCTAAACAAAGATACAGGTAACTGTGGTGTGACCTGTTCATGAACCACACCTGAAGGAACTTGAACTCTCCATTATTTATGAAGGAAGGAACAGGAGTTGGTAACCTGAAGCTAGGCAGAGATGATGGAAATCTTTAGGGTAGGGATTACTCAGCCTGATTGGAGGGATGAACAACTGAAGATACTAAGATGGTGATATCTAGCTCAGGGCCTTAGGGTAGGGCATGGGTGGTAAAGATTGAAGAATTCCCCAAAATGGAACAGAGATGGAAAATAAAGTTATTTTAGTCCATTCGGGCTACTATAGCAAAACTCGACAGACTAGGTAGCTTATAAACAGTTTGTTTCTCAGATTTCTGGAGCCTGGGACATGTAAGATCAAGATATCCACAGATTTGGTATCTACTGAAGGCACATTTCTTGATTCATAGATGGTAACTTTTTGTTGAGTCTTTACATGGTAGAAGGGGTTTAGAAACTGTCCAGGAACTCTTTTCTAGGATCACTAATCCCAAGTATGGAATTGATGTCATCTAATGACTTTTGCAAATGGCCCTCTTCCCAAGATCATCACCCTGAAGGTTACGATGTTTTAACATAAAAATTTTGGGAGTTAAAGCATTCCAATCACATCAGAGGGGGTAGAGCTATCCAGCTCAAACAACCTCTAGCTAGGCTTCCCTGTGCTTCTTCACTTCAGTTTCTGCTTTCTCTGGAAACAGAGTGATCCTTAAATAGTCCTCCTAATTTTCTCATCCTCAATAAACAAACAAATGAATAAAATGCCAGAAGTGAAAATGAACAGTTAGCAGATTTTTATTCAACAGAGAACAATTCTCTGAATCAATGTGATCGTTCATAATGAAATTAGCTATTTCCTGAGATTATGAATTTCTGATTTTTTGACAATTTCAAGCAGAGACTGGCAAGCAGCCCTGACAGATGTTGTAGAAAAAATCAAAGCACCATATACAACCAGATGAGCTCACATTCCCATCCAACTCCTACATTCTAGGGTTCTGAGTATTCACAGGAATAGAAGAAGCTTCATAGGAGACATAAAAGGACTAGCGGGGGCTAGAGAGATGGCCTAGTGGTTAAGAGCACCAACTGCTCTTGCAGAGGACCCGGGTTCGATCCCCAGCACCCACATGGCAGCTGAGAACCGTCTTAACTCCAGTTCCAGGGGAATCCGACACCCTCTTCTGACCTCCGCGGCATTGCACCACACGGGTGCACAAACCTACATGCAGACAGTGCATTCATACACATAAAAAATAAATAAAATTTAAAAAAATTAAAAAGGACTAGCAGAAGACAGAGCTGAGAGGAAATTAGTAGTCAGGACAATATGAGAATCCTGGGCTATCATGAACATAGAAAACAAGGGAATGGATTCAAAGCAGGGTTTACCTTCCGTATGAGTCTTGCTGTTTGTTAGCTCATTCTTCAACTTTCACCCAAAGTGATGGCGCTATATTTTGATGTAAATTCCAAGTCAAAATTTGAAACCGCCTCAGGCCACATCTATCCTCAAGTATTGTATTGAATAGATTTCCATTCCATCATGGAGCCAGTCTTAGTGTGAATAAATTACTGCATGAAAATCTTGATCAAATGCTGACCTTTAGACTGTTGGTTTTCTATCAGAAGAAGTGGCAAGAATAATTAGTTACAATCAGTGTATTATAGTGTGGCAGACAATAAAATTTAATAATTGGGGGCCAAATGGAGAGATGGCTCAATAGTTAAGAGCACTGGCTGTTCTTGCAGAAGACCTGGGTTTGAATCCCAGTACCTACATGGCAACTAACAACTATCCAGAACTCCAGTTCCAGGGGATCTGACGCCCTCCTTTGTACTCTGTGGGTACCGCATGACACGGGTGCACTTACACATGTAGGCAATATACTCATACACATTAAATAAAAATCATAAATATTTTTTGAAAACAAAAAAATTATTAAAGGGGATTTTGTTAATTAAAGGAATTTAGTTAGTCATTGATAGTAGCTAATATGCTGCTTTGTTCCATGGGTAAAGTGTGTATGTTTTATATTACTAAGTGAAAGGCTAAATGCAAGTAAGAAAAAAAGAATAAAGACAAAAGAGCTGCTTTGCTCATTGTGAAAGACAATGTTGTTGAGCTTTACTAATTGTATTAATTAATTGACATGAATAATGTATCAGGAAAAGAGACTGATTGCTATCAGTAGTGATGAATTTAAATCACACAGCAACCTCTTCGGGACAAGCACCAGATTCACAGGCAGCCTTTTCGCCACACGTTTCCCTTGGGCTATCAATTTCCAGTTCATAAAGGGAAAGCAGGTGTGGGTGGACAGGCGACTTGTGACAGGTCATGAAGCAAATAGCTGGCAGAATCCAAGCTCAGAACAGAGTTCAAGTACTGTCCTCTCTAATCCCTCAAGTGTCAATTTGTGTGTCGAGCTATTTTCAGAAAGGATTGCACTGTGGGAAGAATATCAAACATTCGGCTGAAATGGGAGTGATAGAAATACTTGAAATGACTTCACAGCGCCTGACTGACTGATGGAGACGATTTTCCTGGTGGAATGGCTGGTTGGGGTAGTGCTGAAAACACTTGGTTCAGTTTCTCACCTATCACTAATAGTGTGTAGCACAAGTTCCTAAGGGACACAGGTGGCCTCAGTCTATTTTATGCAACCATGCTTGATCTGACAACAAAGGACCTATGTACTATTACTGGGATGTTTCAAAACCTCCAACATGCTTTCTGTCTCAGCGGATTTCAAACATCCCCAGAATCCTTGAAGGGGCCATTGATGAACTTACTTAGAGCAAATGATTAAAACTTGGAACCAGTCAGATGAACTACTTTGTAGTAGTAGCTGAACAATAGAAACTGGTGAGTTTTGACAAAACAAACCAGGGAGACAAACTAGCTTAGAAAAACCTGGGCTCAGAACTCTGGATAGGCAAAGCTCAGGGTACCTGAAATTTTTTTGAAATATATATATGGCTAAGAAAAAGAAGTGGAAGTAGAGATGGGGTCCTGCATATGTATCTTTTTGGTATGGAGGAAGATAGTTACTTTATAGCATCATAGAGTGTATTCAGTACAGGAGTGAGCGAATGCATGTGTACAAGCCAGAATAGCAAGCATACAGTAACAAACAAAAACAAGTGAAAAGCATAGTTAGGGTAAGAATCAGGAGGATCTGAAAGAAAAGAAAAGGTTGAACTTCATTTCTCCCGTAGAGTTTCTCTGCGCCTCTTACAGTCTGTGTTAAATGCTGCTCCCAGGAAACACTTGAACAGTAGCCCATACTCAGCGCACGCATTACTATGTGGCTACCACTTCTTTTTATTTTTTTAATTTTATTTATTTCTGTATGTGTATGAATGTACTGTCTGCATGTAAGTTTGTGCACCTGTGTCATGCAATGCCGTGGAGGTCAGAAGAGGGTGTCGGACTCCCCTGGAACTGGAGTTCTCCTGGAATTGGAGTTTCAGACGGTTCTCAGCCTGTGGCTACAATTTCTTAAGCTGAGCGATTCCCCCATTCAGCTCAGCAGGAACTATGTCAGTCCTGTTCATTCTCCTCGCTGACCATCCTACAAAGTCTCTGGTGCCATGTGTCCTCACTGTATATTTGTTAAGTAAATGAATGAATGCGCAATGGGGGGCGGGGGGAGGATCGGCCTTTGTGTTGAGTGTGTGCGATTCAGAAGCATCAAGTGGCAGGAAGTGCAGCACACTCTCCCAGGAAGAGGGGAAAGTCTTCCTCCTTTCACTTTAGGCTAAAGGGGAACTTTACCTGGATCCCAGCCATGTGTAATTGTGCTTATCCTTTAAATGACTGTGGGCTCCAAAGGACCAGAAGAAGCTGTCAGGCATACTTCTTCCATCCCATCCTCCATGAGGAGCTTGTTTGTCTTAAAATAACATCCCAGGAGATGGAGTCTTAGAAGAATTTTTGGTTTTTAGGAGGCCACATAGTTTATATAGAGTGAACTGAGACTAGATCCCAAATCACCTAATGTTTTTATCTCAGGGTTGTACTCTTTATGCCTTATGTGATTCTTTGGGAAGATTCTTCTTACAGGACTACTTTTTAGGGTGTGTTCAAGGAGATATGCTGAGCTAGAGAAGTATTATCTACAAGTGGTGATACACTGAGGGTCAATGTAAAGGTCCTGTGTGTCATAATTGGCTTCGGTTGTTGGGTTGACATACCTAAGAAGAGGGAACCTGAATGGAGAAATTTTCTCAATCACATTGGTCCATGACAGGCCATTGATATAGGAGAGCCCAGCCCATTGTGGGTGGCGCAATCCCAGGGCAGGTCAAAGGGTGTGTAAGCCTGGCATTAAATCAGCTAGCTCCCACAAGTACATACATTGGTTTAACTATAAGTAACAGAAAAGGATTTGTTGAAAATATAAGCTGTGCTACAACTTTGGAAGTTGTATGTATATGTAGCATATTTTATTTATTCCCTGAGTGAGCAGAGTAGATGGTCAAGGAGGGCAAACTCGAACATATTCAGCCATGATTACATTTTAAATATGATGTTTAAAATTTTTTCAAAATAGGTGTTCATTGCAGAGGAGTGCAGAAAATAATCCAGAGATAACATTAATAACATTTTGATGTAGGTTATTCTGGTTTTTATATGTGTATTATGTTTCTTACATAAAGTTTTATATCCTGCTCTCTTCCATTGACAATACACCATAAACATATTCTCGTTTTATCCCACGTACCGCTGAGGCATTTTTTTTTAATTTTTTTTATTGGTGCTTTGTACATTTCATACATCATTTTCCAATTCAGATCAGGCATATTTCCCTTTCCCTTCCCCCCTACCCCCACCCCATCCCAGATCATGCATTTTGCCATAACTGTCCTGCATCTTTCTCTCAGTTTTTTTTTTTCATTTTTTAGCTATAAGTGATGATCCATGAGTACAAGCATCCTTCATATGAAACCAATTTGCAGGCTGTTGTGCCCAAACCCCCACAGCCCCACCATCCAGCAGGGGGTGAGGGGTTGTATGTTCAATCAAGTTGATCAAATGAGTGTCCAGACTACATTGCTGTAGTTTCACCATTCACCCCAATCGCAGCCCTTACATTCTACCACGCCCCCTCTTCCGCAGGTTGTTCCCTAGGCTTAGAAAAGGGGCACAGGTGGATGAGAGGTAAAACAGTCCACTCTCTCTGGAGCTGTTGACTTGGACTCTGGTCAATTCTGGCTGTTTCCTTTCATGGGCTGACAGTTTGTCCAGGAATAACCTTTCGATCCTACTAATGAAGAACAAGCAATTAGATATATAGGTATTTAAGCAGCACTAATAGTTATGGTAGGTTACTTTAGCATAGACACATGTTTGGATATGTTAATCCATGAATTACAATTTTCCCCCCTGTTAAATATGACAGGGTCTTACTGTGGCTTATAACATCTCCTAACCTGTAGAGGCTGTAAGCTTGTGGCATCAGCCATGGGTTATTCCTCCAAGGAGAGAGCCAATAGCCAATTAGGTTTGGGATATACAGGCATATGGCTGCCTCTGCTGCACAGTATTTCCAGGCAGGCGGGGTGTAGCTGGTGCTGACGATGGAGTCTTGCTTGACTCAGGGAGACCCGTTATTCGCTTTATTGGTTGAGTGGCCCCTGGTAACACTCTCTGGCATTCCAGAGGCCATCTGTACACTTGCATGTGTGGTCTCAATACATCTTTCCCATGTTAACGTCAGGTCTTCGGCAGCAGGGCCTTATCACGCTGAGGCATTATTTAACATTTACATGATACTTCATTAAAAGAAAAATACTGATAGTTAATTTCCATCAGCACTTGGGATAGACACTACGTGTTCAGTGCATTCTTGTACTGCATTTAACACTCAAGAATCTCTATATCATGCTTTCTTAAGACTTGTTCAGGCTGTAAAAGAAAGGCCTGGAAGATTCATATTTGAATCCAGATAATTTGCAACAAGAGTTTGTAGTCTTTCCTAGTGCATTACAGTGTTCCTCTTACAGGAATTTTCATTCTATCCATCCCCTCTCATTATTTCCAGTCTGCTTTATCTAGGTAGATCGGCTTGAAAGAGCACAAGTCATTATTATTATTTACAATATTATGATGTTTCCCTGGCACAGTCTCTTCACTCTTTTGGTTACCATTCTAGATTTTCATGGACAATGTCTTCAGCATTATTGCAAATCACAAGTCAACTACTTCCCTGAGGTGGTATGCTGTCGTTACAGCCTAACATCACTGTCATTGTCCTTCATTCCTAGTCTATCTTTACTGTTTTCCCATCATCTTGGAAATGTTTTGCTGAAATTCTGGAGCAGTAGAGTTCTTGATTTCCAGATTGGGTGCCTTCAGGGGAATTGAAAGAGGTCTCTTTTCTCACCAGAGCCCTCCTTACTTCTTATGATGGATGCCAACAAGTGAGGCAATACTGGTAGCTGGCCTGGACTGGAAGAATTGTAAAAGTAACAGGAAGAACAAGAATTCTGAATACATCCATTTTTAAAATACACCTGAGGTTTATTGTAATATATTGTATGAGGGGCTGGGGTTGGCACTTACTGCTCTTGTCAAAGACCTGAGTTTAGTTTCCAGCACCCACATCAGGCTACTCATGAACAGTTGTAACTCCAGTTACAGGGGATCCAATTCTATGGCCTTCACAGGTGGCTGCATGCATGTGATGCACATAAACTCACACAGGCACACACAACACATACACATAAACTCACACATGCACACATAACACATCCACATAAACTCACACAGGCACACACAACATATATGCATAAAAATATGTTACAAAATGAGGATCTAACTTTATGATAATTTCATTTATTTATTTATTGTTTATTTATTTATTTGTTTGTTTGTTGAGATAGGGTCTCTCTATAGCGCCAGCTGGCCAGGAACTCACTATGTAGACCAGGCTGGCCTCCATCTCATAGAACTGCCTGCCTGTGCCTCCCAAGTGTTGTGATTAATGGCATGTGCCATCATAACTGGTTGCTAATTTCTTTTAAAGGTAACTATTTCTTCAGTTATTTAAAATGCTATTTTTCATAAACTAAATTCATATGTGTTTACCTGCACATCCATCTTTGAATACATTATATATGTATATATATGTATACATAAAATCTGTTTCTGAGCTTTTTGCCATTATTTGTTTCCATGGATCAGTTAATATAACTTGTGCCACTTGCATGTTTGCATTATTGCACTTTATTTATTTGGTCTTTATGAGACAAGGTCTCCCTGTAGCCCCAGATGACCTAGACCTCACTATGTAGACCAAGCTGGCCTTGAACTCGCTGCCTCTGCCTCCCCAAGGATGCCACCATACCTGGCTGTATCATTAAAATTTTAAAAAGAATGTTATTATCAGATCATCATGATTCTAATCACCTTTTGTGAAAGTAATTAATTTATTGCTTTTCATCTCCAAATTCACTCTTCACTGAGTAGCTGGGAAAAATGGAGCTGGGTCATTTGGATATTTTTCTTTGCCACTTTTTTGGATAGAGAATGCTAAAGAGAATTTGTAGTGTTCTCCTGTGTTTGGTTCATGCAGTACACAGTAGTCAGCAGCATTCAGAAGCCCAGAGTTCTCTCCAGCTGTGTAGAAGTCTAGTTTCAAGCAAGTTCTACCATTGTTGCTCCACAGTGATCTCTGTGGAGGGAGCCACAGCTGTGATTCAATAAAGTCTGTCATCTATGAATCACAGCTATGGATCAATGTATTTTGGTCATATTTACCCATATCTCCATATCTTCTCAGATCTACCTCCACTGCTTAAATGCTGTTTGACATGTCATGACCCCACTGGAGGTGCTTGACCTATTAGGGGCCACACCCTTAAAGTCTCCCTCTCCCAGCAATTATCAATACTAATTACTAATAGCTCCTTGGCTTGGGGGTGAAACTTTGTAACACACAGGAACCTGTGGCTAGGTGAGTCACAGACCTTAGGGGAGAGCCTACTGTTATTTTAAGAAATATTTTATTGATTATTTTTATTTTATGTGTATAAGTGTATTACCTGTGTGTATGTAAGTGCACCCATGTTGCTCAATGCCTACAGTCAGAAGAGGGTGTCAGATTGTCTGGAACTGGAGTTATGGGTGGTTGATAGCCAGCATGTGGGTACTGAGAATTGAACCCAGGTCCTCTGCAAGAATGCATAGTGCTCTTAACTGCTGAGCCATCTCTCTCAGCCCTGAGCCTACTGTTATTATTCTGAGAAGCAGATGTAGTATAAAACCAACTCCTGGGGACTTATCTTTATATGTATATTTCAACCTTCAGAAGGACAGCTTTTTTTTTTTTACAGTGTATACCAGTTAGCACAAAGACCCACAACTAGCGGACATGCACAGACTGAGAGACTTCAGAGTGCTCAGCCCTCAGTGAAGACCTAAATCACAAGCTCCATTTCTTATCAGAGAATTATTACTACCAACTCTAACATCTGTTTATGATTAATAATTCTTAATATTAAAATTTTCCCTGTTCAAGTTATTATTTTGTTTCTGCCCCTGACTGAACCTTGATGACACTGCTCTTTTCAAAAATCTCATAAATTTTCCTATTTATCTTTCTTTTTTTTAATTTTTTTAATTTTTTTTTTATTTTTAAGGGATTCTACAATACAATGACACAGTTGTTTGCAGATAACAATGATGTTACTCAGTATGTCATACAATTAAGTAATTGGTGCATTTTGCAAGTATCTATGTCAAAATTTTGAACAACCCAAGGTTCCCATAGTCCAGTTGGAGAAGCTTGTATGCACAGGCATGTTGATCAATCAGGTGTCCAGACTATATTCCT
>VZQC01011714.1:662672-781156 GCA_009823505.1 Rhizomys pruinosus
AGAGAGAGAGAGAGAGAGAGAGAGAGAGAATGTAGCCTTTGTCGTTCTGGGTCTGGGTTCCCTCACTCAGAATTGGCTCCAGTTCCATACATTTACCTGCAAATTTTATACTTTCATTTTTCTTTACAGTTGAATAGAATCCCATTGTGTATAAGTACCACAGTTTCATTATCCATTCATTTAGTGTATGGCCATCTAGACCATTTCCATTTATTGGCTGTTGTGAAAATAACAGCAGTAATCTTTCGTGAGCAACCATCTCTTTGGGCACATGCTCAGGAGTGAATTGTTAGGGCCTATGGTAGTTTCTGTTTCCGTGTTTATAGTGAATCTCCACACTGATTTCCACATCCCGTCAACAGTGGACAAGAATTCCCCTTCACCCACATTCTCACCAGCATTTGCTGTCATTTGATTTCTTGAGGAAACTATGATAAATGGATGGAACTGGAAAAAAAAATACATTGAGGTGAGTTCACAGATGAAGTCCCAAATGCTCTCCCTCATATGTCTAGCCTAACCTCCAATCTTTAATTTTGTGTGTTCAGGCTATAGTACCTGTAGGAGCCAGGATACTAGTAAGAAGCCATTGTGGCGCAGATGCCTTAGGGAACAGCTATAATATAACATAAGTAATACAAAAGTAAAGGAGAATGCTAGGAGTGGAAAAGTTTGAGCAGGGAGTGCGGGAGAACAGGGGAGAAGGGATGGGGAACATAACCAGGATAAGTGTGAGAGAGAGAGTTTGAAGGGAGATACAGTGCATAGCTGGAAAAACGCTGCTCCAGAAGTCACAGGTTATTAAACGAAACCCCCAATACCAAGAGTGGAATACCTTCTATCAGTTGATGGTCAGGGAAGCCCCAGAGGTTCATAAAACAATACAAACTCTTGCTATTCCTTGGTTGCTGGCCTGGTTAGATTCAGGTGTCAACCCGACATAATTTAGTTACCTCGGAACATCAACTAAAGAATTTTCTGGATCAAACTGGGCCGTAGGCATGTCTGTGGGGTATTGTCTTGATTATTAATTGGCATAGGAGGGCCCAGTTCAGTGGGTGGTATAACCCCTAGACAGGTTGTCATGAACTGCAAAAGAAAGTTATCGGAACGTGAGCCAGAGAGTGGTCCAGCTAGCACGTTTCTCCTGGTGTCTGCTTTACTTTCTACTTGAGTTCCTTTCCTGACTTCTCTAAATGGAAGATGAAATAAATGCCTTTCTCCCCTAATTTGCTTTTGGTCACAATGTTTTATCACAGCAATAGAGAACCAAGCTAGAAGAGATACCCAGGACTAGATTAAAAAAAAACCCCTCTTGATGAAGACACCACACACTTTGATACACAACATAGGAAAATAAAGCTAGAAAGAAGCTTGAATCTTCCTCATTGCTGGGTGGCTTTCATAGTCCCAGAAAGTGCATGCACTTGCTGGGGGAGAAAAGGCATCAATGGTCTTACCCAGGCAAGATAGTCCCACTTGTGAAATAGTGGCTCTGGTGATATGGGGGTAACCAACTGCTCTGTGGTTAGATTTGAGACCCTTTTCACAGGAGGGAATCCATGCCATGTATTGTAAATCCCCCCCCCCCCATAGTGGGGAGGTCATGGGCCCTCAGGGAAAGTGAATACTATTGTTTAGCTAAATTTACATCGTGTCAATTTGCTTTCCAAATATTTATGTTTATACCCATTGACAAATGCTACTCTTAACCTTAATCAGAGAAGCTTCTCTTTCCAGGGAATGGTGGTGAATGCAGACTCATGGATGCAAGGTTCTGAGAATAAGTGACAGATGAGTGCTCAGCCCTAATAAGACATTTCTATCATCCCTTCTGAGGCTCAAGAAACATTGCGGAATTGGGGGATTAAAGAATGTAGGAGTTGAGTGATGAGGAGAATGGCTGTGAAAGGTCACCTTCCAGGAGAGACACAGCTATTATTATCACAAACTCACATCAGCTGAGGATCCCTGCACTGAATCTGCACAAAAATGGGCTCATCAAAAGTCAGGCCTGTCTGGAGGTTGTTCTCAGGAGGCCCTAATCCTCACTGAACCATTTTCTATTGATAGACTGGGGAAGAGGGCAAACCTGCAGTTGCGCACCCACTGATGAATCCAGCACACTCCACTAGACAGTGCCAATCTGATAGTCACATAGATGGCACTAGTTGAATTAAATGGATCTCAAAACAACCCAAAGTTCAGGAACCTGGGAAAGGGACTAGCAGGGATGAGGAGATAGAAAAGAAGGTGTGGCGAGAGAACAATAAGCACACATTATAGACCTATATGAAATTGTCAGATAACAAAATTAATTAAAAAATAGTAAGATGGAGAATAATTGAGTAACTGACACCTGTTATCAACCTCTGGCCCCCACATGCAGGCACAAACACATTTACAGGTGCATGTACACACATATGCATATGTACATAAGCATAAGCATACACATACATATATATATCATACTAAAAATGGTTGTAGAAAGTGATGAATAAGAATGATGATAAAGAACATATTTTCACTACTTTAAAGGAGAAAGCTCTATGTTTTTTTTTTTTTTTTTTTTTGGTCTTTTTGTGACAGGGTCTCCCTGTAGCCCCAGCTGTCCTGGAACTCACCAGGCTGGCCTCGAACTCACAAAGATCCACCTGCCTCTGCCTCCCAAGTGCTAGGATTAAAGGCGTGCGCCACCACGCCCAGCTGAAAGCTCTATGTTTAGCCATTAGTGACATCAATATTGGCAGTTAGTTTATGATTCATGCTATAATTTTAAAGAAGAAACTTCCTGGTCCGTATTTGCTAAGATGCTATTCTTATCTTAAATCAAATCAAATTTCTCAGCTTTTGTGGAGACTCTTTTTATTCTTTAACCTTTTGATGTGGATATTTTATGTGAGTAGATTTCTTTTTTTTTAATTTTATTTATTTCTGTATGTGTATGAGTGTACTGTCTGCATGCAAGTTTGCGCACCCGTGTCGTTCAATGCTGCGGAGGTCAGAAGAGGGTGTCGGATTCCCCTGGAACTGGAGTTCTCCTGGAATTGGAGTTTCAGACGGTTCTCGGCCTCCATGTGGTTGCTGGGGATCTAAACTGGGTCCTCTGTAAGAGCGGTCGGCGCTCTTAACCGCTAGGCCATCTCTCCAGCCCCGTGAGTAAATTTCTTAACACTAAATTACAGTTGTGGCGAGCTTTATTTGGTATGGTGCATTTTCTAATATTGAAATGAATCAGATGCTAATAACCCTTTGTATACAGATCTTGCAACATCCATATAATTTAATGTGGACTGTTCTCATTGTTGTTATATCCTCTAATAACATTGCTTTCTTTACCCAAAATTATTTTGGAGAGGTTCTTAAATTATTAGTTATTCACAAGCAGTTAAAATTTGTTTTATGGGATGGAGAGATGGCCTAGCAGTTAAGAGCACTGACTGCTCTTGCAGAGAACCCGAGTTTGATCCCCAGGACCCACATGGTGCCTGAGAACAGTCTTTAACTCCAGTTCCAGGGGAATCCAACACCCTCTTCTGACCTCCATGGCATTGCAATACACGGGTGCACAAACCTACATGCAGACAGTACATTCATACACATAAAAAATAAATAAATAATTAAAAAAGATTTGTTTTAAATTCTTCTACTGCGATTTAGATGTTAAAGAAAATAAACTCATTTTTTAGAAAATCTGTATTTATTTCGGGGCATATTAACCATATTAGACACAGTTTACTACATTAACAAGTTAGTGCCAAGATCTCAATGGCTTTACATAGCACACGTCTATTGTTGTTCTCACTGCATCTTGAATGTAGTTTGATAGAAAGTCTTTCCAGAAGTCAGGTTAATGGACTGTCCACAATTGCTTGATACTGTTATCTCATCTTGCATTGAGACTTCTCTGTAAGAGGCAAGAGAATGAAGAAAGAATTCATTTTCTTTTAAAGCTTTGACCCAAATGTAAAGCATGTCAGCTCCATTTGTATTCTACCTTTGGAGATAATCACATGGACCTGGCAACTACAAGAACGTATGACCAAGCAAATGAAATTCAGAGGATAGTAGAGACCTGCAAAAACACTGTGCTTGATTAGAGCAGCATTCTAGAATATAATTCTGCAGTATAATGAGCTTAGATTAAATATTAGAATGAATATTTACAAAAATATTTTATGGTAAAGAAAGAAGGCAAATGAACAACCTTGAAAAAGACCCATGTGACTATGAAGACGTTTCTCTGTTGAACTAAGGTTGAAAATAAAAATTAAAAAAGCATGAAATATCAAAATATGAAAGAATGGATTGCAAAGACTAATATACAAAATATCTAGAAAAATTGTCTTGAAAAATGGACATCAGAAAATGAAGAAATGTGATCTGGGAAGAACAGGTAAATATCCGAGTGCTACAATCAGCCCCTGGTTACTGCTGAGAAAATCTCCAAGCTGCAATTCAAGGGAAGCCACATCAAGTCTGGGCAAACAGAGGTGAGGATTTGGGAGAATTAAGGCAGCTAATATACACAAAACTGATTCCCTGGGAGGAAAGATCGGCACAGAGATTGAACTGGTGCAGCCTGTAGGGATTCCCCTCCAGTAATCATCAGAGTGCAGACCAGCACGCGTTCATGTAGAAATTACCTGAGGTAGAGAAAAGAGCAAAGGTACCAGATGTAACAGTCCCCACCTGGGTGGGATGAGGCCTATTTCCACCAACCAGAACAGGAAACCTTCTATATGTCACAGGATTGAGTTTCTGTGAGGACTAGCCAGCCCTACACTAAATGCTGTTCCGGCGATGTCTAGTAAGCCTTAAAAACAAGATCCAAATAGCAAAACTCTTTCCAAGTATCTTAGCTGCAAACTGTACAAGGCTCAAAAAAGTTGGCACAAGTATACAAAAATATCTAGCTCTCTATGAGGTAAAATTCACAATGTCTAGCATCCCAAAAAATAATCACCATCTGTGAAAATGGAGGAAGATATAACTCATGCTGAAAACGAAAATCACAGAGAAGTTAGAATTAGTAGACAAGGATATTAAAAGACTCATTGTAACTGTATTCTATACATTTGAAGTAGTGAATAAAGGCACCAAACATTTTAAAAAATATGAGGCAGATTTCTAGAATTGTAAACTACAGAGTTTAGGTTGAAAATACTAGATGAGATTAATAATAGGTCATAATTACAGAAGTTTAATGAGCTTTAAAAGATAAAAATAATGGAAGCTATCTAAAATTAGATTGGCACGGGCTGGAGAGAGGGTTCAGTGGTTAGGAGCACTGTCTGGTCTTCAAGAAGACCTGAGTTTAGTTCCCAGCACCCACATGGCAAGTAACAACCATCTGTAACTACACTTCCATGTGATCTGATGCCCTCTTCTGGCCTTCATGAACATTTCAGATACAAGGTGCACCTACATACATACATACAAAACACTCATACACATAAAATAAAAATAAATTTAAAAAATTTTTAAAAATTAAAGAAAATTTTTATTTATTATTTTATGTGTATGAGTGTATTGCCTTTGTGTATATAAATGCACCCATGTCATGCAATGCTGCAGGGGTCAGAAGAGGGTGTCTGATTCCCCTGGAACTAGAGTTAAGGACAGTTCTTAGCTGCCATGTTGATGCTAAGAATCAAACCTGTTGTACTCTGCAAGAGCAGTCAGTGCTCTTAACTGCTGAGCCATTTCTCCAACCCCTAGAAAAAAATATTTAAATAAATATAAAATCAATGATGTGAGAGGCAACCTCTAGAAACGTGTCATTGAAGTCCACAAAGAAGAGAAAGATAAAGGAACAGAAGAAAATATTTCACAAAAGCATAGTAGAAAATATTCCAAGTTTTGGGGCTGGAGAGATGGCCTAGCGGTTAAGAGTGCTGACCACTCTTACAGAGGACCCGGGTTCGATCCCCAGCACCCACATGGTGGCCGAGAACCGTCTGAAACTCCGATTCCAGGAGAACTCCAGTTCCAGGGGAATCTGACACCCTCTTCTGACCTCCGCGGCGTTGCACGTCACAGGTGCAAAAACTTGCATGCAGACAGTACATTCATACACATACAGAAAAAATAAAAATTAATAAAAAAATTTTAAAAAAGAGAAAATATTCCAAGTTTCATGAAAATTATAAGCTCACAGATCTAAGAATCTCAGTAAATCATAACCACAAGAAAAATGCAGTTAAATATATACTGGTACATAATTAACTTTGTCAAAATCAGTGATAAAGATATCTTGAAAACAGTCTGGGATAAAAGCCACATTTTGGGACTAGAGAGATTACTCAGTGGTTAAAAGCACTGGCTGTTCTTCCAGAGGACCCAGGTTCAGTTCCCAGCACCCACATGGTGGGTAACAATCGTCCATTACTCCAGTTCCAAGGAATCCAAGACCTGCTTCTGACATCTGTGGGCATTGCACAGCATGGTGCACAGACACACAGACTAAACACTCATATGCATAAAAAATTTTAAAAAGAAAAATCCATTATTTACAGAGGATCACAGACAACACTGAGTTCAGGTATCTTGATAAGGACAGCATACATCAGAAGACAACAGCTAAAATCTTTTAAAAAAAAACTTTCCACCTAGAATTCTGTCCCAAGTAATATTTTAATGATGAAGATGAAATAAAGACATTCTAGACATGTAAATCTGTAAGAATTCATATAGCAGATGAATTCACTATATAGCAGATGAATTAACTATATAGGAAATGTTAAAACAGTACTTTCAGCAAAAAGAAAGGACAGAAATGTGGGTTTATGTAAAGGAATAAAGAATAACTGAAATTGTTAATTATCTTCTTGAACAAAAATTGCTGGAACATTTCTTTGTGCCACATCTAAATACGTTGAAATCCCGGAAAGGAAAAGATTCCATCTTTTTGAGCAATTCTCTCAGAGCCAGAATGATTTCTCAAGAGTAAACCTCAGATCAATTTTCACTTAAGCCACAATGTCCAGTACTGAGAGAAGAGGCCCACTGTGACTGGGAGGGTGAGAAGGCTCTGTCAGTGCTGCTGGATATTTAGCTGTTTTAATTATTAACAGTTTTATGGTAAGCACACCTTATATACAACTTTGTATATGTTTCTGATAATATTCTAAAGATAAATTGGGTGACAGGGCAGAGACGCAGCAAAAGTGCTGGTCAGTTGCCTTCAAGGATGAAAATATTTCCTATCACCAAAACAGGGATGCATCTTTATATACTCAAACTTACCTAGAATAGCTACTGAATTTCTCCAGTTTTAAAGACAAATATATATTTTCTTTTTTAATTTATTTTTTATTGTTATTAAACTTTTTCCATACATCATACATCTTTTCTCAATCGAATTTAGAGTCACTTCCCTTTCCATGCCCCCCACCCCACCTGAGTCCCTGCACTCTGCCATACATGTCTTGTATCTTTTTCTGAAACTTTCCAGAGTTTTTGTTTTGTTTTGTTTTTTCCAGGTCTTTTGTTGTTGTTTTTCTCTCCAACTTGTATTGCTTCAATATATAAATATATACATACATACATACACATATCACCTGAATTGGAGAATTTTTTTCTAAAAGATGTCACGTTTTCCTTAAGGAAGTGTTTGAAGGTTCCTCCTTGGCAAGCCCACGACCATCAATCTTGCCCTTGTGCTCCACACACAAATGAGGTCCAGTAAGCACACGTCCTGTCTTGATCTTCCTGTACTGGCCTTCATGCTACAGCCTGCATAGTCCAACAATGGCAGTCTATACTCTGACGAGGCAAATGTATATTTTCATTTCTCTAATTGTACTGGTGCTTTACCAACCATTAAATTAAACCCTGAATGCTCATATGTGATACAAATTTATATTTTTATTTATAAATTGCCTATCAAATTTCATATGCTTTCTAAGTAAAGCAGCTTTGTAATTAAAATAAATAAATATGAAAGGAAGAACACATAATTTAAATCACATTGAAAAGTTACAAGGACCAAAGCATATTATCAGGATGAGATAATACCCAGAAATAATTAGATCTTATAAAAATAATGAAAGAAAATCTTATTAAATCTAAGTTGAAAAAATATTTTTATTTACAGAATATTCTTTGCGACAAAGAGAATGATGACCACATCATAAACATAGATGAGTCATGAATAAGAAGGAATTGAAGAGGGTTGGCATGATGAGTCAGAAGTTAAGAGCACTGGCTGCTCTTGCAAAGGACTTGGGTTCAGTTCCCAGCAACCATACAGCAGCTAACAACCATGTGTAACCACAATTCCGGAGGGTTGGATGCTCTCTTCTGACCGCTGGGGGCATTACATACAAGGGTGTACTTACATGCATGCAAGCAAAACACTCACAGGCATAAAAGAAGAGGAAGAGAGAGAGAGAGAGAGAGAGAGAGAGAGAGAGAGAGAGAGAGAGAGAGAATATTGACTTGAAGTCCCATATGGGTCAGGACTTAGTAGAGACCTTATTCTTAAATGAGTTTATTATTCTAAGATTTATTATATTTCAAAGCATTGCTGATGTTTAAGGAATCTTGCAAAATAGAAGAGTTCCTGGATACTTCATAAATGCTGCTTTGAGCTCTTTAAAAAAAAAAAGGAGAGGGAATCTGCATGATTTGTGATATACCAATCAAGAGACATGTGCGCTCCCACTTGATTAACTGGCAACCTCAAAGGTTGGTGTCTGGTGGACTCAGTTCTTACTTGATCATGTGCAAATTAAGGGCTGTAAGCTAACAAGAAAGTTTAATGAGAACATGTGAAATTGCAAATAAATCATTTTAAAAATAAGAATTGCTTATGTTCAGGACTGGAGATAATATGTAAACTGGTATGCTTTATAAAAATATGTTTCTCATTCAATATGGCAGAGATTGTTAAACTAGCAAGAAAAATTATTTTTAAAATCCATTTTAGAGCTACAAATAAACAATTTCTCTTTAGAGCAGGCAAGAGACTAGCAAGATTATCATGTCTAAGACTTCATTTTATAGTTGTCAAAACAGATATCAAGACAGGTAAAGTGCTTTCCCAAGCCTCCCAACACGTTAGCTGCATGATTTAATTCTTCATCATCTGTCATCTCAGTGTTCTTTCTCTAGCGGGCTCTTGATTACTGTCTCTTACGAGCCATTCTTCCAGGAAAAGGTGAGGTTCCTGCTACAGAATATAATTGCGTTTTACAAAGGAAAGAGAAAGTGATGTCACCGATTGAAACATGGATTTCCAACTGGATTTAGGGTTTATGGGGATAGAGACCGAAATCAAGATTGCCACCCCAAACCCTGTCAACCTAGCAGTTGGTGTCATTTGACCCCACATGTATGACATATTTTCTTCTTGCCCTCAATCCCTATTTCCGTCCTATGTCCTGATGCATTCCTTGCAGCTGGGCTCACCTCTTTGACATCATGTATAGTAATTCTTACCATTCACTATTCTGTGGCGACATCAGCACCCACTGCCTTCCTCAAACAAATGAAGCTATCTTGGAAGACATTTCTTTACACTTGCTGCTCGTTTGCCTGAAGTTCTGACACCAGGTCTTTGGACCATTGGCCAGAGGCCCCAGTGCAGCCACCCATCTCCCCAGAGATTTTCTTAATGGTTCACCCTATAACACCTGCCCACCTTGCTGTCTACTTTTTATCCCATTATTCTGTTTCATTATTATAACACATCACCTATGTTTTTGAACTTTTCTCATACATTTATTTTTGACCCCTATATATTCTTAAAAATAAAAGTTTCACAGTAGAGTTCACCATTGGAGCTGCAGTTCTTAAAAGCAAGCTCATCAGAAGATCTCAATAAAGAAGTTCCCTAAATTCAATGAATTCCCATTTAGCCTCTGTCTTTCTTCTGAAGTGGAAACAATTTTATATGACTTTATTTGAGTCCCAAATTAATACTACAGTTGATCTAAACCAAAAGGCACACCAGTCATGGGTTCCAAAGTGATGTCCCCATAGGGATATAGAAGAATCAGGCAGAATGGAGGACCAGCTTTTATTCCTTTAGTCACCAATAAACTAATACACACATTCATACCTGAAATAAAGCCAGGATTTCAAGCTTGAAGAACTTTAAGGATTGAGGATAACATTATCTAACTGAAACCGGGAGAATTGGTGACCAAGTCAAAATGACAAATATTTCCAGACAAAGTTGAAGCTTAATCTATGATTGTGGCTTCTTGCTCCATATTTTTCTTATTGAGCCACACTTCCTTTATTCTAAATGACTATATATATGAACTATCACTTATGGAAAAGGTGTCCGATGACAAGAGAGAGTCAGAAAGTGCAAGTGGTGTGTGCTGGAGGGACAGAATCAAGAAGCGGTGGTATAGGGCATGGACAGCCATAATGCCAGAAGCCAGAACACTCTGCTGTAGGAGTTTATAACATACAGCGATCATAGGCTATGGTTGCTTGTTCCTCAGAAAAAGAGAGGCATAAGACTCCACAGCAAAGCTACTCTGAACAAAAGCTCAAGTGGGTTTGTAATTACCCCATTATTTAGGTAAAAAAACAGTTTTCTATACTCACGGAAGATCTCCTGCTAAGGGAAATGTGACACAAGTATGAGAAATCATGTTTTCTCCACAATAGTCAGATAAAATTCTACCTTTTGTATGCAGGCCAGGGTTCTGAAACTACAGTGAACCATGAACATAAGGCTGAATGCATTTAGTGTGAGCATGCCATGTGGAACGTATGTATTAGGTAGGATAAATGTATGTTCTCTCTGGGATTATTCTCTTCAAATGTCTAACTGTAACATTCTCATTGCTTCCATTTTTCACAGAGCTCTCTTGAGTTTATAAATGATTAAACCCAGAAGGTTTCTGATAACATTTTATACAGGTGCAGACTTTCTACGTTTACATTTATGCCATATTTTCATTAGTTAGAGTAGCTTGACTGTGTTCAAAATGATGAATTTTTCACTGTTACTTGTTTACCATTTTAATTTAGACATAAGTCGAGAAGCTGTACTATTCAAAGAAAGCTTCAGGAGAGAAAAGGTCAGTTCTTGCATAGCACATATCGCTGTGGAGTGAGCATGGAGCTGAATAGTGCCATCACTCTGTGCTAGTTTGCCTTCAATTGCTGTGACAAAACACTCCGACCAAAACCAACTTGGGGAGGAAAGGTTTTAGCTGGCTTACATCTCCAGGGTCACAGTTCATCACTTAGGGAGCCCAAGGTAGGAACTCAGGGCAGGAACCTGGAGGCAGGAGATGAAGCACAGGTCATGGAGGAATGCTGCTTACTGGCTTGCTCCCCTGGCCCATGCTCAGCCTGCTTTCTTACACTATACAGAAAAGCCTGCCCAGGAGTGGCGCTACCCACAGCGGGCTGGGCCCTCCCACATCACTCAACAATCAAGAAAACATCCCACAGACATGGTCACAGGTCGGTCCAATGGAGGCAGTTCCCCAATTGAGGCTTCCTCAAACCAGGTTTGTCAAGTTGACGTTAAAGCTATCCAGCACAATCTGTACTGCCTGTCCTGAGAAATGGGCCCAGCTGTGCCCAAGAGCCAAAAGGAAATGGGAAAAATACACGCTCTGGGATTCTAGGACATTATTAGCAGTGGGATCCTGAAAGTTCACTTCAAAGTTTTTGTTTTTCATCCATTCATGGATAGCAATAATCCCCCTGGCTCTATCAGAGGGCTGTTATGAGTATCAAAGGCAAAAATGATCACCGAAGTGCTTCATAAACTATGGTATAAATGGATCTGCATGTGGCAGGCAGACCTGCCTATGTCTGTGAGGGGCAGGGTTAGGTATTCGCAAACTTGAGAGAGGCAATAGGTGGCATATCTGCCAAGAAGCTGGTGCTCTACATCATTATAGTCTGTTTGCATTGCTATAGTAGAAACACCCTATACTTATACTTATGGACAATAGAAATTTATTCTCACAGTTCTAGAGACTGGAAAATGTAAGATCGATTCACCAGCAGATGATGAATTGTTTAGAGTTTGGGCTTATTCCCAGTAGTGTGACTAATAACATTCTTGAATATGTCTTTTGGTAAATTCATTCATTCATTTCATTTATTTTGTATAAGAACAAAGCCGTTTGTTATTTAATATAGGACAAAGAACCTTATTTTTTCAATTGTATACCACATACAAACAAAAATTATTCTTTATCTTGGCACTATTTTGGTATTCTCAATATTTTTCTGAGTTGAGTTTAAAAAATTACTACTATAATACATATTTCACCATGTCAGCCGGGCATGGTGGCACACGCCTTTAATCTCAGCACAGAGACAGGCAGATCTCTGTGAGTTCAGGGTCAGTCTGGTCTACAGAACAGCTAAGTGGGACTAAAGGAAAACCCTGTCTCAAAAAGACCAAAAAAAACCCCACAACAAACATATATATTTCACCATGCCAGATAATTGAAATATCACTATGCTTATACAGGGCTAATAAAATGAGTGGGTTTTTCTTTTTAAGTTTACTAGTTGCATACTTCCATTCTGAAAAATCAACAATAGGCAGTGTTCCAAAATCTAAAACTTGAGACTCATTTATTTACTTTTAATTTTTATTAAGATTTACTTTGTTTTTGATTATGCATGTGCACATGTGCTTATATGGAGGTGTGTGCACGTGAGTGAAGGTATCCCTGGATGCCAGAAAAGGGTTTTGGATCCCCTGGAGCTGGAGTTACAGACAGTTGTATGCACCCCAACTTGAGTGCTGGGAATCAAACTAGAAGAACAGCAAGGGTTGTCAGTCACTGAGCCATCTTGCCAATGCTCATTTATTTATTTCAGTCACAATTTAGAAATTATTGTTTTGAGTCAAAGAAGATACAGATATATCAAGATATAGGTAAAACTTTTAGATGTTGCCAAGCAGTTTTCTGAAATAATTGAACCAATTTCCAGTCTATCCAGGAGTGCATAGACATCATAATTGTTCCATATCTTTACCAACATTTGGTATTTTCTGTTTTGCCTTTTGGCCTTTCAATGGTTTTCTTAATGTTCCATAACTGTATAATAAATTGTCACAAAATTACAGGGTTAAAATATTATGCATTTATCATATCAGTTTCTGTGTCTTAGGGTACCATTTATCTGGGTCTTCTGCTCAGAGTCCTACAAGGTGCAATGAAGATGTCATCCAGCTGTACTCTCATCTGGAGCTTGACTAGGACAGAATCTTTCTCCAAGGTCATTGTGGTTGTTGGTGGAATTCATTCTCACAGAACATCAGATGACTGAAGGTGCCACTACTGCTTCCTAGCTGTTGACTGGCTGCTGCAGTAAGGTCCTAGAACTGGCCTATACTTCCTAGATTCTGCCTTCCTGTCCTTGCTGCCCTGGCTATTTCATCAGCTTTACAGGAGTCTTTACCTCCTGTGGTAAATACACAGCTTACGAAATGGATTGCAAACAGGCATAGCATCCATTATCTCTGCCATGTTCTCTCAGTGACAGAAAATGACAAATCTTGTCTCTGTTCAAAGGGATGGGGTTCCACAGAGGCAAAGACATCAGCAGAACAGGATCGCCTGGGGTCGTTTTAAATTTATCTACCACAGTAATTGTATTGCACTGTAATTTCAATTTATATTATATGACTATTTTCTCTTTGGAACTAACAATAAGGAAATATTTTCCTAGGAAATTTGTTATGAAATATCCAAATCACTTTTTTTCTCCATTTTGTAAATAAGCTCCTTCTATTTTACTTTTCCATTTTAGATACAAACTCAAAATATAGGTTTCGGCTTTCAGAACCTGGCTAAGTCCTAGCTTATATATAGGTCTGATACTTTGCTAGTTCAATATCCATGCTATTTTAATTGGACAATAAGGGCAGAGACCTGAATCACAGTCTGAGGTAGTCCCAAACTATAGGTGCACTGCTGAAATATGTGGAATTTTTATTCAGCTGCTTGGAGGTATGACAAGCAGCTGAATAAAAATTTCTTTCTTATTTTCTTTCTCTAAACATCAGGAAACATCACTCTGCACTGCTAAGCAGTGGCAATTTCACCTTGAGGGCCACAGCATTTGGGGAGCCAATGATGTGATCTCTGAGGTTTGTTTTCATTTCTCTTAACTTTACATAGTGCTTGGAACCTTCCCTAAGAGGAAAGTACCTCATAACTATTAAACATGATTATGCCTAATATGTCTGCCAAATCACATTTTATAATGGAATCTTCCATATTGATCACAAAGAAGAAAATGGTGATCATTAAGTTTTCAATATTAGGAATTGAAAAAGTCACCCAACTAGACAAAAATGCATTTTAAAATGTGTTATCTACTGCAGACAATACTGTCACAGACTAAATAACACAGTCAACTGCAATCATACACAGTAGAGTTTTTTGCACTAAAGTATCCCAAGGAGATTTGAAAAAGAATTGCTTGAGTGAGCTTTCAGATGCATTATTTCCCTAAATCCAGAAAGCACAAAAGCTCCTCTTAGAGAATTTTTGTAACCTCTAATGATATTTTAATCTTTTGATAAACTTATTAATAGAAATATATAAAGAGAAATTTGCATGGTGGGAATAAATTTCTAAATATAGCAATATATTCATAGGAGAGTGATTGCATCTAACACAGAAAATGCCACAGGGATAATTCCACCTGGTGCGTCTATGAGTTGTGCTTTATAATAAGACTAAAGAGAAATTCATTCAGATTTGACTTCCCTTGCAAGGAAGTAGAAAATGTATGCCAAAATATTCAGAACTCTGAAAGAAACACCTGAAAATTATTTATAGTGACTAGAATCCAACTATTATGAGCAGTGAATTTTAACTTCTGCTGAACAGGAAAAATGATTATTCCAAAATGTGGTTTTATAAGGAAAAGTCACAGGCAACTGCATATTTATGTAGCAAACTGAAGGGCCAATGAGTGATGATCGAGGTCTTTTATATTTATTAAAACAAAAATTTTCATCTATTCCAGATTATATGATATTAGTATTGTACTTTCTTTTTGAGTTTTTCAAAAAAGGTCCTTAGAAATCATTTTAAAATGCATTTATTCTGTTCTGATATAGATGCCCAAACCTTAAAGTTTCCTTTGAAATAACATTCTTTCCAAGCCCCCCCCAAAAGGTAAAGGCTTCTTGCCTGTAAACTGGGATACCTGCAAGAAGAGAAGGGAGAAGGCCCTGCTGTCGAAGACCTGATGTAAGCATGGGAAAGATGTATTGAGACCGCACTTGCAAGTGTACAGTTGGTCTCTGGAATACCAGAGAGTGTTACCAAAGGCCACTAAACCAATAAACAAATACTGGTCTCCTTGAGTTAAGCAAGACTCCTCCATCAGCACCAGCTACACCTCACCTGCCTGGAAATACTGTGCAGCAGTGGCAGCCTTATGCCTGTATAGCCCAAATCTAATTGGCTATTAGCTCTCTCCTTGGAGGAATAACTCACGGCTGATACCACAAGCTTACATCCTCTAGAGGTTAAGAGATGTTATAGGCCACAGTAAGACCTTGTCATCTTTTACAGTAAAAACATAATTCATGGATTAGCATACCATCCAAACATCTGTGTCTATACCAAAGTAACCTGCCATAATAATTAGTACTGTTTAAATACCTATATATCTAATTGCTTGTGCTTCATTAGTAGGATTGAAAGGACAAACTGTCAGCCCATGAAAGGAAACAGCCAGAACTGATCAGAGTCTAAAATGACATCTCCAGAAAAAGTACGCTGTTTTGCTTCTCGTCCACCTGTGCCCCTTTTCTAAGCCTAGGGAACAATCTGCAGAAGAAGAGGCATGGTAGGATGTAAGGGCTGCGATTGGAGTGAATGGTGAAACTACAGCAATATAGACTGAACACTTATTTGATCAACTTGAATGTACATACAAGCCCCCCAGCTGGATGATGGGAGCCTTGGACTGTGTGGGTTTGGGCACAACTGCTTGCAATTTGGTTTTACATGAAGGATGCTTGTACTCACAACTTATTACTTATTGTTAAAACAATGAAATAAAATAAAGTATAAAAAAGAACATTCTTAAGCAAGACTGTAGTGATGGAGCTAATGATTTTGAATTGTTTGAATAAAAGTCACAGCTCTGCAGAGTAAAGTCAATAACAAGTAAACAGTTGTGAACCCCTCCCTTAAAAATAAGAATGAATGTTATTAATTATGGCACATTATGCTAGAGAATTCTGCCTTCATCATATGTCAATAGAAAATGAGGACTGGTAATTTGAATCCTTTCAATATCTAGTCAAAAGTAAACCAATACTGTAAACAACTCAGTATGCCATGATTATGTATAAGCTATACAGAAATGAATACATATATACTATATAGTCTCTAATCATCTCAAGGATTTTACAAGAGGACGACATTATTAATATAATAGATATTATTATCTCCACTTGAAGAAACCAAAGCTTGGAAAGCTCCGGAGTCATAGGACCAGCCAAAGATAGACGCAGAATTCAATCTTTAGTGAGTGTGGTCTACTGACAAGAAAGTTCCTCATTTTATTCATGTGGGTAAGATAACATCTCTCTATTTTGTGTCCTCTAACTTTATTACCAAATTGGTTCAAATCCATGCATATAAACCCCAACAGTGTTAATAAAACACACAGGATAGACACAAGTCTTCAAGGTTCCTGAGGGAGCCCTGCAGCAGAGACATCTGGATAGGGATAAATTGGCACTGCGGGCACCCTGACAGGTGGCCCCAACTTCCTTACCTCTGTTTCAAAGCGGATACCAGTCTGTGGCCAGTCATCACCAGAACACCAACACTACCTCCAGCGTCTCAACACCTTTTCCTTCTTTCTTTACTTCTACAACAATGTCCCAAATCCATCCAAGGGGACAGAGGAACATGTCAGGAACATGTTATGAAACAATCCAATAATTTTAATTAAGTATTTTTAAATTTTCTTGTTTTTAGTAGTTTGATTAGGATGTGCCAATATGTGGTTTTATATAGCTTTATGCATATGTAATATAGTGTGTGCATCCTTTCTGCTCACTGGGTTTCTTCACTCTGTGGATTAACGTTTCTTACTTATTTCAGAGATCTGTCAACAGTTTTCTTCTCCAAGTATTGCTGCACAGTCCTTTTCTACTCCATGCAGAGCTATACTTCCATGCATTCTGGATTTTCCAGTTTACTCTTACTTATTTTTCCAGATGTCTCACAGAATTCCTCGTGTGCCCCCGGCTGGCCTCAACTTCACAAACTCCTTCCTCCACCTCCAGTGCTGTGATTGTAGGAATGCCTCACCTTGCCCAACTGCCTGTTTCTCTTAGATTCTCTTTCATTATATTTTTTAAAGTTCTTTTAATTTACTTTGGGATATCCTATATCAAATTGTCTTTGAAGGACAAATTGTCTTTGAAGGTTTACAAGTTTGTCTTGTGCTGTATATACTAAAATTTTATAACAAATCCAAAGTGACTCGTTTTCATTGATTTATTTTATAATTTATGTACCATAATTTACCTATTTAAAGTCAGTTCGGCTAGGAAGGGAATGCAGCAGAGCGGTGTCTAAGGACAAAAGCATGTAGAAAGGCATGAATGAGAAGTTCGGATGAATAAGGGATGAGCAAGGTAATACTCTGCTCTTGTGACCAACCGAGGCTCGTCCTTTCCAGGCAATGCTCACTTTACATTCTAAATACATCTCTATCTCTGATTTTCATTTCGACAAAAGAGTATTCCCTGAATCTCTCTCCTCCAAGAATCTTAGAAGCATAAGAAAACAAATAGTTGGATTCACATTAACGTATAAATTGTTAGACTGCTCCGGGGTGTTTAGAATGTTTAGGCAGAGTATTCCTAGAGATGAAATATGATAACTTACATTTTCGCAAAGAAAGATTCATGAACCATCTTCTTACATAGAAATGCACATGGCTGGGCTTCACTCCAGGCCTACCGAATGAGAATCTCAGAATATGAAGTTCAAAGTCATCAGTTTTCCAGCCGCTTCGTACAGCCCTAGAGTATGAAAATCAAAGCCGTAACTCCCAAGTGTAAGTCTCAAATATCTATTGGTAGGACTCCATGGGCAGGTTAGATTGACACCAGGTAATTACAGAAGTCTCTAAGTGACTCAGCCATGCCTTTATAACTGCACCTCAGTACACCAACAATTTCAATTTCAAGCAAAACTAACCTAGTTTTAAGTAAATGAATATTTATACAGTATATGCACAAAGCTCAACTTTATATAGACTCTAGAGGAGAGATAGGAAGGCAAATAAAGACAGTCATTTTTATTTGAGTGGAAAAAAATTTTGCAAGACCAGATTTCTACTCTGGGCCAAAACTGATATGGAGGGTACTTTGGAAATGACTAATTTAAAATGACACAATCCATTTTGAGTTTCAGCCGAGTGCACTGATGCAGTGACTAGAAACCATCATCACTCTAAGTAGGGCTGGAGCAAGTCTGTTGGCATCTTTGAGCTTCCAAAGATTTTCTTACATTGCTCCTTAATCTTAGCATAAGTATGACCTCCTCAATCACTAACCCTTGCTTAGAGAACTTTGTCCAAGATGTATGTGGGCTATGTTTTCATGTGATTGGAAAGGGCCTACAAAGGCAAGATAATATATCTACTAGATATGTTGGTCGGGCCTCCAAAAACCAGATTCCCCAGCTGCATTATCAGTCTCTTCTGTTATCCTGCCTTTTTCTTCCTGTGTCTTAGCAAAATGGCTCTGCAATTTCTGAACCGACAAGCTTGCTGCACACATTGTTAATAAGATAGCAGTTGAGAAATAATGGAAAGATGCTACTGCTGTCAACGTTTTCATAATTTACTCATAAAACTCATGGTTCAGCTAGTATAATACATACACTGAAACCCAAAAAGAAATACATTAAGCTTCTTAAAAGCAAAAATAGGATAATATATTTATGATCTCAGGAACAGGAGAGAATTTCAGTAGGACACAAAATGCCTGATGGATAAAGAAATAGCCCTCAAACTGAATCACCACTTCAAAATTTAAAACTTCATGATAAAAGATGTCATAGAGTTAAAGGCAAGTGACACACTGGGAGAAGATATTTGCAACATCTAAAGCTAACAAAGGTTTAGTATTCAGAGCATATAAAGAGAGCATCTAATTCAGTAGGGAAAAGAAAAGTAGCCCAATAGAAAATGTGCAAAGGCTAACAGCTATTAACAAGGATCCAGAGAACACAAAACTTGAATAATCCATGAACACATGAAAGAAAGAGTGCTTGGATCCGCTAATATTAAGGGACTTGTGAAAAATCATGATACATTTTTCATCCATCAGGTCAGGAAAAGTAAAAACAACTGAGTGACTAGACATGGTTCTGTAGTTTGGTTCTATAAAAGCCAACCTGAGTTAAATCTGGAAAAGAATGAATTAAATCGTCACAGTTACTGCTTTCTGTTTCTGACCATGTGCCAGGCACAGTTCCAAATGCTTCACCAGTATTTGCTGTTAATCATCACAGAACTTTGAGATGGATGCAGTTATTTCCCGCATGTAATCGAGGAGGAAGAGGAGGGTCTGAGAGGTTGATTTGCACAAGGTTATATGGCTAGTTTGTCAAAGACAACTCAGACATAGGCAGAGTTCATCTCCTTAGAGCAGCACTCAAGCCTCAGAAAATTTCAGTCTGTAGGAGGACCATGACGCATAGCCAAGTCACACTATTCAACGCCACTGAAATGCCAAAATCACCAGAAATCTTGGTTGTTGTCTTATCTATGAGGACTCTGAAGCATAGCAACTTCTGCTAAAAGAGTAGATTCCAAGAACCACCTGCTTCCTGTTAGGCCACGGTTTTGACCCCTGATCTTGTTGGTAGGCCAAGGAAGGCAGGAAAGAGAGTATCTAACTCCTGTAGTGGGATGCAAGGACTCATAATTGGAAAAATTTCTAATATATAGTAAAGGTATCCAGAGTGCTAAGAAGAGAAGAAGAACCAAGTGTTCGCCACACTGGCAATACCATGTACTAAAGTCAATAGAAACAAAAGCTTTCTGATGGAGCTGGTGTAACTGATATGAAGAGGATTTTCTTAATATCCAATACAATTGAAGTGGAGCCACCTCACGATGTGTATTTCTAAAGAAACTCAAGCACATACACAGGATGATACAGAAAAGGCATTAACTGCAGAATCATTTAAAATACCAAACCAGGGCTGGAGGGATGATTCAATGGTTGAAAGCACTGGCTGCTTTTACAGAAGACAGTGGTGCAATTCCCAACACTCACATGGTAGTTAACAACCATCCACAACTCCAGTTCCAGGAGATCTGACACCCCTCTGAGGGCATTGCATAACAGAGTACACTTACATAAAAGTAGGCAATATGCTGATACACACAAATAAAAAGAATAAATAAAATATTTTTAAAGTAATAAAGATAAAATAAATAAAATAGCAAACCATAGGAAATGACTCAGCCAGTAAATTGTGCCATGAAACAAAATAGTATACAGCAATGAAACAGAATGAAGTATGTATGCACTTGTCAAAATGGCTGTCCTCAATGACATAATAGTGAAGAAAAACTTTATTTCAGAAATGACCATAGGTACATTTGAATGTATATTTATTGAGATTCTCCAGAGAATCAGAATAAGAAAGATATGTAAATGGTTCGATGAGAGAAAATTTATTGGGGAAGCAGATGATTTGGTTATCCCAGTTGAGAAGCCCCACAGCAAGTCACCTGCAGGCCCAAATCCTCAGATACAGGGAAGGTGTCTGTCCAAGTTCCAAGTCCCAGTTTGGAATGAGGAAGCTGAAAGCATAACCCTTCCTCTGATGTCAGAAGCTTGAGAACCTGGAGAAATATTCACTGGTATGTGTTAAGTCAAAGCATGTGTGTTGCTGAGGTCGTTCAGTGGGCAAAGGTGCTTGCAACCATGTCTGACATGAGCCAGGAATGATCTTTGGGACCCACGTGGTAGGAGAGAGCCACTTCCCACAGCCACTTCCCACAAACTGTCCTCTGACCTCCACTCACCCACCATGGCATGCAGCACCCTCCATGGCATGCAGCACCCTCCATGGCATGCAGCACCCTCCATGGCATGCAGCACCCTCCATGGCATGCAACACCCTCCATGGCATGCAACACCCTCCATGGCATGCAATACCCTCCATAAGTAAATTAAAACGTAATAAAACATACAAAACTGGGAAAGTGGGGATGTCTGACATCAAAGGCAAGATCCGCCACCCAACATCAGGGATTGGGTGGCAGCTGGGGGAGGCGGGGCAATAAAGAGAACAATTGAGCTCTGTATTTGTTCTCTCTAGGGCCCAGGCAATTGGATGGTGCCTGGCCACACTGAGGGTGGATCCTCCTCATCTGGTCCATTCAGACCCACACACTAATAATCTTCTGTGGAAATCCCTCATAGACACACCAAAAATAATGCTCCACGTGTCTATCCATAACCCAGTCAAGGTGACATATACAATTGTCATAGAGAATATTTCTGGGAACTTAAATGAAAAACCACTCAAATGTTCTGAATATGAAACCATGAATGAATGATTCCATATCATATTCACAAGCCTTAATGTAGAAGTTGGTTCTGGGAAAAAACATTTAGAAATTACAACAAAAATATCAAAATGTTAATACCATTTGTTGGTATTTTGTGATGAGCACATATAGTTAGCTAATTATTTTGTATATTTTAATAATCTCATAAGAACTGGAAAAGAAAATGATTATTCGGGCTGGAGAGATGGCCTAGCGGTTAAGAGCACCAACTACTCTTGCAGAGGACCCAGGTTCGATCCCCAGCACCCACATGGCAGCTGAGAACCGTCTTTAACTCCAGTTCCAGGGGAATCCGACACCTTCTTCTTACCTCCGCGGCATTGCACGACATGGGTGCACAAACCTACATGCAGACAGTACACTCATACACATAAAAAAATAAATAAAATTTTAAAAAAGAAAAGAAAATGATTATTCAACTGCTGCTTTGAGTTTTGAGGTCCCGTTAATTTAATCAGTTTTCCAGAAATATTTTTTGATCCTTTTGAGACAGGGTCTCCCTGTAACTCCAGCTGTCCTGGAACTCACTATGTAGAGCAAGCTGGCCTTGAACTCACAGAGTCCCACCTGCCTCTGCCTCTCAAGTGCTGGGATTAAAAGCATGTGCTACCACACACAGCTCCAGAAATATTTTATTATGTTCCATATGCTTCTCCTCTCAACAAGTAAAGAGCACAATTTTATTAGTAGTACAAAGCTATATAATTCATTTAATTAGCATTCCATTTTGATGTCTATAGAGATATGTACATTTTCCATGATATTTAATATTAAAGGTTCAGATATAGTCTTTCTGAAGAGAATTATTTATATCTAACTCCTTTCTTTTTGTGTAACTTGCCAAAAATGATTTTTCATTGCCTTCTGTCCAGCAAAGTTAGACTCCATTGGGTTAAAAAAAAAAAGGCTAAAACTATTTTTCTTTAAGTTATGGGGGGGGGAATCTTCTTTTAGAATCAGTTTCATTTCTATTTTAACCACACAGAAAGCAGACATCACTTCATTGATAGGTCCATTTTAAGCAGCAGAAAAATTGAGAACATTTGCTTCTAAAGTATAAATTCAGAATACTCTTGAAGCCCACAGTTAAACCCCAACAATTTCAAGATGTTTATGACTTCCCTGGGTATTTATTTTATTGATCAAGTCCTTTGAAGAATCTGTTATTTCACTTGAATCAACAGTCCATAATATTGGGAGAACTTAGTTCCTTCCTTAGTACCCAATCGGGGATAGACAATGAGCTATATGTGCAGTCGCTTACAACCCCTCAGGAAAGCCCACATTTACATCTATCAGATCCAGCTTGGAAATGAACCTATTCATATATTTCAAGGATCTCAGAGATATGGGGGAAATTTAATCTTCTTGAGGGACACTCAGACTAGCAAAGGAATATCACCTATGATACTGAGAAGTGATTATGTTCTCATGGCTCAAACTCTCTGAAAACCAGACATAATGTGATCATATTTCAACACCTGTACAGATTTGCAAAGACATATTTTTTGCAGAAGATGTTTAAGCACATCTTCATATTCATATAAAGGGATCACATCAAAATATGGAAGACAAGCCTTCTCCCTTTCTCTGAGGTCAGTTGTAGAGCACCTTCAATGGTCATAAGTAAGAATTAAGTTAAATGTGAACAAAGTGAACACAATGAAAAGCTGGAAAACAAAAATTAAGAGCTATTGCATATGCCAGCTCTCTTCAGGAAGACTTATAAGAACAAGATAGACAAGTCAAGGTCTTGAGACACTATGAGCAGCACAAAGGTTAATTAAGATTCCTCTTTGATGACATAAAAATACACTAGAATGTCAAACTGATTATCATCCACTCAGGACAACAGTGTCATCCTGCAGTGATTGCTTATGGAGGAGAGGAAGAGGAGACTACAGGGAGTTTTGTGCAGATGGCTCTAAGAATATGATCATGGGGCTGGAGAGATGGCTCAGTGTCTAAGAGTGTTTGCAGATGATGTAGGTTTGGTTCCCAGCGCCCTACATGTCAGGTGGCTGTCTTCCAATGATGTCAGTAATATTGTCCAGCTTGGGAGAACCTTGCTTAGTTTAAGCAGACAATACTCAGAGTCCAAGTGGGTGAGTTATTTTCAACTGTTATGTGAGATATTTCACTACTATTATGAGTAAGGCTATAGTAGTTCTAGGCCCCAAGAAAACTCCATTACCCATGTAAAAACTTCGTGGAATAGCCAGGGAAGATCAGTGATTTTCAAACTGAGCGTGTATCAGAATTACCTGGACAGCTTGTTAAGTGAAGAACAGTGATACCTTTCACCACAGTTTCTGATTCAGTATGTCTGAGATGGAACTCTGGACTATGAATTTCTAATGAATTTCTGGATTACTATGTTGGTCTGAGGAATGTACTTTTGAGAACCACTGAATTAGACAAGTGGGAGATGAGTGACCATAAAACCACAGAAATCACCTAGACCCAGAACATCTCTTAAATAATTTGGAGCTCTTGATTTTGTGGCATACTCCCAGAGTAAACTTGCAATCACTTTCTCTGGTGTCATTGAATTCTCTTTACTTGAACAAGACCCATATATCCTAATACAAGGCTTTTCAACTCACACTTCTCAGATGTGGCCAGGAGGTGGCACTATAGCGAACAGCCTACCAACTAAGAAATCATTGGAGGGCATATACATATGGCAACCTTTCTTTTTATAAAATCATGGATTGTCACATTTCTGATTCATTAAAAATAACAGAGATATTGGAGTAGATTAACAGTATCATTACATACCCAAACTGGATGCGGTGTTTCTGTGAAGCCATCATCACCTTTTATCCTTTATGTTTTGCCCAAAGTTATAGATTTTTCTGTCAGTCTTATTTCATTAAGTCCAATGTCTCACAGACCTGGTTCACAGTAGGAATTAGTAAGAGTATTTTGTTTCCTCAAATGGTAATCAGGTTAGAACTAGTAGTACTAGTATTAGGGCAAGGCATTTGAGTGAATGACTAATGTCTTGAAACTTGCAGAAGGGCTTGGTTTGAGCAATTAAAGTGAGGATGTCCACCTTGCTGGGACCTGGATGCTAAGTCAAATTTGGCTGCTCACTGAATCTCACCACACAGGAGCAGGTCCTCAGGCTCTTTGTTTCTAACCTAGAGAGCTTGGGGACTAGGTGGAGAAGAAACTTAAGGAGGGTCTATGTGTTGCTAGTGGCAGAGTCCCTGTGATGAAGAGGATCTTACGGGATACTTGAGTCTTCAGTGACTTATTTAACAGATGCTTACATGCAGGTTCTTCTCTAAAAACAGAACAAACAAGCCCAAGTCTCTGCTCTAACGGCTAACAGTTTCAGGAGGAAAAGGCTGACGATAATGAACAAAGGGATCCATTAGTCTCTTGATATCCTGACAGGCTTTCCAGTGCACATCTTAATGGAAGATACTTACTCATCTGTGCAGCAGTAGCATTGGGTTTAGTGAGCCTCCCAGTTCCCTGAAAAGTGACATGATTCACGAAGCTACATAACATCCCTGAATGTAACATTCTTTTCCCGATAGTAGGAGACTCCATTGAAATACAAAAATCTCCTTTCCCTAAGTTGGTAGGATCCCTGCAAGCAGCACAGAATGGAGAAAATTCTTGACACACAGTCATAAACACAAGCAGAAGACCACAGGAAGGAAAGTGGGGTTTACCTGCCACACTAAGAGGCTGTACATTTAGTGAATGGTTAACATGTGTCTAGATTAAAGCTTAGCAGAACCACATGTTTTGTATTCGTTAGAATAACACAAAGTAGTGTAAAAAATAAACTTAAAAACGTAAGATGGCTGGGCATAGTGGTGCCCACCTGTACTCTCTTCACTTGGAAAATGGAGGCAGAAGGATTATATGTTCCAGGCCAGCTTGGGCTACATAGTGAGTTTCAGATTACAAAGCAAGACTTGCCCCCAAAACACACACTAAAACAGAAGGTGGCTTAAATACAATAAAAGATTTTTAAATAGTTTTTATCTATTACTTTTATTTTATGTGTATGAGTGCATGTATGTAAGTGCACTTGTGTTATGCAATGCTCCCACAGGACAGAAGAGGATGTCAGATTTCCCTAGAACTGAAGTTATGGATGGACAATTGTCAGCTGTCACGTGAGTGCTGGGAATCAAACCCAGGTCCTCTGTAAAAAAGCAGCCAGTACTCTTTTTAAAATTTATTTATTTATATACATTTTTTTCAAATCTAGACCCATGTCCCCCACCCCACCAGGGCTAATGCATTCTGCCAAACATAAAAAGCAGCCAGTACTCTTAACTGCTGAGCCATCTCTCCAGCCCCCAAAGTTTTTTTTTTTTCTTTCTTCTTGACTATCTATGAATCTAAAGCATGGCTCTTGATAAGCAGACAGCTTTCCCTACCTTTTGGTCACAACATTCTCTAAATCTTTATCCTTATTATCAACATCTAGTCAACAGCATAGAAAGGTGTGATGGTTTGAATGAGGCCAAGCAGAGTGTAGCAGGGGGAGTGCCTGCATGGAGGACCCAAGGGGACAGGAGTCCCTGAGAGGCCATTGCATGAAGTTGTGAAAGTGAAGCCTGAGTTGCTCTGGAAAACCCCAAGATACTGGAAATGCCGGAATCTTGGGAAATCTACCAAGGAGAGGTGCACGTAGGGAGGGACACTAGCCCTGTTCGTTTCCAGTCTTGCTTTACTCCACCTGTTGCCTCACCTTGTCCCACTCCTCTCTCAGAGTGGAAGTATACACTGCACCACTGTACACTGGGAGTATGGAATTTATCTTTTTATTGTACAGAGGGCTACAATTGAGAAATTGCCTTTGGTCTCACAAGAGGCTTTGAACTTTATTTATTTATTTATTTATTTATGGTCTTTTAAAAGACAGGGTCTCCCTTTAGTCCCAGCTGGCCTGGAGCTTGCTCTGTACATCAGACTGGCCTTGAACTCATAGAGATCTGCTTGGCTTTACCTCCTGAGTGCTGGGATTAAAGGCCTGCACCACCATGCCCGGCATGAACTTTATTTTTTAATTTATTTTTATTTATTTATTTTTTGTTTTTTTAAATATATTTTTATTGTTAAACTTTTTCATGCATCATACATCATTTTCTCTATCCAATTTAGACTCATTCCTCCTTCCATGCCCCCCACCCCACCTGAGTTCATGCATTCTGAATCTATATCTTGCATCTTTTTCTGAGTCTTCCAGATTTTTCAATGCAGAGGATTATGTTTGGGGAGCAAATTCACTGTTAAAGTTAGTTTTTTTGGTCCTGGTTCTTTCGTTGTATTGCTTTCAACATTATATATATATATATATATATATATATATATATATATATATCCACCTATACTAAAATTATGTGGTCTGAAAATAAACTTGATGTTATTTCCAAATCATATTTCAGGATTCACATTTTTCCATTTTGATTTTTATATTACTCTAAAAATATGCATAATACCCTCCACCCATATACCAAAATCCATTGTCTGAAAATAAATGGTAGGTTAGTATTAGGACCTGTCTAGGGATTCATAATATAAGAGCACAGTTGTGTTCAGATCAGTGATGGATATAACCATTAATGTTCTCATTTGCTCTTACACTAGGTACTTGGTGCAGCATCCACAGACGACGGATACCATTTGTCATTTGTTTTTCTGGGACTGTGTTACTTCACTTGACACAATATCTTCTAGTTGCATCCATTTACCTGCAAATTTCATGATGTCATCTTTCTTTACCACTGCATCGAACTCCATTGTGTAGATGTAACACATTTTCTCTATCCACTCATCAGTTGAGGAGCACTTGGGTTTGTTCCAGCTCTTTGCTATTGTGAAAAGGGCTGCAATAAACATGGCTGTGCATGTATCTCTGCAGTACGATGAGTCTTGTGGATATATACCCAGGAGTGGTATGGCTGGGTCAAGTGGTAATCTCATTTTGAGTCTTTTAAGGGTTCTCCACACTGCTTTCCACAGTGATTGTAAGAGTTTACATTCCTACTAGCGAGTGTTCTCCTTTTCCCACAACCTCTCCAGCATTTGCTATCATTTGTTTTCTTGATCCTAGTCAGTCTTGTTGGAGTGAGATGATATCTTAAAGTGATTTTAATTTACATTTCCTTAATTATTAGCAATATTGAATTTTTTTAGGATGTTTCTCAACCATCTCTAATTCCTCACTTGTGAAATCTCTGTTCAACTCTTTATTCCATCTTTTGAGTGAGTCATTTGTTTTCTTCTTTGACTTTTGAGTAGTTTATATATTCTGGAAGTTAATGCTCTGTCAGATGTATCAGCAGTGAAGTTTTCCTCCCACTCTGTGGGTTTTCTCTTCACTTCCCTGATTGTTTCTTTTGCTGTACAGAAGCTTTTGAGTTTAATAAGGTCCCACTTGTCAATTATCGAACTTATTTCTTGCCCAGCTGCTATCTGATTTAGAAAGTCTTTACACCTATGTCTTGTAGGTTGCTACCAGCATTTTCTTCTACTACCTTCAGAGTTTTGGGTTTCATGGTGAGGGTCTTTGATCCATTGGAGTTGATTTTTTTATACCGCAGAGGAAGAGGTAAGGATTAATTTTATCATCTACAAGTGGTGAACAGTATTGGCCAAACCAGTTACTGAAGATGTGTCTTTCTCCACTGAGTATTATTGGCCATTGCCAACATATGAGGTGTCGCTGAAATTTTATGTGGCTCAAGTTTTACAATATTCAGTTTGTTCATTGGTCTACGGTCGTTTTTGTGCACAGTAAAGCTGTTCTCTATGACTATAGCCCTGTAATTATATGTTTGAAGTCTCGGTAAGAGATCCTCCCTGTATTGCTTTTTTCGCTCAAGGCTTCTTACGACATTCAGGGTCTTTTGTTTTTTCATCATAATGCAAATTTAGGATTTTTTTTCCAAAAGTCTGAGAAGACACTCTTTTAGTATGTTAAATTTTTCCAATCCCATGAGAATGGGAGGTTTTTTCTTCTGTAGTCTTCTTCAATCCTTTTTCAGGGGTTTAAATTTTTGTTGTAGAGATCTTTGGTTGCTTTGGCTAGGTTTGTTCCTGGTATTTAATTATTTTTGAGGCTAAATGTGTGGTGGAAGGTCCTTTTTCCTCCTTCAGTTTGCTTGTGTGTTTGTGTAAAGAAAAGGCTACGGATTTTTCTAGGTTAATTTTGTATCCTGCTCACTTTAATGAAGCTCTAATGTTTCTAGGAGTTTGTGGGTTAGCATCCCTTGGTAAACTATTATATTTTTGCAAGAAAGGGATAGCTTGAGTTACTCTTTTCCATTTAATACTCCTTTAATTCCTTTTCTTGCCTTATTGCTTAGCAAATGTTCAAGCACTATATTGAAGAGGGAATGGTGACAGGGGACAGCCTTCAAAGTTCCCACCTTAATGGGGAATGTCTTTAACTTTTTTCCACTTAAGGATGATGTTTGGGGGTTTGTGGTTTTCTTGTATATGACTTGAATTACATTGAGGAATGCTTCCTCCCGTTACAGTTCCCTCTAGGGTCTTAAGCATGAAGGGATGCGGCTTTGTTGAAGGCCTTTTCTGCATCAATTAAGACGATGTTGTGTAGTTTTTGCTCTTTCAGTCCATTTATGGTGTTTTTTATGAATTTATTGGTTTATAATGTTGACCATCCCGGATTCTGGTATGATCCAACTTGGTCATGAGGATGATCTTTTTGATGTTTGTCTGTACTGCAAGTTTGTGTGTATTTTTGTTTGAGAACTTTGGTCTGTGTTCATTAATGAGATGGTGGTCTATATGTTCTATCTTTTGTTGTGTATCTTTGCCTGGTTTTGGTATTATAGGTGATGCTGACTTCATAAGAAAGGAATTTTGGGAGAATTTCTCTCTGTTTGTATCCTTGAACAGTTTGAGTTTAATAATGGTTGTAAATGTTTTTGAAATAAATTCTGCTGTGAAGCCATCTGGGCCTGGGCTTTTTTTTTTTTGGTTGGGAGGTTTCTTATTACATTTTCAACTTCTTCATGTATTATGGGTCTGTTTAAACTTGGTTAAGGTTTGGTGGGTCACAGGATTTCAGATATTCATCCATTTCTCTTAGGTTTTCAAATTTAGTAGCATATAGGCTTTTGAAGTATTCCCATATGGGATCTTTTCATTATCCATTGTGATATTTCCCCTTTCATCACAAATTCTATTGATTTGGAGTTGCTCTTTCTTTCTTTTGGTTAACTGGACTAGAGGTCTGTCTATCTCATTTATTCTTTCAAAGAACCAACTTTTGGGTTCATTGATTTTTTTTATACTGTTTTCTTTGTTTCTATTTTATTGATTTCTGCTCTGATTTTTGTTATTTCTTCATGTCTGTTGCATTTAGGGTTCATTTGTTGTTGTCTCTCAAGTGTTTTTAGCTGAAGTGTTAGATTGTTTATTTGTGCTCTTTCTGCTTTTTTTTTAATGTAGGCACCCAGGGCTATAAACTTCCCTCTTAAGACTGCTTTTAAAGTATCCCACAAGTTTTGTTGTGTTGTAGTGTCATTTTTGTTTAGTTCTAGGAATGCTTTTATTTCTTTCTTTATTTCTTCCTTGACCCATTCATTATTCAGGAGTGTGTTGTTTAGTCTCCATGTGTTCTTATAGACAGTAGGGCTTGTTTTGGTGTTGATACTGAGTTTTATTTCACTGTGGTCTGATAGACTGCATGAAATTATTTCAATCTTTTGGTATTTCTTGAGGTTTTTTTCTGTGTCCCAGTATGTGGTCAGTTTTGGAGAATGTTCTGTGGGATGATGAGTAGAAAGTTTACTCTCTGGTGATTTGGTGGAATATTCAGTAGATGTCTGTGAGGTCCATTTGGTGTATCATATTTTTCACTTCAGATGTGTCTCTGTTTATTATTTGTCCAGTTGACCTGTCCAAAGGGCTCAGTGGGGTATTGAAGTCTCCTACTATGAGTGTGTTGGGGTTAATCTGTGCCTTGAGGTCCTGGAGAATCGTGCTTATAAGCACCAGAGTTGGATATATATATATATATANAGTTGTATTTTCAAAGGTTGGTACACCAGAGTTTAGTGTATATATATTTATGATTGTGAAGTCTTCATGGTTAATTTTCCCTTGGATAAGGATGTAATGGCCCTCTTTGTCTCTTCTGATTGCTTCTACTTTGAAGTCTATTTTGTCTGATATTAAAATAACAACTTCTGCTTGCTTTTTGGTACCATTTGCTTGAAATATTTTTCCATCCTTTCACCTTAAATTGGTGATTATCCTTAAGGGTGAGATGGCTTTCTTGTAGACAACATATAGATGAATTCTTTTTCCTAATCCATTCTCCCAGTCTATGTCTTTTGATTGGAGAGTTAGTCCATTAATATTTAAGGTTATAATTGAGAGATGTGTATTGCTTCCTTTCACCTTATTATCCATTTTCATTTTGGTCTAGGTTTCTACTTTTGCATTTATGCTTTTGAGGTGCCTGGGGATAGTTGCTCCTTTCCTCTGTCCCTTGAATTGCTTCAAGTATTCTCTGAAGGGTTGGTTTTCTGGACATATATTCTATCATCTTGTTTATGTCATGGAAGATTTTTCTTTCTCCTTCAACTATAATTGACATTTTTTTCTGGGTATAGTAACCTGGGTTGGCATCTATAGTTGTTTAGCACTGGGAATACTTTGGTCCACGTTCTTCTTGCTTTCATAGTTTGCACTGAAAAGTCAGCTGTAATTCTGATAGGTTTCCCCTTATATGTAACTTGCTATTTTTCTCTTGTGGTTTTCAGAATTTTGTCTTTGTTTTAGGTGTCTAGCATTTTAACTATGATATGGCATGGAGAGTTTCTTTTCTGATCTTGTCTATTTAGAGTTCTAAATGCTTCTTGTATTTGTATGGATTTGTCTTTTTTTAGTTTGGGGAAATTTTCATGTATTATTTAGTTAAAGATCTGATCAATACCATTCTCTTGGGATTCTTCTCCTTCCTCTATCCCTATGATGCAGAGTTTTGATAATTTCATAGTGTCCCCCATTTTCCTGGTTGTTCCACTCTTGAGTATTTTTAAATTTTTCATAATCTTTACTTGAGGTTTTTAGTTGTTCTGTGTTATCTTCCAGGTCTGATATTCTTTGTTCTGCTTCCTCCATTCTGCTTCTGAGGCTTTTTCCCATTCTTTTCTCTTGATTGCATGAGTGTTCAATTTCCTTTTTCATTTCATCTTGTGATTTCTTTAGTATTTCCAGTTCTTTTTAGAGCTTCTCAATCTCTTCTCATAGCCCCTTGCTTCTCTAGTCTTTTTCATTTCAGCATGGGATCTTTTCAGTGTTTCCACTTCCTTCTGGAGTTTGTCATTCTCTCCCTCTAGGTCCTTCCTGAGTTTTTCATTCTCTCCCCTTAGTTCTCTGATTTGTTTTTTATACTCTTTGATTTCTTTGAATATGTCTATGATTGTTCTTCTAAGATATGTGTCCTAGGGAGATCTCATTGTAGGAATCTTCTATAGGGCTGGTAGAGTTTGGTGTGGAATTCTGTGCTTTTCACATATTGATTTTTTCTTGTGTTTTTGGCATGTGGGTTTGTTTTTGTTTGTATTCTGGTGTAAATCTCAAATGTTTCTTCACTGTGTTGAAGGTTTACTTAGCTTGCTTCCTTCAGATACATTCATTGTTTTCTCCTTGTTTATGGAGTATTGACTTGTCTAAGTTTCAGGCTTTTAATTTTGGTTATATATTAAAGGTCTAGCTCACTATTTCCTTTCTGTTCTGAAGGTTCACCAAAAACTGGGTAGGTAACAAACCAGTTGGTACCCTCTGAGCACTGTGATCACTCTGCTTACTACCAGCCAGTTCCTCTAGGTTGGTTGTGGGGCTTGGTGTTGTGGGACTGGAGTTGTGCCATGTTCACTGTTTCATTTATTGCCTTGTGCCTTAGAATCACTACTGCAGTCCCACCTGGACACTCACTCCGCAATTCCAGTTGTTAGGGGAGGGGGGAGTTGCTCACTTAGCTGGTATCCTGTGCTCCAGCTGGTCTGGCTGAAGCCCCCAATCTCTATGCCCACCCCAGTCCCCTAGTGGCAACAGGCCCACCTGTGTTCTGGCTGGCTGGGTATCTTCACCCCTACAGCTGCACAAGCCAGCAATCTAATACTCCATCTGGCTGAAGCTCCTGGCCTATACCCTATGCTCCAGCTGGTTATGAGTGTTTTGTCTGCACGCATGTAAGTGCATCATGTCTATGCATTGTCCACAGAGGTCAGAAGAGGGCATCAGATCCCCTAAACTCCAGTTACAAGTTGTTCACTGCCCTGTAAGTGCTGGGAACCAAACCCAGGTCTTCTGCAAAAGCAGCCAGTGCTCTTCAGTGCTGAGCTATCTCTCCAACCTTGACTTTGGTTGGACCTTTGAACAGTATTGAAGCTGTTAAAGGTCATGGGGACATTTGAAGTTTGACTTATGATACGGCCATGAGTCTGGGGGTGGGGGTCAAGGGTCTAGGTGGGATGTGTTGGTGTGACTGAAATATTCCCCCTCAGAGGCTCAAATGTTTGAATACTTGGTGCACAGTTGGTGGCACTGTTTAGGGAGGTTCAGGAGGTCTAGCTGTGCTGGAAGAAGGATGTCACTGGGGGTGGGCTTTGAAAGTCCTTAGCCTTGCCCCACTTCTAGTTCATTTTCTTTGCTTCATGCTTGTGGTGTAAGATGGGGTTTCTAAGCTTGTGTCCCTGCCCACCACTATGCACTCCCTCTGAAACCATAAGCCAAAAGAAACACTTTGTTTTCTAAGTTGCCTTTTGTAGTGTTGTTTTATGATAGCAACAGAAAAGTAACACAGAAGGTATATTCATTTAAAGTCCCAGCTCAGAAATGACAAACAGGAGTTTTCACAAACATTCCTTTGGCATCAAGAAGTTATGGAACCTCGCTTTGATGTAAAGAGGTGGTGCAGAGAAATGTCTCTTTCTGGAGGTATCTGCAAACTTTGGCTGGGGGAGAATACACATTTGTTTGCAATCTGCCTTGCTAGCAGGAAATATCTCCACTCACGTTTCAGACTGATATATTCTTAGCGATATCTTCTCCTGTGTACTGTGTTGAGTCTAGATTCTTCTTTTTGTTTGGCAAAAATACACTGAGAAAGAAAACATGTGATGATTTGTCAGTGACAAAATAAATGTAATTAGAGCTGTCCTTTGGATAAAGAGAAAGAAAGGAAGCACATAGCAGACAGCAGACACAGAACGACAGCAGTAAGAAGCCTTACTAAGGAAGCATCATCGAAGCCTGTATATGTCCAGCTCCCACTGCTCTCTTCTTATCCATGCAAGGCCTGGAATTTTTTTTGAAAACTATCAACATAGGTTCAGAGTTAAGGGTATCATTTCTTCATATATTAGTTAGCTTTTGCTAAGTTTTGCTGCATAATGAGCAACACTCAAATCTCAGTGGCTTACAATAAAAGCTTATTTCTCCTCATATTAAATGTTAGCTGAGTATCGGTAGTATTTTTATTTTTTATGATTTCTCCATTTGTGAGTCAGAATTGAAAGACCAGCTCCTGTGTGGACTTAGCAGAGCATGTGGCCACTGGGCAAATTCTTCTACCAATGGAGACACAGAAGCACATTCTGCCCTCAAGGGAGCATTGTAAGTGTTACGGCTGTAGACAGAGGTCTGTCTATTCACAAGGATGGAATAATGTCTCTTTTTGGCAACACAAAACCCTTAGGAACTTCATGATATTTGATCTATTTGCTTCCAATCTGTTCCACCCGTAACCAAACCCAAGTTATTTTCTACACACAGTTCTCCTGTCCACCTTTTTCCACTGCTTCCTTTCCCACAGACCTTTGCTTCTCAGCTCAAAGAGATCATGTGAGTCCCTCAGCTTAGGTGAAAGGGTAGCACTCTCACATCTTTGCTGTAGGGCTGAGCCAGTTCATCAGCCTGAGAACCTTTTGGGACATGCAAGTCCTTGTTTCAGTTTTCTAATTATTATTATTATTTTGCTTAGAGTACATATGTATTCTTCAGCTCTGGAAAGTCCTACATGTCTGGACTTTTACCAGTTTGTCTTCCTTTTTGCTGTCTAATCACCATCACTTCCTGACAGTATCTGACTACATGCAGCTACTAAGCATTTTGGAAGCACACACTTGGGATTCTGGCTTTTTCCAGTTCCCCTAATTCCTTGCCTCTCCACATCAACTCTTACAGAGTCAGTAGCACTTAATTTTCTTTCCAAGCTGTTGCAGATTATGGCTTTGCTAAATTTTGGGTACAACCTCTCTCTATTAGTCCAGCATTAGATGTTTCCTGAGCACCTACCATTCTCTGCACTCTAATCCAGCACCATATATTTTAGTTCTGTTGCTAAAATGGAATCTCATTGTAATTTTTCATTTCTTGGTAGATAGAGTGATGCATGGCAACAAATAGTTTTTCTCTCTTTTTTTTTTTTGTCCTTTTGAGACAGGGTCTCCCTCTAGTCCCAGCTGGCCTGGAGCTTGCTATGTAGATCAGGCTGGTCTTTGACTCACAGAGATCTGCGTGCCTCTGCCTCCCGAGTGCTTGGATTAAAGGCGTGTGCCACCACACCTGGCATCAAATAGATTTTTTTTAAACTACTAACTGAACTAAATGGAAATTCATTTCTCATGTGAGTATCTGGCTAAAGTAAGTTTCTTGTTTCTCAGACTCTCTTCCTTGCAGGGATATAGGGATTTAGAGTCCTTCAAAGCTGTGACCCCTTCATCCTCCTGGATAAAGTTTGAACAACACAGTCTGTGGGCCAAGTCTGGTCTGATGACTCTTCTTGCATATAAAATCTTATTGAAACATACCCACTCCATTATATCTTGTCTATGCTTGCATTAAATGGGAGTGTTGTGAGAATTCTTCAGACACATAACACTGAGAGTGAGAGGCGGCCAAAGCAGATGTGCTCCCATAGGCTTGCTGCTTTTTCTGCCTGGCTGGCTCTACTCTAAGTCATCTCCGCTCTTCTTAGCAGGTTTAAAGTGTATTTTCCTCCCCTCATATCCTTGTCTAGAATTGGTTAGAACTGGGAGTCATTTATTCATTTTTGAGGTTTGTTCAAGGTCTTGTCCTCGGTCCCATTACTGCCTGCAGCTAAATCAGGAGCAGGGAGTTATCATGAGAGCTAGCACCAGAGCCTCACATCAAGTTGGAGCTTCACAAGCAAAAATAGAGTGAGAACTGTCTCCGGGACCTCTTTCCCCAGCTCCCCAGTGCATGTCTACACCCTACCTTGACAACTTGACTGGACTTAGAATCATCTAGGAGCTTCTGGACATGTCTGTGAAGTCCTTTCTTCTGTGTGTGTGTGTGTGTGTGTGTGTGTGTGTGTTGTATGCACATACATGTAGTAGCATGTGCCAGTCACAGGTTGACATTGAAATGTCTTCCTCAATGGCTTCTCCACTTTATGTTTCAATCTGTGGGGGGCAGGGGGAAGTCTCTCGCTGAGCCTGGAGCTCATTGGTTGGCTAGATTGGCGGGCCAGTGTGCCCCTGGGATCTGCCTAGCTCCACTACCATCCAGCATTGGAGTAACAGACCTGTGCTGCCCTGCCTGGTTTTTCCGTGGATTCTGGGGATTCCAACTCTGGCCCTCACGCTTGCACAGCAAGCACTTTACCCACTGAGCCACCACCTCAACCCCTGTGAGGCATTTCTAGGGAAGCTTAACTGACGGAAAGACCTATTATCAACGTGGCTGGCGTGGGGGGTGGGGGGGTTACATAGAAAAGAGAAAGCAGGCAGATCACCTGCGTTCATCAAGCTTTTCCTTGTCTCACGGTAGTGTAATCAAGCTGCCTCGTGGTCCTGCAGCGACACCGGTCCTGCAGCGACACCGGTCCTGCAGCGACACGTAGTTATTCTTCTTCACACCAGGCCTTCTCAGCCGTGATGGATGGGCTCTACCCCTCCTAACCTTGAGCCAAAATAATCCTTCCCTCAAGTTGCTTTTGTCAGGTATTTGGTCACAGTGACATGAAAAAGTACTTATATAATATAACATAATATATACGACAGAATGGGAAAGCAAAGAAATAGTTACAATAAAGATCTTGTGATCTACAAAGTCTACTTGCCTGGATTTTTTTTTTTGGGGGGGGGGTCTCCCATTGTCCCAGCTGGAGTAGAACTCACTATGTAGACCTCGATATCCCAGAGATCTGCCTGCCTCTGCCTCCCTAGTGCTGAAATTAAAGGCATGTCACGCTATACTCAGCGTTTGTCTGGCTTTTTATAGAAAAATTTTTTTTTGCAGAAATCTCTTCTAGATAGTTAAAATTTGGGTCTGGCAGAAAGAATGGAAAAAAAAATCAATTGAAGAAGAAGAGCCCTGGTCCAGAGTGCCCTAGAGACTTACCATTATGCTCCTTCCTCTCTCACATTTCAGATGCAAAGTGAAGCACAGAAATGTAGTTTGTGGTGAAGCAACCATGCTGCCGATATTTACCAACACCTTCTTCAGCTACAAAGCAGAATGGCAACTGTAAGGACAGCTGGTCATCTCGGACAGAAGACCTGTTGTGTGCATGTTCTTCTAAAAAGGCTCTTTAAGTTTGTAACTTGACTAATTTCGAGTAACTGTCAAGACTGTTCATGAGTTGGCATCTAGAATCAGCCCTAAGTTTAAGAGCAAGACTCCATAAACGTTATTAATATGTTCTTGCCTTCCCTTCACTAGAAATGCCTGCCAGACAGACAAACGTTTGCCTCTCTCATCTACAAAATGCTGACTGGGAGGCTCTTTACGGTTCCTTCCAATTTGGAAGTGCTTCTTTTGTGGCGTTTATTTTTACCGAACTTCACTGTTCAAGGTGCTAGAGACACAAGGGAAGAGGCAAGGTCTGGTCACACTGTAGAGAAAAGTGGGCACCTTAGCAGTGCCTGGCCAGACACCCGGAAGGAGACGGAGCTGGCAGCACCCACAGAGAGCAGAGAGCCCTGCTGATTCCTGCCCAGCCTATGCATTCTTGGTTTTTACTCTTGACTTCCTCTTTGTTTACATTGTCCCAAGAAAATCAATTTCTTCCTATATTAATTTTCCATGCTTATATGCACTCAAAATTTTGTTTTAGAATAAAAATGATTCAAAATTGATGTTTTGTTTTAGAAAATTTTCGGGTACCCCCAATTTTTAAAAAAATTTTACTAGTCTTCTCTTTCAAGCCCAAGATCAAAGTTTTGAAAACTGACAAGTAGACCTCTGGAAATACATGAATATGTTCTACAGAGTCTCTGTTTTAGGCCAAAGATTTTTAACTTTATATTTTTCTTTTACTGATAAACTTGAAAGTAATATGACATTCTGGCTTATCAAAATTGCTACCCTCTCATAGATTAATTAATGCCTTGAAATCCTAATGCCTGAAATTGTTTGTGCCAGACAGTATTGTAGTGGTTTTAATGCCATAAGGGTAAAGCGGTGAGGGAACTAACTGGGTCAGGTCAAGGACGCTGAGGATGCCGGCATGCAGAACCATGAAAGCTAGAAACCCCTCTGTGTTACTAGAACTCTTACTTTGCAAGTTGGTATGCTGCTCAAACTCCAAGCAACAGTAACTGATAACAATAAACATGCAATGAAGTTTTCACTATTTTAATAATTGAGTTATATAACCATAGGCAGACTTTCAAAATACCATTATGTTAAACTTAAAACAATTTACAGAGTTGACAGTTCATGGAAATTATTCTCAGATCATTATTTACTCCAAGAGTTGTGATTCTATAAGAAGGATATTTATCTTCAACTATGAACAGAATCACACCTGAGTGAACACATTTTTTTGTACAGTAATATAGTCAAAGTCAAGCTACACATGATTACATGTAGAACCTGACCTGAAGCTGGATTCTTATACGGTAAACTCTACATCAGTAATAGAGTTATAGTTAAACAATATCATGTGTTACATTCAATTAATACTGGTAATTAGAATTTTAATGGTTTTGCAGTTCTGTTGGTGTTTAATTGATAAGCTGCTTTGGCTTTGTAGGTAGATAGGAACTGTGAGCACATATTTCTTTTTTATTCACATGAAATAAGTACAGATTTGCTTTACATTATAATAATGTAATAGACCATACCAGGAAGGGAACCTCCAGGAGAGAGTTCCTCCTTTTAAAGTAAGAATAGATGTTATCCAAGTTACAGAAACAGCTCCTGAAGCAACCACCATGCTCTGAAGTTATACAGTTCCAGTCTTTGCAAGACTTTTAGTGAAATTACCATGTGCAAAATGGGCAAAATAAGGACAATATGGTGAATTTTTAATGACACTACATTATGCTGCATTTAATGGAATATCCATTGTGTGAAACTGTTCTTGGGGAGATATGAACCACCAGCTACTCACTCCAGAGAGGGAACCAATGACAGGTCAAAGTAATAATAACACCAAAATCCAGCTTGGTGAAGCAGTGAGTCTTATTGGGGTCAATTACAGGAGTATGGGGTGAGGGGTTACTCACAGGAATAGAAATGACTCACAGACAGCTCAGTCACCAAAGCTCACCCCAGCATGGGTGATCTCTCACAAAAGAGGGCAGCCTGGCACCACTGCCCAACTGTATTTGCTCAGAAGGTGAAAGAGTATCCAGGAAGTCTCAGCCTCTTCTAGGTGGCTCCCTGGTTTCAATCTTCAGGTGGCTTGTCTGGTCTGAGAGCATCTCTCAGCAGTAAGGGATATATATATATATATCCACCTGCCTCTGCCTCCCAAGTGCTAGGATTAAAGGCGTGCGCCACCACGCCCGGCGGTATCTTGTTTCTTACCTCTCTGGTGGTTCCCAGTTTTCCTCCAAGATGGAAGTTATCTCCAAGGAAATCGTTACACAAAATCCATTAATGGTCTTCCCAGCTTTTTTTTTTTAAAGGATTTAACATTAGCTTATAAAATCTGTGATAATACAAGGTAGGTTTATTGCTTTGCCTGACAAAATTTTATTGAAAATGTTTTCTAGGGCTAGGAAAATGGCTCATTGTTTAAAGTGTTTCCACACAAGCAAGAGGACCAGAGTTTGGATGCCCAGAACCAGCATAAATGCCCAGTGGGTATGATGACCCACCTATCAGCTCAGCCTTAGGAGACGGGGACAGGGGATCCCTGGAGCAAGCTGGCTGGCCTGATTAGCCATGTTTGTGAGCTTTGTGCTTGATTAAGAGACCCCGCCTCAAAATAAGATGGTGGAAGACCTGGGGGAAAATTCCCTGACATCCAACTCTTGCTCTCACATCTACATCCACACACTTCTGCACCCACACACACGTGCTCACACGCATGCAAATGTGCATACATATAAGTGCATACCACCTATACAAGCACACGAAAAGTACAGAAAAATAAAGGAAAACTTTTCTAGTCCAAGATGTTCCAAAGCCATAACCCCCCGAGCACTGTGGTCCTCTTTAGCATACCAAAATTCTGGTCTTTGGACTCCAGGGCCCTGGATGTGAGATCACCCACTCATTTCAGAACACATAAAGGCTTGTAAAAACAACAATAATAAGCCACTAGACTCTTTCTTATTTATAATTTAGACTGACTGTTCATTATTACAAATAAAATAGTCTACAATTGGGAAACAAAGCATCATACACAAATACTATAATTTTTCTCATTTAACTCAAATTAATGTATTTTAATTTACCTACAATTTCATGGAGAGTCGCTGAAGTACAGGCTCTCCACTTGAGGATAAATTACAGGCAGTTTTAAGTTGTTTCAAATAGAGCAGGAACTTGGGGCTCTTGCCATAGTCTGTGTACTGAATCATGTTTGACTTCTTTGCTCAGTTTAATTTTATGTTTTACAGTTGCATCATTTATACCTCTTTATACCTATTTATACCTAGTTCATCAGTTTTTAGTGGCATGGTTTTGTTGGCAGTTTCCAAATCATTTCATCTTTTTCATAAAATTACTTTCTGCATCTATATTTTACCAGTTTATATAATATTTGAAGTATGTAATTTTAGTAACAAGGACAATTATTTCCAAAGTCTGGGATAAAGCCCACCTGTCTCTTGTTAAGCAAAGAGCTCCACTGGTATGAGGCTTCTAGGGGTGTACTGAGGAGTTTAGAATCCTTTAGCAGTAAATACCATGAGCAACAATCAGCATGTTCTATGAAAGGAACAGAGAGCATGTATTTTGACACCATGGTTAAATGAACATTGGTTAGAAGACAAATAAAGTTCTCCTGGACAAATAGTAAGTACAAAAACAGTAGTGTGAACTGCTGTAGAAGCTTTAAGAAAGAAGTGACTGTGGGGGCTGGAGAGATGGCCCAATATTTAAGAGAGCATACTGCTCTTGTAAAGGACTGGAGTCGGGTTCCCCACTGCCCATGTCCTGTCCGGCAGCTCACAACCACCTGTAATTCCAACTGTAGGTAATCCAACTGATGCTTCTAGCCCCACCAGTATCTGTACTCATGTGCACATGCCACCCTCCCACCACACATAATTAAAAGTAAAATAAATGTTTAAAAAAAAAAAACAAGGTGACTGTCCATAGTCTAGATTCCTTCAAACATTTATTACATGATAGCAGATACCAAAAATAATTTTAAAAGTTAATTTATATATCACTAATAACCATACCAGTGACCTATTCCAACAGAAAAGACTAATGTAGGTTTGAGCTTCCTCCTTTTACATTAGGGACATAATTCATTACTTTTAATGTTTTGACTGACCAGTAGCTGTTATGTCAATTTTTATTTTTTTTCCTCTTTTGTTTATTTTTTAAGGGAGTCTACAATATAATAATACAGTTGTTTTCAGATAACATTGGTGTTACTTGGTTTGCTGTACAATTGGGTAATTGGTGCATTTTTTTGAAGTGAGCCAAATTATTAAGCCTAAGCAATGAATGTAAGTAACATTCATGTAAAACCAATTTGCAGGTATCTATGTCCAAATTTTGAACAACCCAAGGTTCCCATAGTCCAGTTGGAGAAGCTTGTATGCACAAGCATGTTTATCAAATAGGAGCCCAGGCTATATTGCTGTAGTCTCACGATTCACCCCAATCTCTCTGCAGCCCTTACATTCTACCATGCCTCCCCTTCTGCAAGTTGTTCCCTAGGCTTTAGGAAAGTGACACAAGGGGTGAGGAGCAAAACAGTCTATTTTCTCTGGAGATGTCATTTTGGACTCTAGTCTGTTCAGGTTGATCCCCTTCATTGGGTGACAGCTTATCCACCTTTTTAATCCTACTAGCAAAACACAAGCAATTGGATGTACAGGCATTTAAGCAGTACTAATTATTATGGCAAGCTAAGCTGTGAGCATAGACACAGAGGCTTCTCTCTAAAGGGTGACAAGTTCTTATTGTGGCTTATAACATCTCCTAACCACTAGAGGACATAAGCTTGTGGCATCCGCTGTGAGTTATTCCTCCAAGGAGAGAGATAATAGCCAATTAGATTTGGGATATATATAGACACATGGCTGCCACTGTTGCACAGAATCTCCAGGCAGTTGAGGGGTAGCTGATACTGACGGAGGAGTCTTGCTTGTCTCAAGGGGACCAATATTTTGCTGTATTGCTTTAGTGGCCTTTGGTAACACTCTCTGGCATTTCAGAGGCCAGTTGTACATCAGCAAGTGACACCTCAAAACATTTTTTCATTCTCACACCAGGTCTTCAACAACAAATACTGCCTTTCTCCTTGCCTTGATACTCCCATTTTTATAGGCAAAGGCCTTTATAATTTGGGGGGGCTTGGATCCCCTAGCCAACATCTCCAGGACAGAGTAATTCATTGTGATTCAGAGCTTTCCTGTATTAATATATTTTGCTAATTACACAGCTTATAAAGACTTTACTATTGGACTCTAAATAGAGAATTATCCTTTCACAGTTCCATGTCTCATCAGTCAATTAAAAAAGGGTAGTTATATCTGTTTTATAAGAAATTACCACTATAACAATTGGCTTAATTTACCAGTTAGGGAATGACTTCTAAGGCTGAGAAAGAAAAGATACCGCTTCCATTGTGGGGTTGTACCAAGAATACAGCAGAAGTTGGTCCATCTTAACACTAAAAGGAAAAAGCCATCGCGACTGCTACAGCATCAAACATCTCTGAGGACAATAGTGTACACAACTGTTTATAGTGAGTCCTTGAACCTTACCTTCTAGTGCTGCACAGTTTTAATATGAGAGACTTTCTTACCTCTTTTCATAGAACAAAGAAAAACATGGTGGTAATGAAGTCATTTCTAACTGTAATTAGAGCTGACTTTATAGAGGTAATCTCTTATAAAAACTGGTTAAACTGCCTTCTTTAATTGACTAATAGACTTAGGAAACTGTGAAAAGGATTTTCTCTATTCAGAACCAAATTTAATACTAAAGTCTCTTTAACTGGCATTTTTTTTTTTTATAACAAATATATTTAATCATAGGAGTTCAGCTCTGATACAGCAATGGATTATCTTGCCAAGGAGATGTTGGCCAGGGGATCCAAGCCTCCCCCCCAAAAAGGTAAAAGGCTTCTTGCCTGTTAAACTGGGATTACCTGCAAGAAGAGAGGTGGTAGGGCCCGTCTGTCCAAAGAACCTGACTGTAGCATGGGAAGGTTGTATTTAGACCACACTTGCAAGTGTAAAGTTGGTCTCTGGAATCCAAGAGTTTACCAAAGCCACTGAACCAACTATAGCAAATGTTGGTCTCCTTGAGTTCAAGCAAGACTCTCGCTCAGCATAAGTCACCTCACTGCCTGAAATACTCATGCAGATGGCAGCCACTATTCTGTATTCCCAAATCTATTGGCTATTAGCTCTCCTTGGAGAATAACTCACAGATGATTGCTGCAAGCTTCACACCTCTATGATTAGGGCATGTTATCAGTCACAGTAAGAATTGTCATCCTTTACAGAAAAAAAAACATAATTCATGATTAGCACACCATCCAAACACTGTGTCTTACCAAAGTAAACCTACCATAATCATTAGCACTGTTTAAATACCAATATATCTAATTGCTCATGCTTCATTAGTAGGATTGAAAGGTTATTCCTGGGACAAACTGTCAGCCATGAAGGAAACCGCCAGAACTGATCAGAGTCCAAAACGACATCTCCAGAGCAAAGTAGGACTGTTCTGCTTCTTGTCCACCTGATGCCCCTTTTCTAAAACCAAGGGACAATCTGTGGAAGAGGGGCATGGTAGTAGATGTAAGGGCTGCGATTGGGGGGGTGAATGCGTAAAATACAGCAATATAGACTGAACAACTTATTTGAATTTCAACTTGGACTTACCTTACAAGCCCCTACCAGCGGATGGTGGGAGCCTTGGCTGTGTGGGTTTGGGCACAATGCTTGCCAAATTGGTTTTACATGAAGGATCTTAGACTCATAAATAAAAAAAATAGGAGCTAGATAGTGAAAGTCTTAAGTCAGGTTTTCTATGCCAGGCACTGAAGAAGGCGAGGAGCCTGGAGGAAGATAGTCATTAAATCCACTCTGTAAGATTTGCAGTTTAAAGGGGTATTACTAAAAATAACATATATTTATATAGAGAGGTATTTCAGTAGAGATTGTAACAAAGAAATACAAATACACCATATAAGTTAATGGTCTGATTTCTCTGAAGTCATAGTCTAGATCATACAGCTGTTAAAGAGCAAAGTGTTTGAATTGGGTAAAATTTATTTGGGGCAGGTATTCAACTCGTGCACGATCTTTGTACTCTATTATAGGGATATTTTAAGGTAGGAACATGTTTAGATTAGTTAAATTTGTTTTTCGGTTTTGGTGAAATGGTAATACCATTTGAACTAATTGGGAATATAAAATGTTAATTTTTTTATAACTTTGTGTTGACTTCAACAATAACTTTGGGGTTAAGTACCAAATTGTCTCTATATTTTTTTCTGGTTTATACAATATCACACTTGTAACACTTTCTTTTACGTGTAGGACATTAAAGGAATAAAGTTTAAAATTTAATCCCCAAATAAGTGCATACTAGTCAATGAAAAACGATTTGGGTAAATTTATGAAAAATTAAACCTTGGCTTCCTTTTATGGTTATGTTAATACAAATCTTAGGAATCTATAGGTGCAAACATAAAAAATTTTAAAAACAAAGAAAGGGAGGTGAGAGGTGGTGTAGTATCCCTTCTGGAACATGGAAAACTCTGTGTTCCAACCTATTTGATAAATTTTCATTTTGAGATCTTGAAACTTAACAATGGGAGGAGGAATTTTAATGTTCCCACAAGGTAAAAATCACCAACTAATACCTGAAAGAGTACACACTTTTGGCTGTGCAGGAGGATGGGAAATGACCAGCAGAGAGAGGCTGACCATCTGAACACTATAAATAAAGAACCTCAGACTGCTGAGTCAGGAAACTGAGCATCTCTCTGAATTTCTATTGGGGTTAATCTGTTTAATAATGGCCTTTCTAATGAAGTTAACCTGCCAGATGCTGAGAAACCTTCCACCTCTCCCCTTTAAGGAAAAAGAAAAACATTTATGTCGGTCTTTTTTTATTTTTATTTTTTATGATTTGATGATTTGTATAGAATTTCCATCAGAAGAGATTTTCATTGTTGTTTTGATTTGTTATTTGTTTTCAGAGACAGATATGTGCAGGCTGGCCTTGCACTCCGTAGATCACTTAAACTAGCCTCACACTCGACAATCCTGTCCTCTGACCCCCCACCAGCCTGCCAGCTTAGGTGATACAGGCGTGTGCCACCAGACATGGCAGGCTCCTCACAGGATGGGTAAACTCTGGGCTGGCACTGCACGGGGCTTCTCTGCTGTATGAAGCTACCTTCCTTCCATCAGCTAGCTGTCTTTGGTGCTTGCCAGGGCCATCATTGTGTTCTACCCCTGCTTCTGTCCTTGATACTCCTCCTTTTCCAGAACTCCCAAATCATGGAGACAGTGAAGGGGGTCTATCTGGGGACAGTCCTGCTCACCTGTGAGTGTCTCTAAATAAACTGCACATCTCCATGTCATCTTTCTGCTCATAGTGTCTCTATACCACAAGTGCAAAGAATTGCTTGTTGAACTGAACTGAAGCAGCCAGCAGGCTGCAGGCTACTACATGGACATAGATATCTTTAATACACTGACTAGACTTTAGTAAGCAATTGTCGATTTTTATTCTCCAGTAAGTGTCCTAACATATAGGCAAAACAGTGGCTCCCTTCCCCCTATTTCACCCAAATGCATAGTTTTCTCTGAATGCGCTAAGTTAGTTACTTTTCTCATTATTGGGACAAAGCACTGACAAAAACAAGTTGGCAGAGAAGGATGAATTGGAACTCACAGTTTCATGGTAGAGAACACTGGCAGTTGTGTTCCAGCCATGGTGGCAGGAGCTTACAGTGTTACCTATTGTGTCCCAAAGATCAAGACGCAGATGACAGCTCAGATAGACAAACCACTTGTGGTGTCTCTTACGTGCCGATTCTGATCTTAAGTTTTATATATGTGTATATCTGTGTGTAGGTGAATGGATATGCATCGGGGAGCTAGAAAGGGGCTGGGGGGGGGGATACCATATAGGGAAAGGGGGAGGGAGCAATAGAATGCTTGGGACACGAAAGCAGAAGGGAGGTTTTTAAAGGTCAGGAAGGAGACCAGGGAGGGGACAAGACGGGGAGGAGACGGGGAGAGAAGGATCAACAAGAGCAAAGTATGTATGTAAACGCCACATAAAGCAGATTGTTTTGTATGTTACCCTGGGGAAACAAAATCAGAGATGTCAGGTGGGAAGTGGGCTGGTTATGATCCATAATCACCCACACTGCCACCGCCACTTCCTCCCGGGAAACAGCTCCTCCTGGTGGTTCCACAGCGTAGTCACACAGCAGTACCGGCAGGAAACTTCCTGCCCGCACGCATGAACCTGTGGGGACATTTCACATGCAAACCATAACAGGATCCCAGAGGAGTTAGTGACATTTACGGTAGATCTAAAAAAACAAATTCCAGATGTTTCATTCATCTACTCCCCCAAGTTAAATGCTGAAAAGAATTGTACACTAGCCCTACTGCGTAAGCAAATAGAAGGAAGCTCACGCTATGCTTCCTTTTTCCGTTAGAACAACGCCCGACTCAGAAAAATGTAACCATAAAAATTGTTTGCTGTCACCACCACAAATAAAACGAGAGCTTCAAGGGACAAGATGACATTCTCAATCAACAACAAGAACAGTTGCGTATGGATTTAGGATTTACAAGAATGAAGAGTCTAAATAAAAATTTTGCATTGAGAACTTCTCTTTACAAACTCTCAATCTGTTTCAGTTGATAAAAGGAAAAGGATTTCCCTCTGAATATCTTCATCATTCCTGTTTTTCTTTTCTTTCAGCAGCAGTTTTCCTACAGTAACATAGTTTGAGATGTCTTCAGTGACAACTCCACGACTCAATGGGACTTTCTGATGGAAAAATTCATTTCTCCTTTCCTCTCAGTTGCTCTGTAAAGCATTCCTACTTATAAAATAATTTCTATGAAAGTTGTCATGTTAATGGCTAGGTATCTTGTTTAAAGTTACTAGGCATATCAATACAGGAGAAAGAGAAGCATGTGTTTTTATTTTCCTATATTCCTTATTTGGGGTATCATGAAACAGTATAGGAATTTTATTTCCTACTTCAGAACAAAAATTGGTAGTTTTTATGTCTCAACTGGAATATCTCCTGAGGATAGCATTACAGCTAGCTTTCAGGAACCAAGTCATTGATCCTGTGGGAGAAGCTGACTTATTTTGGAGGAAGAAACTGAGATATAGTGGCAGAATCAGAGGTTACGGTATCCATTGTCAAGTCACTCTCACATTATTCCTATTGAGGGGTCTTCTATGATAAGAAGAACTTATTGGAAACAGCCTGCTAAAAGGGGTTACCTACAAGTGAACAGAACATACTCCATAACAAGGGCCAATGAAGGGGTGTCTCAGTTTCAGTAGGAAAATTAGTTAGGCTTCTGCATGGAAAGAAGAGAAGCCTGTTCGGAGATACAGGAGTGGTTTACAGACATGGTCCTGCTTCATAGGGCTTCCTGTTGCTGACTAAAAGATGTGTTCTTGCCAGGCGTGGTGGCGCACGCCTTTAATCCTAGCACTCGGGAGGCAGAGGCAGGCGGATCTTTGTGAGTTCAAGGCCAAGGCCAGCCTGGTCTACAGAGTAAGTTCCAGGTCAGCTGGGGCTACAGGGAGACCCTGTCTCGAAAAGCCCAAAAAAAAAAAAAAAAATGTGTTCTGCGATTGGGGTGAATGGTGAAACTACAGCAGTATAGTCTGGACACTCATTTGATCAACTTGATTGAACATACAAGCCTCCCCCTGCTGGATGGTGGGACCCATGGGCTNTTACTTTTCTCATTATTGGGACAAAGCACTGACAAAAACAAGTTGGCAGAGAAGGATGAATTGGAACTCACAGTTTCATGGTAGAGAAACATGGCAGTTGTGTTCCAGCCATGGTGGCAGGAGCTTACAGTGTTACCTATTGTGTCCCAAAGATCAAGACGCAGATGACAGACTCAGATAGACAAACACCTTGTGTGTTCTCTTACGTGCAGATTCTAGATCTTAAGTTTTATATATGTGTATATCTGTGTGTAGGAATGGATATGCATCGGGGAGCTAGAAAGAGGGCTCTGGGGGGGGGGATACCATATAGGGAAAGGGGGAGGGAGCAATAGAATGCTTGGGACACGAAAGCAGAAGGGAGGTTTTTAAAGGTCAGGAAGGAGACCAGGGAGGGGACAAGACGGGGAGGAGACGGGGAGAGAAGGATCAACAAGAGCAAAGTATGTATGTAAACGCCACATAAAGCAGATTGTTTTGTATGTTACCCTGGGGAAACAAAATCAGAGATGTCAGGTGGGAAGTGGGCTGGTTATGATCCATAATCACCCACACTGCCGCCGCCACTTCCTCCCGGGAAACAGCTCCTCCTGGTGGTTCCACAGCGTAGTCACACAGCAGTACCGGCAGGAAACTGCCTGCCCGCACGCATGAACCTGTGGGGACATTTCACAGGCAAACCATAACAGGATCCCAGAGGAGTTAGTGACATTTACGGTAGATCTAAAAAAACAAATTCCAGATGTTTCATTCATCTACTCCCCCAAGTTAAATGCTGAAAAGAATTGTACACTAGCCCTACTGCGTAAGCAAATAGAAGGAAGCTCACGCTATGCTTCCTTTTTCCGTTAGAACAACGCCCGACTCAGAAAAATGTAACCATAAAAATTGTTTGCTGTCACCACCACAAATAAAACGAGAGCTTCAAGGGACAAGATGACATTCTCAATCAACAACAAGAACAGTTGCGTATGGATTTAGGATTTACAAGAATGAAGAGTCTAAATAAAAATTTTGCATTGAGAACTTCTCTTTACAAACTCTCAATCTGTTTCAGTTGATAAAAGGAAAAGGATTTCCCTCTGAATATCTTCATCATTCCTGTTTTTCTTTTCTTTCAGCAGCAGTTTTCCTACAGTAACATAGTTTGAGATGTCTTCAGTGACAACTCCACGACTCAATGGGACTTTCTGATGGAAAAATTCATTTCTCCTTTCCTCTCAGTTGCTCTGTAAAGCCTTTTTAATAAAAATAATTCTATGAAAGTTTCATGTTAATGGCTAGGTATCTTGTTTAAAGTTACTAGGCATATCAATACAGGAGAAAGAGAAGCATGTGTTTTTATTTCCTAATTCCTTATTGGGGTATCATGGAAACAGTATAGGAATCTTTTTTTTCCACTTCAGAACAAAAAATTGGTAGTTTTTTATGTCTCAACTGGATTATTCTCCTGAGGATAGCATTACAGCTAGCTTTCAGGAACCAAGTCATTGATCCTGTGGGAGAAGCTGACTTATTTTGGAGGAAGAAACTGAGATATAGTGGCAGAATCAGAGGTTACGGTATCCATTGTCAAGTCACTCTCACATTATTCCTATTGAGGGGTCTTCTATGATAAGAAGAACTTATTGGAAACAGCCTGCTAAAAGGGGTTACCTACAAGTGAACAGAACATACTCCATAACAAGGGCCAATGAAGGGGTGTCTCAGTTTCAGTAGGAAAATTAGTTAGGCTTCTGCATGGAAAGAAGAGAAGCCTGTTCGGAGATACAGGAGTGGTTTACAGACATGGTCCTGCTTCATAGGGCTTCCTGTTGCTGACTAAACGATGTGTCTTGCCAGGCGTGGTGGCACACGCCTTTAATCCTAAGCACTCGGAGGGCAGAGGCAGGCGGATCTTTGTGAGTTCAAGGCCAAGGCCAAACTGGTCTACCGAGTGAGGTTCCAGGTAGTGGGGCTACAGGGGGAGACCCGTCTCGAAAAAGGGACCAAAAAAAAAAAAAAAAATGTGTCTGCGATTGGGGTGAATGTGAAACTACCAGCAGTATAGTTCGGGTGGACACTCATTGATCAACTTGATGAACATACAAGCCTCCCCGGCTGATGGTGGGACCCATGGGCGTGTGGGTTTGGGCACAAACTGTTTTTACTTGCCAAATTGGTTTACGTGAAGGATGCTTGTACTCATAAATTACACTTCTTGTTTAAAACTGAAAAAAAAACTGAGAGAAGATGCAGGAACAGTTATGGCAGAATGCATGATTGGGCTTGGGGTGGGGTGGGGTGGGGTGTGGGCTGGAAGGGAAAGTGACATATGCCTGAAATGAATTGGAACATGATGTATGAAATCTACAAAGTCATTCAATAAAAAAAATGAAAAAAAAAAGATGTGTTCAAGCATCTACATTTGGTGACTCCTGTTTTCCACCTGCTTCCCAGTTTTGAGTCTTTGTAATCTCATATCTCCAGAGGTTCTCTAAGGTTACCCCTTCTGTAGCAAGGGGTTTCCAAAGAAGAGCCACTAAGATGTATATGCATTGATAAAGGTTTATCATAGAGAATCAGCTTACATAGCAATGGAGGCTTCTAAGTTCCTGGTCTCAGGCTCTGCAGAGTGAATTAGCAAACCAAACCAAAGCCCCAGGAGACCAGTTGTTGTAGTCTTGAGAACTGGGAAGATCTACAGTGTCTTACTATTCAAAGACCAGTGGGCTTGAGACCTGAGAAGAGATGTCCCAATTTGAATTCAAAGGTAATTTGAAAAAATCCAGTGTTCCAGTTCACAAATCAGTCTGGCAGGAAAATTCTCACTTCAAAGAGGCTCAACTTTCAGTTCTACATAGGCGTTTGGTTACTTACATGAGGCCCACTCATGTTAGGGGGGGCAAGCTGCTTTACTCAGCCTAGCAATATAAATGTTAATATCATCCAGAAACACCCTCCACCCTCCCAGAAACAGCCAGAGTACTTAACCAAGTAGCCAAGCATCTCATGGCTCAGTCATAATGATATATAAATGTTAACTAGCACATTTTTCTCAGCCTTCCAAGACACACACACACACACACACACACACACACACACACACACACACTGGGGGAGAGAGACAGAGACGAAAGAAAGAAAGAAAGAAAGAAAGAAAGAAAGAAAGAAAGAAAGAAAGAAAGAAAGAAAGAAAAAGAAAGAAAGAAAGAAAGAACACACTTTCTTTTCTTTCTCCACATTATTGTTACACCTCAGATTCTGAAACTGGTTTACTGTGCTGAGAGGTTGTCAGGAATGCGCTCTTGGAATCCATATCTATGGCAGAAAAAGAAGAACTGGATTTGAACTTGAAGAGGAGCTGAGCTGTGAGCTGTGATACACTCTAACCACAGCCTTTGCTTCCTCAGTGGTGAGCTCTGTGATGAAATGGCCAAATGCAATGGCCCTGCATGGGGCCAGAAACACGCCAGGCCTTTACACCCCTGCTTTTGTCAGCCACTGAATGAGGGTCTTGTGAAGGTTGGGATCTTAGATGGGGCAGCTATGTGTAGCAAGACTATTCCATGGGGGGTAAATAAACCCCTGCTGGCTCTGTGGATAGTGCTCCCATTGTCCTTGGAGGGGGGTGTGGGTTTTCCCTAATGTACACACGACAGTTCTGGTTTAAATTTCATGTCTTGCTTTCTGCAGGAGCTTCTTTGATTCTCAAAGTTCTCATGTTTTGCTCCTATTTCTAAAAATGAAAATATATTTTAATTAATTAAAGTTATTAGCTTTGGGATATGGAGCAATTACATTTCACCATTACTTTAAAAAATTGTCTTTGTTTTTACTTTATGTGTATTGTGTTTTGATTACATGTATGTAAGTATACCACATGCATGCAGTATCCATGATAGCCAGAAGAGGGTGTTGGATCCCTTAGAACTGCTGTTAAGGATGGTTGTTAGCCAGTATGTTGATGCTGGGAACTGAACTCTGGTTGTTTTCAAGAGCAACCAGTGTCCTTAACCTCTGAATTCTCTATCCAGCCCCTCACCACTGTCTTTCAAGCCACAAAGACACTATTTTTATATAAAAAATTAATAAAGATAACTATGCTTTCCAGGAAAAGATAATATAAACCCTACCAAAGGAAACACACCCCATTCTATGGTTTCGATGAGGATTCTTAGTAAAAGCAAATCTGGACTGATCCCTAAAACATATATCCCACCACTCTGCACCTTTAGATTAAGCTGGAGATTATTGTCATAAGTACATGTTTCTTCATTCCTGCATATTTATCAATGCACAGATACATTAGTTTATGACTCACATTCCAATGGTTCATCAGCATTTTCTAAAGGTTCATGAGCATGTAGTACAGGCTGTGTCATTCTCTGTGATATATCTTCAAGACTTTCCAGGCATAGAAACACATCCCCATCATCATCATCGGCATCATCATCATCATCATCATCATCATCAATCCTGAACTCCAAATCTTTACCAACAGCTGCTGTGAAAACAGGCTTTGTACTTAAGTTCTGCTCTGCTGACCATCTTTAAGTCGTTCATTTAAATTGCACTCTATAAACTCAGGCATGTGTCCCTCCAAGTAAGATGAGCTAATTGAGAATGGGCTCTGATAGACAGAGTTCTGCAATCAGAATCATTAGCAGATGGAAAGGTTTGGAAAGTGTGAGGCCCATATGATCAAAGCCAGCAGTATGCAGACTGGCCATACCGTTGTGTTGGGATCTGGGTCTTGTTGCCAATTAGAGATACAAGATGAGACACAGGAAGTGGTCTGTAAAAGACAAATGTGGAATTCAAACACTCCTGGAGCATAAAATTACATCACAACCCAGCATCAGCAGTATGCCCCACAACTGAGATACCCATATGGCTGTTAACATGGAGAGTTCCTTTCTGGGGAGCTGAAAGTTCTGACTCTGCCTCTTCAATGCAATCGAAGGTACATGGATTTTAATTTTGTTTCAGTTAAGCTCTTGCTTCACCTTGATGAACACTTTATATTGAATATTTGACTTGATGAATCCCATTCTGAAAGCTCTAAATGGCATTGTCATAGTGGTTTCAAAACAGAGATCTGACATGGACCTGGCTGGGAGTCCTGAGAAGTCACAAATCAGGGAGCTGAAATTGATTTTTAAAACTGATACCTTAAAACATAAAAATTTCACACATTAATTTATTGCTAAATTGCTTTTATAACCAAATGCTTATCAAGACACAATAAGCATTTTTTTTAATTTTTAAAAATTTTGTTAGGCCAGGTGTGGCAGTGCATGCCTTTAATCCCAGTACTTGGAAGGCAGAGGCAGGTGGATCTCTGTGAATTTAGAGCCAGCCTGGCCTAGTGAGTTCCAGGACAGCTGGGGCTACAGGGAGACCCTGTCTCAAAAAGACAAAAAAAATTATTATAGATTGACAACTTAGAGTTGTATACACTTGTGGGTCACAAAGGGTATTTTAGCTGGGCAAGGTGGTGCATGCCTTTAATCTTAGCACTTGGGAGGCAGAGACAGGTAGATCTTTGTGAGTTCAAGGCCAGCCTGGTCTACAGAGCGAGTTCCAGGACAGCTGGGGCTACAGGGAGACCCTGTCTCGAAAAGACCAAAAAAGGGTATTATAAAAAATACATGGACTAATTAAACCAAGTTATAGTAGCTACCTCCTCAAATATTCATTAGTTTTGTGGTGAGAACATTTGAAATGTAATATCTTAGTAATATGGAAATATGCAATGCACTATTGTTAACTATATTTGCCATTCTGTATAATTAGTTTCAAAAAGAAAAGCTTATTCTTCCTGTAAAACTGAGACTCTTGAGTTTTGAGTACCTTCTCCACCTTCCCATTGGCCTCAGGAGAAGCCTGGGGACAGATACACTTATCAAAGTGAAAGTTGACCAAAAATCAGTCATGAAAAGTAGTATGGAAAACCATTTTCTTTTAGGGTAGGAAAATAACTTTGCTTAAGACTGGTTCCTTTTCTTTTGCTTACTTTCTGAGTCGCTATTCCCGAGGCAATGTTCTGGCTTGATTTTCATCTTAAACTATGAAAAAATTAGTTATTGTGTTTACCTTAAAGTCCATGACAGGGCTGAGAGTCATGGCAAAATTTCTCCATCCTAGATAAAAATCTAATCTCCCCAAATAAGAACATCAAATCCTCTGAAGAGTCACCTAACCCCAACCTCAGCACCTGCTTGATTCATGAACAGACTTAATATAAGTTTCAACTCCAGTTTTCTTGCTTGGTAGTAAGGAAGAAAAATAAACAGTGTATGTCTGAGAGAGAACAAGAACAGCCAGCTGAATCACATTTTAATATTTTCTATCCATACTGAATACATTGAGGCTAAAAGCAGAGCATAAAAACCCAACTCAGCTGAAACATGAAGCCCCATTTGTTAATATCCGTGCTGTATATTAGCATCACCAGCTTCATATTTCAAGAGGACAGCTGGCACTTCCAAGGTCAATGACAGTTTTATATAAAAAAAAATGAAAGGACTACAGAGATCAAAGATTTGGGACAATCATAAAGAGAATGACAGCCATATGCTAGCTCATCCTTTCCAAAAATTGGGGTTTTATTCTTGATACCTAAGATGAAAGACCAGGAAGAGATTGAAAAAGAAGGATTGAATAAAAGCTACTGGGAAGACACACTGCCCTCAAACATTAGTTAAATATCCTACAGGAAAAGTCACACACACAAAAAAAAAACCGCACACAAATAACTATTATTACTGGACATTCACTCCTGATGGTGAGTTCATTTTATGAAGGCCTGATGCTAATATGAACTGATTCAATTATACAGCAGGGCAGTAATGATCTCAGAAGTGGATGAAAACAAATCAGACTCAGCTCCGTGGTACCAAGGAATAGACATGGCCCTGCTGTGCCAAGCTTTCAATAACCTTCATGTACTCACATTAACAGAGCAGGGTGGGATAACAAGTTTTCAAAGCTTTGGGATTTCCAGAACAAAGCCAAAATCAAATTGTGGCTGGTTTACCTCATGTTTTCTTGCTTTGAGGGATATGGGGGGTAACTATAAGAAATTATCTAAATTGGGGCTGGAGAGATGGCTCAGTGGTTAAGAGTGCCAACTGCTCTTGCAGAGGCCCTGGGTTCAATTCCCAGCACCCACTTGGCAGCTAAGAACTGTCTTTAACACCAGTTCCAGGGAATCCAGCACCCTCTTCTGACCTCCGCAGCATTGCATGACATGGGTGCACAGACCTACATGCAGACGGTATAGTCATACACACAAAAAAATAATAAATAGCCGGGTGTGGTGGTGCATGCCTTTAATCCTAGCACTCGGGAGGCAGAGGCAGGCGGATCTTCGTGAGTTCAAGGCCAGCCTGATCTACAGAGTGAGTTCCAGGACAGCTGGGGCTACAGAGACCCTGTCTTGAAAAGACCAAAAAATAAATAAATAATAAATAAATAAATAAAAATTTTCAATATAGTTTAAAAAAATTATCTAAACTTACAACATGAAGCCATTTGATGCCACATAGACTTCGGTGATCTTGACTTTGATCCTGACTGTAAATGGCGTAGAATGAGGTACACTTTGAGGAGCAGTGGGGAAGAACACTTTCCTGATTATTCCTAGTTATTTTTAACTTTCCATCACACATTTGCCTTCATTTTAGAGGCATGAGTTAGAGCTGTTTGGAGAATGCTGTGGAAGGGAGTGACTAAGCAAAATGACAAAAATGGAGAAGATTGACAGGCTCAAGAAAACATTTAAGTAGGTAGAGTTCAGTGTCAAGCCAGGCTTTCCCTACGGAACATTTTTTTGGTCTCAGTAATGCCTGTTCCCTTCTTGGCATTGTCAGTATTTTCTCAGTGAACAATCTCCCCCCATGTCATCAAATTACATGTCCTGATTTGCTACGAAATGAGAGGGAATGAGAGAGGCCTATACACATAGAAATCTGTTTTATTTATGAAAAATGGAGGAGTTGCCCCCTGTGCCATGTCAGAGACTTGCCAGTCTTCAGCCAGCTGAGCTCATGCTACGTCATGGATACCTCATTACCAAAATACTGACGGTCTTTCTCAAGTGGTCTTCATGGGCTCTGTGAGCCTTCTGTGGTAGACTGAATGTCTGTGTGTGCTCATAGCTCATACATTGAAGTTATGAGTCTCAAAGTGATGGCGTAAAAAGCAATAAGCTTGCAACAGTAGAGTGCCCCACTCAAGAGAATGGAGTATTTCCCTTCAAAATGAGAGCCCCCCAGACCATGACCTCCTGGGACATGGTTTAATGAGTAACATGATTGCTATGCAGGTGTGAGGACATGAGTTTGGAAAGACAGAGCCTGCACAAAAGCAGACTTAGCAGTGTGCACCTATAATCCCAGTGTCCTAGGGAGATGGGAGGTGGAGACGAGAGGCCCCAGAGGCTCGTGGGTCAGCTGGTCTGGCGTGCACAGTGGGAAACATCCAGAGAAACTGTCTCAAATGAGGTGGATGCTGAGGATAGACACCTGACGTTGTCCTCTGATCGCCACACAAGGCGTGTGCACTCACACAAATGAATATGCAGACATATCTTACACGCATACATGCAAGTAAGTTAATAAAACAAGTTAAAGTAAATTCAAAGAGGCCACCAGAAAATCTTCAACCTTGGCTTCATTTAAGTCCCAATGAAAAGATGGAAGCCTATGATAGCAAATCAGATATCTTTTTCAATTTTCTTTATGTGTATGAGTGTTTCGCCTGCATGTATGTAACTGCACCCATGTTGCCCAAAGCCCACAGAAGCCAGAAGAGGGTGTGGGATCCCCCTGGAACTGGAGTTACAGATGGTTGTTAGAATCAAACCTGGTTCCTTTGGAAGAGCAGCCAGTGCTCTTAACTGCTCCAGCCCCCAAATGAGATGTCATGAACTTTGACTTCCAGCCTCTGGCACTGTAAGAATTACATTTCTGTTGTTTGTAAGTCTATGGTATTTCCTTTTAACAACCGGAATGGACTAAGGACTGCCCCTCCCCAATGTCTTCCTTATTCTTCCATTTCCTGGACTCCCCCATTTTGTCCTCTTGCTCTTTACAAGCTCTCATTCAGACCATCTCACAGTGAACCTGGTCCTCCTTCTCACCATTCTATTCAGTACCAGCCCCAGCAAATACAGCACGCATTTCAGCAATGACACAAGTGTTTATTTGCTGAGTGTCTGGGAATGATACGATGAGTTGCATGAACATTGTTTTCTGCACCCGCCCCAGTCATCACCCTCCACTGTTGATAGCTATGCCAGCAATCAGTGCTTGCTTGTCTCTCTCCATTTAATCTTGGGAAGAGAGTCTAAGATGAGGAATTTAAAATTGAATGTAATTTCAATGCAATGTTATCGCTCTATGATGACCTTGCATTTTATTGTTCTTTAGTTTAAATTATGGTTACTTATTTATTTTGTGTATATGAGTGTGTGGATGCACATACGCCATGACCTGAGTGTGGCAGGCAAGAAGGTCATAGGACAGTTTGTGGGTGTCAGTTCTCTCCTTCCACCAATGTGGGTCCCACGGATAGAAATTGAGGTTGGAATGCTAGGCAGTAAGTGCCTTTAGCCACTGAATTATCTTGCCAGCTGTGTCCTTGCATTTTAAAAGTTGCATAAACTTCTTCAGACGTTTTATGCAACTGTAAAGACCAGAGATGAACATGTGTGTGATGTACAGGGACTGTATGAAGGGGGCATATTGAGGAGGGGCTAAGTCGGGGCACTCACCTGCGAGCAAATGCTAACAGACACGGCCAATGAGAGGTGCGTGCTGAGCTGCTTTTCCCCTGGGTGCTGAACTCTGCTGACCGTGGCACACATATTTTACACCCATTTACTTTACCTGCCATTTCCATTGCCTACCCTGGTGCCTGGCATATGGTAGATGCCTATTAAAATTTTTGACCAAGTTGTTTCTATGAATACTGCACTTCTCCCTATACTTGTTGTCAGTTATATGTGTTTTGATTTTGTCTACACGTCATTAATATTTTACCATTTCTATAGTGTTTTGATTAATATAATTTCTTAACTTTAAGGATGGCGAGTTTGCTCAGTGGGTAAACCCACTTGCTACCAAGACTGATGGTCCTTAGACCTGCACGGTAGAAGGGAAGAGCCAACTCCTCCAAGTTTTCTGCTGACCCCCACATAAGCATCATAACACACACACACACACACACACACACACACACACACACGCACACACACACACACAGAGTAAATAAACATAATAAAATTATCTAACAGAACTTAATTTAACTATGGTTACATTTAAATTATTTTCTTTTATGGCTGTTACTATTTATATTTAGTTACATAAGTCCTTGTCTTTCCAAATATGTAAAGGTATTCTTAAGCTGTTTTTCAAAAATGTTATCATATCCCAGCACTCAGGAGGCAGAGGCAGGTGGGTCTCTGTGAGTTCGAGGCAAGCCTGATCTACATAGTGAGTTCACGACAGAGATCAGAAGGGTTGTGATGATTTCCTGGAACATAGAGTTATGGATGGCTGTTAACCACCAGGGATGGCGGAGCACACCTTTAATCTCAGCACTCAGGAGGCAGAACAGAGGCAGGTGGATCTCTCTTTGAGTCCAAAGGTCAACTTGCATCTACATGATGAAGTTCTAAGCAACACTGGGGCTATTGGGGAGACCCTTTCTCAAGAGACCAACAATATTAATGGCATAAAAATTCACATGTATAAAATAAAATTAATTAAAAACAAAAATAAAAATAAGCTTATAAACTTTTCCATATTCACATACATACAAATACCTGTTGAGGTAATATTAGAATTACATGGAGTCCATAACTCTATCTAAAGACAATTGAAATTTTAACAATATTGAGCTCTTTCAGAGCATCATCATGAAGAGTTATTTTATTCAGGGATTCTTTAATTTAATGCTCCTTTTTAAAAATTATAATTTTTTTCCTGAGAAGTATTATACCACTTTTAGATGGGTTGATTCTGAGTTTTGAAAAACATTCTCTTCATGGCTGTTTTTTTTTTGATAAGCAGGATCTCCGCTGGGAGCCTCAGATGGCCCAAAATTGACATGCGTAGAAGCAACATATCGTCCTTAATCTCACAGAGAATTGTTACCCGGCTTCTGCCTCAGAAGGGCTGGGATTAAAGGCATGTGCTACCATGCTCAGCTACTCTTTATTGAGTCTGTTTTGGGTGTCCGCCTTAATATTTCCTCTCAGTGTGGAGATTCTCACTTGAGAGCCTGACAGGAGTCCCATCCCTGTAAGACACTGTCTTACCCCCTGACCCTAGCAGCCCTCAGTGGCCGAAAGTTCCTTAGTTCTGCGGTTGAAGATTTCTTACCACTTCCCTGGAACATGCCATTCTGGGATTTTTGTCTGCTTTGAGCTTGCAGAAGACTTGTGAGTTCATGTAAGTAACTGACCAGCTGCCTGGAAGACTGTTTCCTGTGTCATCCACCACCTCTGGCTCTTGTACTCTTTCTACCTCCTCTCCTGCCTCTCGGGAGGCAGAGGTTTGAAATAGGTGTCTTAAGCATAAGCATTCTATTGTTCTCTGCACATTGGCCACTTGTGGGTTTTTGTGTTAATCCCCATCTTCTGAATAAGGAAACTTCTCCAGTGAAGAGTTAAGAGATGAATTCATAACTATGGATAGGAGGTAATGAAAACTACACATACAATGAATATACAAGTGGATGTGTATAGCTGAAAGCTATATAACAAACAAACAAACAAACAAACAAACAAGAAACCAATGCCAGACAGGAGAAACTTCCCTTTTGAGTTATTGGTTGGGGTAGTCCAACAGACTCCCAGAATGATACAGGCTATTGCTTGCCTCCCAGAATTTGAAGGTAAGACCCTGTTGCTGAAGGCAGGACATACTTTGAACACAGGACTTGAAGTGATTGAGTTGGAACTGACCTGGAAGCCTCTTCTCTGAAGACTAGCTCAGATGGTAGCAGAGGACACTATGTAAGATGCCAAGGGAGAAAACTAGTCAATGGTCCCGGTCTTTATTCTTAATGCTTGTCTTATGTATTGCTGCTTTTATGTAAAGCTATAATTCAGTTTTTATGTGGTACATATAGGAATCTGATTGAACTCTATCATTGATGTAGATAATTTATGTATAAATTGTTTGTTATTTTCTATGTACCAAGAAAATATTGTCTTGGAAAATGACCATTTTGCATTGTCTTTTTAACTGTTGTAATGAAAACCTTTAACAGCAATGTGGGATAGATGGAGTGATAGCAAGCTTATCTATCTCACACGCTAATATCAAAGTAGAGCTTGAAATGTGCTGATCTTAATGATGTATGATCAAGTGTATTTTTTTTTAATGATGTATTTATTATAAGTATGCCAGCAAAGTTTGACCTCATGTTAGATATCGCTCTCCGAGATCCCTTCAAAGGTTCTACCTTCAAGTTCAGACTTCAGACTATTGCGATTACGGTAGCTATTATTTAGTTATATGATTTTTTATAAAATATAACTTTTATTTGATGTTTTGTCATTATTTTAACATCTGTACTACAGTACAATTTAGACCACACACTTCCCCTTTCTCCATGTCCCCATCCCACCCCCACGTTCATGCATATTTCTGCATACATGTCTTGCAATCTTTTTTCTCAGTACTTTTGTAAGATTTTCTCATGCAGAGGTTTATTGTTTGGGCAGAAGATTATACTTAATTATCAGTTCTTTTTGACCCGTCTTTTGTCGTTGTTGTTCCCTCCCCATTTTGTCATTGCTTCTAAAATCATGTGGCCTATATAATACATGTGACATATATACCAACATTATGACCTCTGAAAATAAACATGGTTAATTTATCCAACAAATATTGTTTATGGAGTTCGGCACTTAATTTTTCCTTCCCAATTGTAATAATTGTTAAACTCAAAATATGAATACATACCCTCCACCTTATAACCACAATTGCCAAAAGTCTGAAATACTGTTAAAGCAATTTTGCCTTAGGTTCACTAAAGCCTTTCATGTATAGATTGTGTAGTTCCCTTCCAAACAGATTGTGTCGAGATAGACCTCATTGTCGCACTAATTGCATGTTTAAGATTTCTTAAAAGTCAAATCTACAAATTATGGCTATGTCATTACCTTCAATACGCACGTTCTGGTCTAGTACACAGCATGTAGGAATAATTCCATTGTTTTGTATGGGACGATGTATCACTAGCAAGGTTTGTTCTCTTCTCCAACCTTGCCATAGTCTTTTAGCAAGAGGACGACATTGACGGAAGTCTAACGAGTTATCTCTCCACTCGTGTTGATGCTAGTTGTTAGCTACTGAAGAGAGCTGCCAAACTAACATAGAATTGGCATGTATCTCGTGTCAAATAGGTGAGTCTTGTGGATCCTGGTATAACCGTCAGGAGGAAGTGATTATGGGTCAAAGGGAGTAGGCTTCATTATCCGAGTATGTTGTTTTCAAAAAGCCCGAGTTTTATTGAAAGACTCTGGTTTCTTTATACCAAATTCATAACAAATCTGTAGACCCCATCTCCCCGCTCTTTGTCCCCCCCACCCCACCCAGGGACATGTGTTCTGCCAATCACATGTTTTTCATCTTTTTCTCAGTCTCTCTCAAAATTCCTCGATGCAGAAGTTTATGTTTTGAGCAAGTTCACCTTTCAAGTCGGGCTTGATGACCCAGTGTTGTTGTTTGTTTGTTGTTATTTCCTCAATATGGCATCACTCCCAAGAATTAGCATATATGTCCATGCCACATATATCATAGGTTGTAGCATCTTCAGCTTATTAGGTTTCCTTTACTTAGGCCTGAAGGATGTCTTGTTGAAGGTTCCTCCTTGCAGCCCAAAACCACCATCAGTTCTGACCTTGTTGCTCCAAACTGGAGGGTTTTCTCCTTCCCATGAGTCACCAAATGAGTGATCAGTAATGCACCGGTGTCCTGTTTTCATCTTCCTGTTACTGATCGTCCATGAATACCGCCTGGGTTTAGTCCTCAAAATGGCAGTCTATACTCTATGAGAGGCTGAACCCAATTAAGTAGCTGCTCCAGTTCCAATAAGTTGGCGATGTACTCAGCAGTCCCCATCTGGCACTTGTAAGGTTTGGAGATTCTTGAGAGACATGAGTTTCATCAGTCACATAATGGAAGGATGTTGAAAGCATGTGTCTCATGTCTTGAAGGATGCAAAAAGCTCAGTGGGCATGCCAAGTAGGCTAGTAGCTGCAGCTTGCCAGTAAGACAGGAAACAATTGGTGCTGCTTGGTGTTGTGTGTTTTTTGTTATTTTTTTTTTTTTATGACGTGCTTGTCGTGTGTTTACTAAGATCTCAAGTTTTATTATTGAAGTATACAATTTCGCAGGCCTTACTAAATTATTTTGTTTCACTTTCAGTTTCTTAAGAATTCACACTGAGGTATTATCTCCAAATTTATAGTTAAGCTCTGTTATGAGTTGCATTCTCAACCAAACGACACGTGAGATGAGAAATTCCCTTCTAATCCCCACAACCTCTCCAGCATTCGGAAACTATCACTTCTGTTTCTGTTTAAGTCACAGTAGCATAGTCTTACCTGAGTAAGATGAAATATTAAGGTGGTTTTAATTTGCATTTTCTTAATTATTAGTGACACTGAACACTTTTTAAGATTCTTTACTCATTCTCAGCCATCTTTACTTATTCTCAGCCATCTTTATTTCATTCTGTTCAGCCCTTTACTCCATCTTTTGAGTGGGTCATTTGTTTTCTTCCTCCTTTGTTTTTTGAGTAGTTTATACACTCTGGATTTAATGCTTTATCAGATGTATCACTGGTGAAGGATTCCTCCCTCTTCATGGGTTTTCTCTTCATTTCTTTGATTGTTTCAGCTTTTGCTGTACAGAAGCTCTTGAGTTTAATAAGGCCCCAAATTTTATGTGTATGAGTGTATTGCTGCCATGTGTGTAATTGTACCCATGTCATGCAATGCCTGAGGAGGTTACCAGAAGGCATTGGATTTCCCTGGACCTGGAATTACAGGTTGATGTTAGCCTGTATGTGGGTGCTGGGAACCAAACCTGGATTATTTGCAAGACCAGTGAATACTCCTAACCACTGAGCCATCTCTCCAGCTCTAAGACTGCTTTTATTTTTAGGTGGCTGAGAATTTTTAACATGAAAGGATGATAGATTTTATTAAAGTCATTTTCTGCTATGAGGTGGTGGCATAGTGAGTGATATTTTTACATATGGCTTGACATAGTTTGCTAATATGTTACTTCTGGGCTCTGTATATATGTTCATAAGTGACATCAGTCTGTAATATTCTATTAGCCTTTTATATTCCAGAAATACTTCTCAATTCATTTATTTTTTTAATTTTTGAGAAGTATTTCTTCTTTTTTCTGTTCTCTCCATTTTTAGAACAGTGAACTACTTTTTTCCTTAAATATTTAGAGAATTTGTTAACAAAATAATTTTGTATTAACAAGTTTTACTTTTTATGGAAAAATTGTAATATAAATATAATTTATTTGACAGTTGTAGAACTAGAGAGCATTTATGATATGGTATGGAGTCTATTTTGATTAATTCTATTTTTACCTAGGAATTTATCAATATAATCCAATTTATTGTTTAGTAAAATTTCTATATAATACTCCTCTTTTTATTCCTAGCACTGATTAACAGCATCTTCTATGTTAATTATGATTTTCACATGGTTTTATAATCTAATAATTATTTTCACCAAAAAATAATGTTGAATTAGTTGTTCCTTTGCTGTGCTTTTATTCCTAAGCTCATACATTGTGTATAGAGTCTATCTGTGTGTGGGCATGTATACTTGAGTGCAGATGCCTGCATAGGCCAGAAGAGGGCACTGGATCCCCTGGACCTGGAGCTGCAGATGGTTGTGAGCTACCTGAATTGGGTGCTGAAGGGCTAAACTCCAGTCTCTGCAGGATCAGTAAGCACTCGTAATAGTTGAACCATCTCTACAAACCCCATTTTCTGTTTTCTTCATTCCTATCCTGTTTTTTTCTTCGTTTGAGGGGGGATATTTTAATTTTTAAATAAAACTTTCAGATGCTTAGCTCATTTATCTACGGGTCGATAGTGTTCTGGATAAAGGATGTAGTAATTATTCCGATTTCAATGCTGTGCTTGGGTGACAGGTTAATGTAGTGTGATAGGTATTTGAGATTTTACGTGGTCAAGATAGGGCCAGTAGGCTGCTTCCGATGAATCCTAGTTATGGTGTATTTAGGTAGGAACGTTGTTCCAACTTTCTTCAAACATCGGGTCACTTTTGTTCTTTTTTATGTTTTTTTTTCATTCTTTGAAACTGGCTTACAATTGGTAGAAAATATATACTATGTGATTTGAATTCTTAAACACATGGAAACCTAATAATCAATTTCATAAGCTTTTCCTAGAGAGTATTCCAGACAGATGTTATGCACCTGTTCATTTTAATTTTCATGTCTTTATAAGGTCAAAAACTGTCAATTTATTTCTATGCTGAACTTTGTTTCTTTGTTGTATAAAAGAAAAAAAAGGAATGATTCAAAGTTTCTATCACAAGTTTTGTCTGTTTTTTTTCTGTTATAGATATATCAGTTTTGAGTTATGAATTTTGACAGCATTATCATTTATGGACAATTTCAAATAGATGTTTCGTTTATGGTACCCTTAATCTTTAGTAGTGACTTTTTATTTGAATTCCATTATAGCACCTTTGAGGGCAAGAAAATGTTCATCCGTATTTGATCTTTTTTTTGTTGTTGTTGACTTTTTGAGGACCAGGGATTCCCTGTAGCTCAGCGGCCTGGAATCCGCTATGTCGGGACCCACGCTGGTGGCCTTGACCTTCACAGAGATCCACCCTGCCCTCTGCCTCCCAAAGGGATGAGCTTAAATGGTGCTTGTGTTTCCATCAGCTGGTCCCACGTGTGTACGTTCCACTTACTTTTAATCTTTCTATAGCTTTCGTTTTGGTTAAATCCCTAGTGAACTGTTTGTGCCTGAGAAGGATTCTAAGCCGTCCTTGTCTGCTTTTGTCTTCAGACTATTGACATACTTAATTGATATTCCATGACCTATTCTTTTTTTTTTTTTTTTTTTTTTTTGAGACAGAAACTCGCTTTGTAGCCCAGGCTGACCTCGAACTCATGACAATCATCCTGCTTCAGGCTCTTGACTACTAATATTGCGGGCATGAGCCACCGCACTTGGCTGGCCTTATCTTTCTTCAAAGTGTCAGGCCTGCTGTTTCTCTCATTCCTTCCTTTGTGCTTGCTTTCTTGTCTATAATTTTATAAAACTATTTATTATTTCTACTAACATGGTTATTACTACTAACATGGTTATTACTACTAACATGGTTATTACTACTAACGCATGGTTATTACTACTAACATGGTTATTACTACTAACGCATGGTTATTACTACTAACATGGTTATTATTACTATTAACATGGTTATTACTACTAACATGGTTATTATTACTACTAACATGGTTATTATTACTAACATGGTTATTACTACTAACATGGTTATTATTACTAACATGGTTATTACTAACATGGTTATTACTCTTAACTGAGATCAGCATGAGTACCTTAAATATAAAATGTAAATTAAAATAAAAATATAAAATGTAAAACTAACAGATACACTTCCTGTGCCATGAGCATTGAAATACCTTGCCCCCATATGATTTTGTCTTCATTCATTTTAATGCTATAATTGTATTCAACCTGCTTAAACATTATCACTGTTGTTTTTAACATTCAGTAAGTATTCAGATGCATCCCACGTTTAATAGTCTTTTGCTTTTCATTTCTTTTTGCATGTTAAACCTTTCCTCTGAGATTATTTTCGTCTGTCTAAAATGCTTTTAGAATCCTCTTGGATGATCTTCAGATCACGCACTGTTTTTATTGGGCTAAGATGTCTTTATTTTGCCTTCATTCCCAAATGACCATTTTATTGTATGTACAAGGTTGGCTTTTAATTTTTTTCTCCTCTTCTAAGCTATCCTTCTGTCTTCTGGCCCATATTCTCAAGAAGTCTGTCCATATATAACTGATGGTATGTGAAAAGAATTTCACTCTTTATGTGTTTGTTTTAAGATTTGCTATGCCTGGGTTCCACTTTGGTGTGTTAAGATGTGAATTTTAAAATGTATTGTTGTTGAGAACCAGTGGGTCTTGAATACGTTGATTTCTGCCATTCTTCTCTATAAAACACGTAGATGTTATCTTCTGACACCTTGCCTCATCTTCTCTCCTTTAGAAATTTAATTAAAGATACATCTAACCTCTCTTTACTTCCAGTAATTCTTTATCACTCTTCTTTTCCATGTTTTGCTTGCTCTGTCCTAAATTTGGGATAACTTCTGATCCATCGTCTAGTTCAGTAATTCTCTCTTCACTTGTGTCTGATCTCCAGCACCTCCACTCTTTTCACCCTACATCTACTAGTTTACTTTAATTATTTGTCTCTTACAAATATCTTCAAGTTTGTTTTATTATTTCTTAGGGCATGATGGGCAGAGCTGTATGGAAACCTCTCATGTACCTTCACATTAATTATGTACACTTTGTAATATGGGTTCTATAGATAGATGTAGAGTCTCTGCATTCTTTCAGGCTTAAGAAAATGCCCTTGAGTTCAAAGATTTCTTCCCTTAATTTATTTTTGGAGTTGCTTCATAGACTTAAATTTTAACTTAATAAATGATTTACATACTGCAATTTATTACATGTTCTTGATATTCAAAATTATTTTATATAGCAATTCTAGTTTTTTTCAGTGGGCAACTTGATAAAGTTGATATGAAAATCTGAATCTGATATTTTGTGAGAATATCCAGGTACATGTAGAGCTATCAGATTTGCCAAGAATTTGCTGATCTTTGGAGTATAACTGCACACATGGTTTGTTTTTCAGTGAAGTCCTTTCTACCTTCCAAAACGTTCTAGTCATTTTCAGTTTCTAAACAACAGCGACAACAAACTTAACTTTTTTCTTTAGATGTGCTTTTTAATACTTGACTAAAATCTCGGCCTCTCCCTCCCTTGTGTGGACGGTGGAAAGGGTGGCGCTTTGTTCGTGTTCTAGGACACCTCCTTCCTTCCCTCTCCAGGTGCTGGGCCCTCCATTACTCACCATGCTCAGGGCTCGTTACCCAAATTAGTAAGTGACTATTTTTGCACTGGTTATAGCTAATGTTGACCTGTACTGATGTGACATCACCTAATGGGCTTAGGAGTGTGACTTACCTGTGGGTGTGGTGATCAGGTTCACCTTTATACTTACCATTGTTTAGTAACCTCTTTAAGAACCAGGAGTGTTTCCTATTGACCCCACCTGCCAATGCACTCTAATTGTCATTACTTAACTCAAGGTATAACATTTGGTACCTTCAAGGCTCTTATCTCTTAATGCTCATACTACCTTATATAATTAAAAAAAATTTTTCAAGGGTATAGTGTGTTCTGCAGGGCATCTAGAAAACAGGGATAAGTTAAGAGTTAGACTATCCTTCTCAGGTACTTTTCACAAATCACTGCTTATATGGCTTCTAAGGAGGAAGTACCTCTCCAAACTTCAAAGAGCATATGGAGAAAGCATGCATTTTCTCCCTAGAGAAGTGTTCAAAGTCACACAAGTACAGTCCTAGATCCTTAGAGTCTCAAATCCCTGCTGAAGATCTCTCCTACATGTAGGATGCTCTACTCCTACATAAGGTGGGCAAATGGAGTCTCCTGCTGAGCTGGAACAAGCTGGAGAACAAGATGCGGGTGTTCCCCTTCATCAACACCTCTAGTGTTTGGGATGGTTATTTTAGAGTCCCCTTACTAGACTTCATGTTAGAGAAAGCACCCTCCTCTGCTCCTCCATGTGGCAGAGAAGAGAGCCAAAGAGCATGCTCCTGACCATGGTCATATTCCAGGCTTTCCCTTGCATCTCCTGGGCAATGGAGGAGGGCAGAGCAGTGCTGTCGTCAGATGGTGAACTGGCACTTTACAATAAGCCTACAGAAAGAAGGCTAGAGCAGAGAATGTGAAAATTTTATCACATATGTCCTCAACTGGATTTTACCCCAACCTTAGGTGGAGAAGAAGAATCCAAATCATCACTTCATAAACAATGTGCATAATTTAGTGGTTATAACCCCAGCCATTGATGATTGGTCTTCACTTTAGTGTGGTAGACTCATGATTTTTTTTTTTCTGTGATAGTATTGCTTTTAATAACAAAAAGCTGGGGGCTGGAGAGATGGCCTAGCGGTTAAGAGCGCCGACCGCTCTTACAGAGGACCCAGGTTCGATCCCCAGCACCCACATGGCGGCCGAGAACCGTCTGAAACTTCAATTCCAGGAGAACTCCAGTTCCAGGGGAATCTGAGACTGTCTTCTGACCTCCGTGGCATTGCACGACATGGGTGCACAAACTTGCATGCAAACAGTACATTCATACGCATACAGAAATAAATAAAATTAATGAAAAAAATTTAAAAAAATAACAAAAAGCTGAGACTATCTCAAACATCCAACAATAATAACCTGATAAATAGATTGTGGGTTAGTGGGTGCAGATCAGGACTTTGTGACTTTAAAATATTTTCTTATTCTCTTTTCCTCATGTACATTTTCTGGATTTGTTGCATAATAAAAGTAAAGATGTTACCCTGGGTGTTCTACTTTTAACAGAAAATTGTCATGAGCTCTAAACTATTGAATTTTAGCCATTACATTTTCATTTGTTACCAACTTGCTTTTAATATTAATGTATAAATGCATTCCCTAATTTTGACTCTCTTTTACTTTATTTTTGTACACTTGAATTTCAGACAATGCCAACATGTTTTATTGTGATCTTTCAACCCACACTATTTTTGTTGTTGGAGAGTGGATCTAGTGCCTTACACATGCTTCAACATGAACTCCGTCACTGAGCTTCATCCTCTACCTCAATCACACTTTAATAAAAAGTTCCATTTTAATGAATGAAAGGAAATAGAACACTGAAGTATAAATCAAATGTTACACTTTATCTCTGACCTAACATGAAAATACACCTTTCTAGACAAATGGTATGCCAGACACACTAAGAAAAAAAATTGAAATATGTACATGTAAATTTCTGAGATGACAAGATCAGTCATTACCCTCCACATTGCATTCAACCCAAGTGTTTCTAGAGGAGACTGCAAATTGGCAATGGTTCCTGTCCAGCCTTGCATTTTTCCCCTGGCCAGCTATGTGTTCTTTTTTCAGCTAGACTTGTTTGTCCCGGTACATCAGGTTCATTGGGCAGGGACTTTGAATTTTCAGATGAGAACTCTTGATTAAGTTGGATACTTTCTGTTCTGGCATCATGACTTTAGCAAAGCAAATTAAAAAAAAAATCTACAAAGCACAGATTTTTAAAATGTGTTTTCTCTGTGCCCCGTTTTGTGACAGTTGGAAATTAGGGCCAGAAGGGACTGAGCTGTGCTGAGTTTAGCATACTATTATTGGTCTCATAAACTTAATTCATTTGGACATTCCTTAAATACTGTCCCAGATATATTAAGAAAACAATGATTAAATACTAAGGATAAAACTTCCACGTATCGGGGGCTGGAGAGATGGCTCAGTGGTTAAGAGCACCGACTGCTCTTGGAGAGGACCTGGGTTCGATTCCCAGCACCCACATGGCTGCGAAGAACCATCTTTAACTCCAGTTACAGGGGAATCTGACGCCCTCTCCTGACCTCCGCAGCATTGCACAACACAGGTGCACCAACATACATGCAGACAGTACATTCACACACATAAAAAATAATAAATAAATAAATAAATAAATAAAACTTCCACGTATCAAGCATCAGAAGAAAGATAAGAAAGCGTTCAGTGCCAAACGGTGGAGCTGCTGACAGGAGCATTAACACCAGAATGAGGGACGTCTACCACGGACTGTGGAAACCAGATAAACTGTGAAAACTGAATGGACGTGGGTACACAAGCTGAGAAATCTCCCTGTGCGAAACATGTGCAGAGCAGGAGGTGAGGGCATCTACACTCGGGCTGACCAGATCAGAGGGAAGAGGAGAAGGAAAGCAGGAAGAGAGGCTGGGAAAACATAATATTCATTTATGGGCTAGGATGATTAAAAATATTTGTAAAGTCAACGTGAGAGCAAACAAACGAACAAAAGAACATGCTTATTTCCTCTATAATTAACTCTTATGAGTGGTAAGAAGAAAGGACAGTAACATATACATATAAATATTTAATGTAAATACCAATTCCAATAAGTAGTAATTGTACTGGGGACTGATAAAAATGATGAGAGAAAAAAGTGGATTAAACAAGAGAAGAGGCCCCCCCCTTCAGGACTATCCCTCTGAGAACACTGCTGGAGAGCTCCTGACCAGCCTGGTGAGCGAGTCAGAACCCTACCCAATCGCCATTTCCCCACTCCAGGACTAGGCTTGGATTGGGCTGCTTCATGTTGGGACCAGTTCAATGAGCTAGCAAGGACCAGTCCAGCTAGCCACCATCTCCATACTCACAGTCCTATCTGTGATTGCCCACCCTGCCCACTGGACCATCCTGGAATCACTACAGCTCCTCCAAGAAAGAATCAAAATGAGAAACTGAAGCACAGACTGACTATTCATACCTGATCAGAAATCAGCCAAACAACAAAGACAGTGAAAACTGAACCAAACTTCCGCTCCACAAAGCCAGGCTAGAATTTCATATCATACACACGACCAGCAGAAGAAGTTCATATGGCAGGTCACACTAACAGACAACAAAACAGAACAACAACACAAAAACCTAAGGGCTGAAGAGATGGCTCATTGGTTAAAAAGCACTGGCTGCTTTTGCAGAAGACCTGGTTCAATTCCTAGCATCCACATGATGGTTAGCAGCCATCCATAACTCAAGTTCCAAAGGATCCAATACCTCTTCTGACCGCCATGGGCATTGTATGACATGGATGCACCTATCTATATGCAGGCAATATACTCACACACATATAGTAAAAATAATAAGTAAATTATTTTAAAATAATTTGAAAAAAACAAGATATAGGCACCCAAGAAATCTCACACCCTATAGAAGTGTTCTACAATGAAAACTACCCAGAGGAACCCCAGGACACAGAACTTAAAAACTAATCATAATCATGATCAAAAAATTCAAGAATTTTAAAGGACACATAAGCACCTCAGCAAACTCCAACAGGATAAGAACAAACTCCCAAGTGAAGCACAGAAAATATAAATATATGGCTGCATACAGTGACAAAGACAAGTCAGGATTTGGAGAGTGACTTCATGAAAGACAGAAATAGTGAAAAAAAAAATCAAGCTGAGACAAAGATGGAATTTAAAAAAACTCTACAAGGCAATGAGAAAAGACAGGAGAAATTTACCAGCAATATGAATCACATGGGAAACCAAATATCAAGACTTTTTTTTTCGACCACTCAAGCAAATAATATTAAAAAAAAATTTTTAGCCTTTTTGAGACAGGGTCTCCCTGTAGCTCTCTGGCTGACCTGGAACTCACTCTGTAGACCAGGCTGGCCTTGAACTCACAGAGATCCACTTGGCTCTGCCTCCCAAGTGCTAGGATTAAAGGTGTGAGCCACCATGCCTGGCTATAATATAAAATATTTTTAAAACACAGAAATGGAATATACAGGAGCTGTGGGTGACCAGTAAAAGACCAAATATGCAAATTATAGGCCCAGAGAAAGGAGAAAAATCTCAGGCCAATGGCATTGACTAGAACTTCAGTAGGATCACAGAAGAAAAATTTCCTAAATTAAGAAAAGACATATCCACAGAGATAAAGAAGCACACAAAACACCCAAAAGACATGACTGGAAAAGAAACTCCCCATGGAATATCCCACTAAAACTGCTACATATACAGAATAAAAAGAGAGTATTGAAAGCTACAGGGGAAAAATAACACATCACATAAAAGGAAGAATCCATCAGAATTTTATGATTTTCATGCAAATTTTAAAATCCAGAAGAGCCTGGAACCATGTATTTCAAATTCTAAATCTCCAAAACACCAAATCAGACAACTTTACTCAGAAAAATAATCTTTCATAGTCGAGGGACAAAGAAAAATCTTCCATGATACAAATAGGCTGAAAGAATTTTATTCATCAAACCAGCCCTACAGTGAATACTCAAAACAATACAAAGGACTGAAGAAAGGAATGACCATATTCAAGAGCTATGGAAAGAAAAAAAATAAAGATATAGAGTGTGGAAACACAAAACAAGGCTAAGAAAATAAAATGACAGAACCAACACATGTTTCAATAATAACTTGAAACATCAATGACCTCAACTCTTCACTCAAATGACACAGGCTAGTGAAATGTATTAAGAAATACAATCCATCTTTTGTTGTCTACAAGAAAGTCATCTTACCTTAAAGCACAGGCACCATTGTAGAGTGAAAAGATGGCAAAAACATCCCAATTAAGTGGTTTGGGGAAAACTGGCAGGCGAGATGAATACATTAAAAATACATTTTAACCACATATGAAATTCTCAAAGAATCAATAAACTATTATATTAAAATATCCCAAGCAAAGGGGAGCAAGAAAAAAAGCAGACATTGCTCTTAATATCTGACAAAATAGACCTCAAACTGAAATTAATCAGAAATGATAAAGGTCACTTCATTTGAATCAAGGGAATCATCAACCAAGAAGACTTCACAATCTTTAGCATATGCACCAAACTCTGGAGCACTCACATTTATGAAAACAATGCTCCTGGATTCAAGACATGGATTACCCACAACTTAGTAGAGAGGTGATTTCAGTACCCATTCTCTCCAATAGACAGATCATCTGGACAAAGAATAAATGGAAAAACATCTGAATTAAATGATATCATATATTAAATGGACATAACAGACATCTACAGAATATTCCAACCAGGTGTCAATGAATACACACTCTACTCAGCAGCCCAAGGAAGTTTCTCTAAGATAGATCACATACCATGGTGCAAAACAAACATCTACAAATTCAAAAAAATAAAAATAGCTGGGTGTGGTGGCTCACAGTTTTAATCCCAGCATTTGGGAGGCAGAGACAGGTGGATCTCTGAATTCAAGGCCAACCTGGTCTACACAGTAAGCTCGAGGCGAGTTGGGACTAATGAGAGATCTTGTCTCAAAAAGATTAAAAAAAGAAAAAAATGAATAAAAATAATTCCATGTGTCTTTTTAGACCACAATTCATTAAAATTTAAAATCGACAGCAAAAGAAGCTCTAGTAACAATACAAAGTCATAGAGATTAAACAACACAGTTCTGGAGGATGAATGAGTTAAAGAAGAAATCAAGAAAAAAAACTTATCCTGGAAGTAAATGAAAATGAAAACCCAACCAACCTCTGAAACACATTAAAAGCAACCCTAATAGGGAAAGTTATAGCTCCAAGTGCTTACATTAAAAATCAGAAAGAGCACAAATAAATGATTTAATGTTACAACAAAAGAACATGGAAAACAAGAACAAACCCAGAAGATGAGACAAAATAATGAACAATCAGAGCAGAAGTCAATGTATTTCTCTGTAAGAATAGTACTAATTTTTTAAGAGTTGGAGGAAGACACCAGAAGATGGAAACACCTTCCATGCTCATGAGCTGGCAAATTAATATTGTAAAATAACCATCCTATCAAAATCAATTCACAGATTCAATGGAATCCCAATTAAAAACCTCATTTTTCACAGAAATAGAAAAAAATAATCCAAAATTCACATGGAGCTACAAAAGACGCAGGATAGCCAAAGCATACCTGAGCACAAAGAACAATGCTGGAGGGATTGCCATGCCAGATTTCAAACTATATTACAGAGCTATAGTCATGAGAACAGCATGAGCTACAGATATGTAGATCAATGGAACAAAATAGAAAACCCAAATCTGAGTGCACAGAGTTTCAAGCACTTGATATTTGACAAAGGTACCTAGATAAGCACTGGAGGAAAGAGCATCTTCACCCAGTGGTGCCAGGGAAACTGGATCTACACCTGTAAAGGAATGAAATTAGACCCATATCTATCACCCTTCACAGAAATCAACTCCAAGTGGAACAAAGTCCTCAATATAAAACCAGAAACACTGGAACTGCTATAAGAAAACACAGGTAGTATCCTACAAGATAAAGGTACAGGAAAGGTTTTTCTAAGTCAGACTTCATTTGCTCAAGAATTAAGGTCAACAATTGACAAATGGGACCTCAGTAAATTACAAAGCATTTGTACAGGAAAGGAAGCAACCAATTGAGTGACAACAATGCCTACAGAGGGGGAGGAAACCTATACCAGCTATGTATGTAATAGAGAATTAATATCCAGAATATAAAATAAACTAAAAAAATGTTTCAATTAAAACATGGGCTACAGGCCAGGCATGGTGCCCCATGCCTTTAATCCCAGCATTCCAGAGGCAGAGGCAGGGAATATCTATGAGACTGATGCCAGCCTGATCTACATAGTTAGTTCTAAGCAACCTGGGACTACCGGAAGACCCTATCTCAAGAAGAGAGAGAGAGAGAGAGAGAGAGAGAGAGAGAGAGAGAGAGAGAGAGAGAGAAAGAGAGAGAAAGAGAGAGAATGCCAAATGCTGGGGGGGATGCAGAAGAGAAGAGAATCCTTATTCACTGCTGGTGGGATTGTAAACTGGTATAATCACTATGGTAGTCAGTATGGAGAACTCTTAAAAAATGAAAAACAGATCTACCATATGACCCAACTATACCACTCCTTGGCATGTACCCAAAAGACTCAAGATCCTACTGCAGTGATCCTTGCTCAATCATCTTTGTTGGTCGTCTTTTCATAATAGGTAAGAAATGGAATCAATCTACATGCCCTTCATTAGATAAATGGATAATGAAAATGTGGAACATTAACACAATGGTGTGCTACTGAGCTGTAAAGACAATCAAAATTATGAAATTTACAGGTAAATGGGCAAAACTAAAAACTGTTATACTAAGTGAAGTAACATAGATTCTGAAAAACAAGTAACACATATTCTTTCTCATTTTTGGATCCTAGGTCCAAACCGTAGATGTGAATATACATCTAGACATAAGCGAAGGAGCCAATAAAATGGAAAGGAACCATAGGGGTATAGGAGAAGAAGGAGATCCAGGGAGAGGGAAAGTATGAGACAGATGTTATCAAGCAGGAAATGGGAGGAATGGTGGGTAGTGTAAGTGAGGCCAAAATAGGGCTATACAGGGGAAAAGAGAAGAAATGGAAATTGACAATGCTTAGGGAATGTGAAAAAAAGAGAAGTGCAAAGTGTTAGTGCAAAAGCCTACTGAAAAATGCACATTAAGCAGAGTTAGCACAGTGCTCAGCAGGGTACCAACTGAGTTGTTACCTACCTGATTTTTGGAGAACCTTCAGAACAGAAAGGGAGCAGTGAGTTGGACTTCCAATATATAACCAAAATTGAAACCTTGAAACCTAGACAAGTCAACACTCCATAAACAAGAAGAAAATAACAAAGGCATCTGAAGGAAGCAACCAAAGCAAGCCTTCAACACTGTGAAAAAACATTTGAGATTCACATCAGAATCCAAACAAAAAGAAATCCACATGCCAAAAGCACAATGAAAGAACATGGGAAAAGTGCAGAATAATTCCACACCAAACTCTACCAACCCTATAGAAAATTCCTACAATGAGATCTCCCTAGAGGTAATCCAAGACACAGATCTTAGAAGAACAATTGCAGACATATTCAAAGAAATCAAAGAATATAAAGAACAAGCAGAGAACTAAGGAGAGAGAATGAAAAACCCAAGAAGGACCTAGAGGGAGAAAATGACAAACTCTGGAAGGAAGGGAAACACTGAGAAGATCCTGTGCTGAAATAAAAAAAGAAACCAACCAGGGAAGCAAGGAGCTAGAGGAAGAGATTGAGAAGCTCCAAAAGGAAGTAGAAGTACTAAAGGAATCACAGGATGAAATGAAAAAGGAAATAAACACTCATCCAATACAAAAAGAAGGGATAAGAAAAAGCCTCAGAAGCAGAATGGAGGAAGCAGAGAAAAGAATATCAGACTTGGAAGATAACAGAACAACTAAAAAGCTCAAGTAAAAATTATGAAAAAATTAAAAATACACAAAATTGGAAGAACCAGGAAATGTGGGACACCATGAAAAGATGAGATCAAACCTCTGCATTACAGGGATAGAGGAAGGAGAAGAATCCCAAGAATATGATATTGATGAGATCTTCAACAGAGTAATAGATAAAAATTGTCCCAAATGAAAAAAAGACAAACCCATACAAATACAAGAAGCACATAGAACTCCAAATAGACAAGATCAGAAAAGAAACTCCTCACGCCATATCAGAGTTAAAATGCTAGATGTGCAAAACAAAGACAAAGCTCTGAAAGCCGCAAGAGAAAAAGAGCAAGTTATATACAAGGGGGGAAAAAAACTATCAAAATTACACCTGACTTTTCAGTGCAAACTATGAAAGTAAGAAGAACATGGACCAGAGTATTCCCAGTGTTAAACGACTATAGATGCCAACCCAGGTTGGAACAATTAACCATGAAGATTTCACAATCATGACTATATATGCACCAAACTCTGATATACCAAACTTTATAAAGATAATTCTTCAGGACCTCAAGGCACACATTAACCCCAGCACAATCATAGTGACTTCAATACTAACACTGAGCCCTTTGGACAGGTCAACTGGACAAAGAATAAACAGAGAAATATCTGAACTTAATGATATGATACACCAAATGGACCTCACAGACATCTACCAAATATTCTACGCAAATACCAGAGAATATACTTTCTACTCAGCACCCCATGGAACAGTCTCCAAAATAGACCACATACTGGGACACAGAAAAAAACCTCAACAAATCTATCAGACCACAGTGCAATAAAGCTCATTATCAACATCAGGATAAGCCCTACTATCTACAAGAACACAGGAAGACTAAACAACACCTTCCTGAATAATGAATGGGTCAAGGAAGAAATAAAGAAATAAAAGCATTCCTGGAACTAAACAACAATGACAATACAACACAACAAAACCTATTGGATACCTTAAAAGCAGCCCTAAGAGGGAAGTTTATAGCCCTGGGTGCCTCCATTAAAAAAAAAAAAAAGAAAGAGCACAAATAAAAGATCCAACATTGCAGCTAAAAGCACTTGAGAAACAACAACAAATGAACCCTAAACACAACAGACAGGAAGAAATAACAAAAATCAGAGCAGAAATCAATGAAATAGAAACAAAGAAAACAATACAAAAATCAATAAATCCAAAAGCTTGTTCATTGAAAGAATAAACAAGATACACAGGCCTCTATCCCAGTTAACCAAAAGAAAGAAAGAGCAACTCCAAATCAATAGAATTCATGATCAAAGGGGAAATATCACAACGGATAATGAAAAGATCCAGACAATCGTATGGGAATACTTCAAAAACCTATACGCTACTAAGTTTTAAAACCTAAGAGAAATGGATGACTATCTGAAATCCTAGGAATCACCAAAGCTTAACCAACAAGAGACTGACAGCTTAAACAGACCCATAATATATGAAGAAATTGAAAATGTAATAAGAAACCTCCCAACTAAAAAAAGCCCAGGCCCAGATGGTTTCATGGCAGAATGCTATAAAACATTTCAAAAAGACTGCAACAATTTTACTCAAATAAAACCGTTCAGAAGGGTAAAAACAGATGGAACTCACCCAAATCCTTCTATGAAGCCAACATCACTCATACCAAAACCAGGCAAAGATACAACCAAAAAAGGAGATATTACCATCTCATTCAAGAACCACAGCGTGAAAAACTGCCCCAACAAATACCTTGAAAACCGCATACAGACCACTCACAAGAACATCCACTGTGATCAATGTTTCATACCAAGAGATTCAGGGATGGTTCAATATGAAATTCAATAAATATCATAAAAACCATAAATGCACTGAAAACAAAAGCACAGAGATCCTTCAATTGATGCAGAAAACCTGTCAACAAAATTCCAGCCATACCCTTCATCCTAATGTCCTAGGAGGGAATGGATTTGCAGGGAATCATCCTCCATGTTGTAATCAAAGCTATACCATAACCACACCAACATCATCCTTATGAGAAAGAAGTCAAGAAGCATTCCCTTAAAGTAGGGACTCAGCAAGCATTCCCTCGTCGCCCAGCTTTTCTTACATCATAGTGTGCTATATTGAAACACTTGCATAGGGCCAAATAAGCAAGAAAGGAAAATTTAAGGTACTAATTGAAGAGGAAGTCAAGCTATCCTTTTTGAGACAAATGATAGTTTTACCTAAAGCGTACTGAAACCTCACCAAAACTCCTAGAATGATATGAGAGTTTCAGTTCAAAGTGGCGGGATACAAAATTATCTAAAAATCAGTAGTCCTTCTTTACACCCAAGAAGCCACAACTGAAAAGGAATACAGAGACTCCCCACTCAAAATAGCTCCCAAAGACAATAAAATACCTAAGAACAAACCTAACCAAAACATCCAGGATCTCTATCCAAAAATTTTTAAAACGAACCTGAAAAAGTGAAATTGAGAAAGAAGACATCAGAAGATTGGAAAGCATCTCCCAATATGCATTGAAAAAATTATTTATACATAAATAGGTGGCCAATTTACCCCAAATTAATATACCAGATTCAATGCAACCCACTTAAATGCCCCAAGACTTTCTTCACAGGTTGGAAAGAACATCTTTAAATTCATTTGGAAAACAAAAAGCCCCACAACACAAAGCAACCCTGAGACAAAAAAAAAAAAAAAAAAAAAGATGCAATAGTGGGGGGGGATCTCTTATACCGATTTCAAACTATACTACAGGCTTAGCTCAGTATAAAACAGCTTGGTATTGGCACAAAACAGACCTGTGACCAACAGAACAAAACTGACGATCAAACTTGAGCCCTACAATTTTCAGCCACCTCATCTTTGACCAAAGGGGCGCAAGAAGGACACAATGGAGGAAAAGACACAGCTAACTTCAGCAAATGGTGTTGGCAAAAACCTGGATTGCCACTCTGTACGATAAAATTAAACCCCGGACCTCTTGCCCTGTCACAAAATAACTCCAAAATGGATCAAAGACCTCAATGTGAAAACCACAACTCGAGGCGATAGGAAGAAAAGGGACACAAGAGTAGTCCGGGACTTATACAAGCAGCATGCACGATAGAACGAACCTAGGCCATCCTGGACCCATAACGAAACTTTTGTATAATCAAGCAAGAATCACAAGGAAATGAAGGCAACAACCTCACAATATGGGAAATACATCCAGCTCTGTCATCAGCATCCCGTGGAAACACTAGCGTGGAAATTCCCTATCTCACAGAGCATTAAACACCAGAATATAAAACTACTCAAAAAAAAAAAAAAAAAAACAACGAAAAGGAAGAAAACAAAGAAGAACTCACCAAAAAGATTTGGAGTTAAAGAGCCTAAACAGAGACTTCACAAGTGAGGAAATAAAGATGCTTGAGAAAACACCTTATAAAAGTGTTCAACTATTGCATCAATATTAAGGAAATGAATATTAAAAGCTATCTTAAGGATGTTCATGCTTACTACTGGTAATAGATATGAGCTATGATCAGAACAACAGGATACCAAATCTTGGAGATGATTGTGGAAGGAGGGGAACATTCATAACTGCTCGGTGGGAATGCTAAACTCGATACATCCCACTATGGAAAACATGTGAGAACCCTTACAGACTCAAAATTTAACCTACCATTTAGACCCAGTCCCCATACACCTACTGGGTATACCTCACAGACTCTTCTTACTGGCCAAAGATACATGCACATCTATGTTTTATGTGACAGATTTTCACAATAGATAGATTAAGCTGGACTACAGTGCTACCCTCAACGATGAACTGGATAGAGACAATGTGGTACATTACACCCAATGACAATTATATGCATGGGGTAAATGAAAGATAAACTCCTGAACTTTGCAGGGTAACATGGATGGAACAAAGAAGCGCATTTGTATTAGTTAGTGCTTCCTCTAAGAAAAGAACACAGACGACGAAATGTATAGGTAATAAACAATTTATTTGATTTGCTACGTTGCAAGGCTCAAGGACGTCCAACAGTAAGACCGCTTGCATCTTGGAGAGGCTGAGAATAGGGGAACTGCTTAGATCTCGCAAGTTCTGGATGTCTTAGTAATCCCATTGGTGCTGCAAAGGCCTCAGGATTTCCAGGAGACTGCCGGTCTCAGTACACACTGGGATCGTCGAAGGGTTTGAACACAGCCCCAAGAGACAAATCACCAGTGAAAAGAGAGGGCAAGCCTGCAGTTGGAAAAAGGGACCAGCTCACTCTTGCCATGACCATTTTAATACTGCCTGGCTGGCAGCAGTAACGCCCACATTTGGGGTGGGCCAATTCTGGGTTGATGTTAGTCCAATCCGAAGATCCTTTTTTCTCTATATTTGTTCCTTATGTACCAGTGCAGTTCGCACCCGATATGCAGATGTAGCCGATCACAACCATTATATCTAATGAAAGTTAAAACAGTCTCCAGAAAACAAATCCATGGAAGATACCCTCATTATGTATGCTAGCACACCACAGTACCTAGGTAAGGCAAAGATACAAGTTAATTTTATTTCTCTTTATCTCAGCAATTTTGCTTATAATGTAATCCTAATGGTCTAAACAAACCTATCACTTATTTCAGACTTTGTATTTGTAATGATGAGGGTATTTTGCTATATTCAGAGTTCATAAAATTAAAGGGGAAAATGTGAATCCCAATATAAGATTTAGAAATAACATACAGATTTTTTTCCGATGGACATACATTGTCGTATAGTTTGTGACCAATATGTATGTCTATATATATGTCTATATATATATATATATATGCCTAGTTGAAGCAATCCAAATTGGAGGGAACAACACCAAACAAAAGAACTGGGACAAGAACCGACTGAAACAGTAAAGTTCTTCCAAAGAAACAATAATCCTCTACTTTGAAAAACTGTAAAAAGACTCAGGAAAAGATACAAGACATGTATGGCAGAATGCATGAACTTGGGTGGGGTAGGGGACATGGAAAGGGAAATGAGTCTAAATTGGAATGAGAAGTGATGTATGTAATGTACAAAACACCAAAAAAATTTTTTAAAAAAACAAAGAGAAGAAATGAGTCTGACATCAATTTACTTATGAGATGAGTTTTGCTAGTTCTCCCAAAAGGTGTGGAGAAAGAGAAAAAATATGCGAGAGACCTGTAGGTTGTGGACTTGATAGTTAAATGATTGTAATGAAGACAATCCTATGCTGACTAGGTGTACTAGAGATACAGGGTGTCTACACAGTAGGAACCAGGGAAGGTTCTGTGTTCCTTTTCAACTCTATCTGATTTTCTGACATCGAACTTTTCTTTTTTTATACTTTATTTATTTATTTATTTATTTATTTATTTATTTATTTATTTGTTTGTATGAATGTACTGTCTGCATGTAGGTCTGTGCACCCATGTCGTGCAATGCTGCGGAGGTCAGAAGAGGGTGTCAGATTCCCCTGGAACTGGAGTTCCTGGAATTGGAGTTACAGACAGTTCTCAGCCGCCACGTGGGTGCTGGGGATCGAACGCTGGTCCTCTGCAAGAGCAGTCGGCGCTCTTAATTGCTAGGCTATCTCTCCAGCCCCTGACATTGAACCTTTCAAGTGATGCAGCTTGAAATGTCTTGATTCTGTGCAACCCTATGAAGAAAATTAAGTGAAGAACTTAGTAGTAATTTATCTTCTTTGTTGAATTTTCCAAACAGCAAATGGATATCTTTTTTTTAGAGTTACATAGGATATTCTGAGGTTGCAAGTAACAAATACCTAACTCAAACAAGCTTAGAATGAGAAAGGAATTTATAATCTCATACACAGAAAAAGAACTTGTTAACATGCATACACTTACAAGGAGAGAGAGAGAGAGAGAGAGAGAGAGAGAGAGAGAGAGAGAGAGAGAGAGAGAATCATGTGATCATACTGGCTTCTACATGGACCAAAGGGACATTGTCAAGACACTGCTACCCTCTATCTCTTAACCTTATTCTCACCACGTTGTGTTATGTCTTACAATGTCATGGCTGACAAGACAGCTACAAGTTAAGTTGCAATGTGTAACCCTAGTGGGAGAGACTTACCCCCACTTCTGTATAGAATCTCAGGTCTGATGGGACATTTGACTCCAAAACTGTGTAAAATACTCTTCCATGGTGCTGGGTGTTTAGCTAACTCAAAGCTGTGGCATCTCACCAGAGAGGAAAATGGGCACTGGGTGGCAAGGAGTAGCAAACTGTTCCCCCTAAGGCACTTGCTTATCTCTTACTCACTGTACCATTGTCCCCAACTGCATTTGAAAGAGGAAAATGCATATAGCTCCCAACAGCCAGTGGCAGAAATTGGACCACACTCACTGCAGATGAATTTGGGGGAAATTTTGGATGTTAGCCATTTGCAGAGTATCTGTTCCATGCCAAGAGATTCCATGTCACTTATAATAGCTTATTTTCATAACCACCTTTTTAAACAAGCATATTCTTATTTGAGGATAAAGAAACTTGAAATCAGCTAAGTATCTTACCTAGGGATACATGACGAAAAGAATGAGAGTGATCTGAAAAGAAGGTTCTGAATCAATAGGAATTCCTGCTTCCCCTCTCCCTTGATGCTGTATCACTCCATTTGATTAATAAATGCCTCAGTGTGGGAAAATCCAGTTTGGGTTAGGTATGAATGGGCTAGCTTTCCAGCCAGCATCTCCCAGGGGAACAGGTAAAAGTAGTAAGACTTTACTGACCCCACCCCATGGGATGGCAGTTGCTTGTGACCCAGCAGATCATGATTGGTCCTAAGTGATGAAGTCATTCAGCCTATAAAAGCGACTTGCAAAATACAATAAATAGATCTTCATTAACACCTAAGAAGATCTCTGGGTCCACTAACGTGTGTGTGTGTGTGTGTGTGTGTGTGTGTGTGTGTCTGTGTGTAAGCCAAAGCAGGCCTGAGCTTCAAGTGTCCTGTGCTAGCGGGGCTGGAAGGAAGTCTATAAGGCCACCCCCCTGTACTAGTGGTTTGGCTGGATGGAGGCCTAGCAGCCTGGAGAGTGAATTACTGGAGGTGATGACTAGAGACAGCCAATCAGGCACTAGTCTGCGAAATTCCAGTCCTGAGAACCATCAGCTCCTGGACTTGTGAAGGCATCGTGGCCAGATGGGGTGGCAGTCTGCCATCCCAGGCTAAGAACCTGAGAGAGGCAGTAGCCACTTAGGTTGGGCTGCAGACAGCAGCCTACTGGCAGCCTGTGCCAAGGTGCCAGCTCTCTAGGTGGCCGCGGGAGGCTACTTCTCCCACCTCTCCCTTAGCAAGACCAAGTTGCATCTCTCACTCTCAGGGAGTGGTGTCCTACATCTCGGGGTCTGCTCACATTTTCATGGTCATAAATTATGGTGTACCTTTTCATGGGGTATTTTTCTCATTAAAATCTAAACCACTGGGCCGGTGAGATGGCTCAGCTGTTAGAGGCATTGCTGCTAAGGCTGATGACCTGAATTCAATCCCCAGGTTCCACATGGTCGAAGGAGAGAAGCAAGTCTTATGAGTTGACCTCTGATCTCCACACTTGTACAAAAGCATGCACTGCCACACAAAAATAATACGTATAATAAAAAAATTTAAATCCAGACCACTGTGTGTAACAATAAAGACTCTGAAAATGTGAGACTAAAAGAGACCTTAGAAATACTCTAGTTCCAAACATAAAATTCTACCTTCTTGGATCTGGACTCCTACCCTGGCTCCTCTACTTTCTTTCCTTGCCTTCAAATGGCTTTAGAAACTTTACCTGAAAAACCTCCTCTCACCAGCTCTAGCTTGCTTCTTGATAAAGGCAATTGTTTTGAATTTCACCGAATCCCTAAAGCACATTATTTTATACGTTAATTCTGAAAACAAAGCACAGCTAAATTGGAAAGCAAATCATAGGTCCTGCTTTAACTTTCTTAGCAATATATAAAATAATGGTGTATCTTATAATCAGTGGTGTCTTAGACTCTGTGAAACAAGGAGCTAAAGGTCTAGCGTGGGGTTGTTGGAAGCACGTCATGAAATAATAAAAGTATAGCATTTGGACTAAAGCCTGGCACACAGTAAATGCAGAATAAGTATTAGTTGTTATGATGGTAGAGGGTGGTTACATGGAATTATAAATAAGAATATATGGAAGGCTTGGCCTGAGAATGCTTTGTAGGACATGAAGTAGCACCTGAGCTTTTCTGCCCTTCACAGTTTTGTTTCTGTCTTGTGAGCAGCACAGTGACTTTCTCTATTTTCTCCCATTTCTGGGTGTTAGATTTGATTCCCTAGCACCAACCTGCAGCTCTTCAAATCAGTGTGAACAGAATTATCTGGATTGGCTTTTCCTTTCCTTTAGTTACAGGATAAAGTTGTAGATTGTCACTTTGTGTAGCTACAAATCAGCTACTGTACTAGTTTTTCTCATTCTTTATAGTCAATTGCTATAAATGAATTTTACAAAAAGATCCACTCAAACCCTCAGCATCATCTCTTTATTAAAAAAATGCATCCCAGTAGGTAAATTCATATCTTAGGGTTTGGGATAGAAATGTTTCTGTGCTTAGAAGAGCTGCTACAGTTTTCCCTATAAGGAAAGAATGTATAGCCAGAATTCAGATGTAAGCATAAATTGGCCCACTACCAAACTAAGTCATTTTATTGATTTCCAAGACAAATTTCTATGTGTTTTCTTCCTCCTATTTCAAAGCATAACTATGAAAAGCATAATATTCTATGAAAGATAGGGNTGGGTGCTGGGGATCGAACGCTGGTCCTCTGCAAGAGCAGTCGGCGCTCTTAATTGCTAGGCTATCTCTCCAGCCCCTGACATTGAACCTTTCAAGTGATGCAGCTTGAAATGTCTTGATTCTGTGCAACCCTATGAAGAAAATTAAGTGAAGAACTTAGTAGTAATTTATCTTCTTTGTTGAATTTTCCAAACAGTAAATGGATATCTTTTTTTTAGAGTTACATAGGATATTCTGAGGTTGCAAGTAACAAATACCTAACTCAAACAAGCTTAGAATGAGAAAGGAATTTATAATCTCATACACAGAAAAAGAACTTGTTAACATGCATACACTTACAAGGAGAGAAAGAGAGAGAGAGAGAGAGAGAGAGAGAGAGAGAGAGAGAGAGAGAGAATCATGTGATCATACTGGCTTCTACATGGACCAAAGGGACATTGTCAAGACACTGCTACCCTCTATCTCTTAACCTTATTCTCACCACGTTGTGTTATGTCTTACAATGTCATGGCTGACAAGACAGCTACAAGTTAAGTTGCAATGTGTAACCCTAGTGGGAGAGACTTACCCCCACTTCTGTATAGAATCTCAGGTCTGATGGGACATTTGACTCCAAAACTGTGTAAAATACTCTTCCATGGTGCTGGGTGTTTAGCTAACTCAAAGCTGTGGCATCTCACCAGAGAGGAAAATGGGCACTGGGTGGCAAGGAGTAGCAAACTGTTCCCCCTAAGGCACTTGCTTATCTCTTACTCACTGTACCATTGTCCCCAACTGCATTTGAAAGAGGAAAATGCATATAGCTCCCAACAGCCAGTGGCAGAATTTGGACCACACTCACTGCAGATGAATTTGGGGGAAATTTTGGATGTTAGCCATTTGCAGAGTATCTGTTCCATGCCAAGAGATTCCATGTCACTTATAATAGCTTATTTTCATAACCACCTTTTTAAACAAGCATATTCTTATTTGAGGATAAAGAAACTTGAAATCAGCTAAGTATCTTACCTAGGGATACATGACGAAAAGAATGAGAGTGATCTGAAAAGAAGGTTCTGAATCAATAGGAATTCCTGCTTCCCCTCTCCCTTGATGCTGTATCACTCCATTTGATTAATAAATGCCTCAGTGTGGGAAAATCCAGTTTGGGTTAGGTATGAATGGGCTAGCTTTCCAGCCAGCATCTCCCAGGGGAACAGGTAAAAGTAGTAAGACTTTACTGACCCCACCCCATGGGATGGCAGTTGCTTGTGACCCAGCAGATCATGATTGGTCCTAAGTGATGAAGTCATTCAGCCTATAAAAGCGACTTGCAAAATACAATAAATAGATCTTCATTAACACCTAAGAAGATCTCTGGGTCCACTAACGTGTGTGTGTGTGTGTGTGTGTGTGTGTGTGTGTGTCTGTGTGTAAGCCAAAGCAGGCCTGAGCTTCAAGTGTCCTGTGCTAGCGGGGCTGGAAGGAAGTCTATAAGGCCACCCCCCTGTACTAGTGGTTTGGCTGGATGGAGGCCTAGCAGCCTGGAGAGTGAATTACTGGAGGTGATGACTAGAGACAGCCAATCAGGCACTAGTCTGCGAAATTCCAGTCCTGAGAACCATCAGCTCCTGGACTTGTGAAGGCATCGTGGCCAGATGGGGTGGCAGTCTGCCATCCCAGGCTAAGAACCTGAGAGAGGCAGTAGCCACTTAGGTTGGGCTGCAGACAGCAGCCTACTGGCAGCCTGTGCCAAGGTGCCAGCTCTCTAGGTGGCCGCGGGAGGCTACTTCTCCCACCTCTCCCTTAGCAAGACCAAGTTGCATCTCTCACTCTCAGGGAGTGGTGTCCTACATCTCGGGGTCTGCTCACATTTTCATGGTCATAAATTATGGTGTACCTTTTCATGGGGTATTTTTCTCATTAAAATCTAAACCACTGGGCCGGTGAGATGGCTCAGCGGATAGAGGCATTGCTGCTAAGGCTGATGACCTGAATTCAATCCCCAGGTTCCACATGGTCGAAGGAGAGAAGCAAGTCTTATGAGTTGACCTCTGATCTCCACACTTGTACAAAAGCATGCACTGCCACACAAAAATAATACGTATAATAAAAAAATTTAAATCCAGACCACTGTCTGTGTCTAACAATAAAGAATCTGAAAATGTGAGACTAAAAGAGACCTTAGAAATACTCTAGTTCCAAACATAAAATTCTACCTTCTTGGATCTGGACTCCTACCCTGGCTCCTCTACTTTCTTTCCTTGCCTTCAAATGGCTTTAGAAACTTTACCTGAAAAACCTCCTCTCACCAGCTCTAGCTTGCTTCTTGATAAAGGCAATTGTTTTGAATTTCACCGAATCCCTAAAGCACATTATTTTATACGTTAATTCTGAAAACAAAGCACAGCTAAATTGGAAAGCAAATCATAGGTCCTGCTTTAACTTTCTTAGCAATATATAAAATAATGGTGTATCTTATAATCAGTGGTGTCTTAGACTCTGTGAAACAAGGAGCTAAAGGTCTAGCGTGGGGTTGTTGGAAGCACGTCATGAAATAATAAAAGTATAGCATTTGGACTAAAGCCTGGCACACAGTAAATGCAGAATAAGTATTAGTTGTTATGATGGTAGAGGGTGGTTACATGGAATTATAAATAAGAATATATGGAAGGCTTGGCCTGAGAATGCTTTGTAGGACATGAAGTAGCACCTGAGCTTTTCTGCCCTTCACAGTTTTGTTTCTGTCTTGTGAGCAGCACAGTGACTTTCTCTATTTTCTCCCATTTCTGGGTGTTAGATTTGATTCCCTAGCACCAACCTGCAGCTCTTCAAATCAGTGTGAACAGAATTATCTGGATTGGCTTTTCCTTTCCTTTAGTTACAGGATAAAGTTGTAGATTGTCACTTTGTGTAGCTACAAATCAGCTACTGTACTAGTTTTTCTCATTCTTTATAGTCAATTGCTATAAATGAATTTTACAAAAAGATCCACTCAAACCCTCAGCATCATCTCTTTATTAAAAAAATGCATCCCAGTAGGTAAATTCATATCTTAGGGTTTGGGATAGAAATGTTTCTGTGCTTAGAAGAGCTGCTACAGTTTTCCCTATAAGGAAAGAATGTATAGCCAGAATTCAGATGTAAGCATAAATTGGCCCACTACCAAACTAAGTCATTTTATTGATTTCCAAGACAAATTTCTATGTGTTTTCTTCCTCCTATTTCAAAGCATAACTATGAAAAGCATAATATTCTATGAAAGATAGGGTATTCATGAAAAGACATTGTTTTTATTTCTGAGACTTTCCAAAATACTGCTGCCTATAGATCCAAAATCAAATGGGCAACATCTTTACTGATCTTCTTACTGGAAATTCACAGCTCTTCATATTATTCTTCTATTCCTCGTTTTCCCTTTGTCTTTCAGTATGTCTATAAAATGATGGGTTATTATTTCCGCTATTTCACTTAGTGTTTATGCCAGCAGGAGGAACATTATTTTATTATTTTTAGAGAACGGGAGCTATTTTTTGAACCAGGAAATTGAACTTGCTATTTTAAAAAATAAAGCAAAGACCTTATTCTCATCAATTGCTACTTTATTTCCTCTGGATGCCTCTCCTTCTGCAAAACTACCTCCATGCACGAACAATGGGATAAAATTTTTTATCACACACCATTTACATATTAGAGTATGTCTGCATCTGTCTTCTCTTTTGACCAGGTGCTCATGATGGACAGGGATCATGATCATTTCGTTGCTGCATGAACATTATTTAAAGCACTAAAGAAGAAAGTATCTTTTTTTTTTGTCTTTTTGAGACAGGGTCTCCCTTTATTCCTAGCTGGCTTGGAGCTTGCTCTGTAGACCAGGCTGATCTTGAACTCACAGAGATCTGCCAGCCTCTGCCTCTTGAGTGTCGGGATTAAAGTCATGCACCACCACAATATTTTATTTATTATTTTTATTTTGTGTATGAATGTTTTGCCTGAAGTGTGTAAGTGCACCAGTATTGTGCAATACCCACAGAGGTCAGAAGAGGGTGTTGGGTCCCCTGGAACTGGCGTTAGGACTGTTGTTATCTACCATGTGGGTGCTAGGACTTGAACCTGGGTCCTCTGCAAGAGCAGTGAATGCTCTTAACCACTGAGCCAACTCTCCAGCATCAGGGAAGTATCTTAAACATCAAAAAAGCAGGCTACCTTGGAAAAATTTGGAGCTCTGGGTACAATTGTACATTCAGTTTCATCAATAACGTTTACCCACTGGGTAGGGAGATTCATCACCAAAGTAGATTTGAGTCCCTTGGATCAGCACCTGCAAAGTTGTACGCACCACTTTAGGTAATAATCTGCTAGAGACACTTATAGGCACATATTTACTTAATATTAAGCTGGGATAGAAAAGAAACCAATCTGAAATTGCTTCCTCAGCTGAAAGCTCTATGCTAACAATAAAGTTTAATTTCAGCAGCTGTAGTTCTCAAATCAATAGACTGCAAAGTGGGTGGCAGAATTTCAGTTTGGGGTTTTGAATGCTAAGTAGGTCAGAAGTTACATTATTTAAGATTAAATTTACAAGATTTAAGAAAGCTTTTGGAAAATTAGCCACATGGATTATATTATTTTAATAATAATGTAACTCTCCAGAATAAAAAATATCTGATCAGAAACCATCATATTTATTACATGAATCTCAGAGTTTTGGGGACTGTATTATTTCAAGAGAAAGACTTAAATCCAAGAATGGTGTTACATGCCTGAATCCCACACTAGGGAGATGAAGACAAGAACTCTACCAAGAGTTCAAGGCTAGCCTCAGCTCCCCAGATTGGGAGGGCACAGAAGAGGGAGGAGAGATGAGAAAGAAGGGGAGAGAAGCAAGAAAAATGCCATGACGAAACCTAATTTTTGTAAGCTAATAAAATGTTTTTATTAAATTAAAATTTTTTAGGGCTAGTTTCTGCTACATAGTGAGTTCATGACCAGCCTGAGTAACACAAGATCCTGTACCTAATTCATTAATGATCTAATTAATGATAAACCTATAAATTCTATATATTAATTTATAATTTATATAATTGGATATTTTATGTGACAGGGCATTGTTTCTACATTTCCTGTGTGCTTTGCTTGAAACATAAAAAATTATAGTAATTCTTTTTACTAGCTAGAGTATATTATATTAATATCCAGTGTGTTTTTCCTTTTGTGAGTATTTATTATAGATTCAGGAATAGATGTTATGAGCATTTCCCATGCTATAACTGTATAAGGTTTTTACATAAATGTTATTCCGCAGGTGTGTTGTCTTGTCTCATCTTATAGTAACCAATCATGTTGAAGTCCACTGTGATTCGACACTATTAAATCATGTATATTTTATTACCAAGAAACTGAAATTAACAAATAAATTTAAAATGTAAATAAGTTGCTTTAGTCTCGGGAAAAAAGAACCATCTTAAATCTGTCTGAGGTCCTCTTAAGCCTAGATGATGACAGGTTAAAGGAAAGCTACACTTACAAAGATTTCCTACCATCAGGGTGTCTAGGAAGGTCTTCAGAGACTCTGAAACAGCATGGAAGAGTTGTCAGCATTTCTGAAGGAGTGTTAATGGTGAAAGTGGTTGCTGTTTACTAGGGAAACAGGGAAGAAGACAAGGGCAGAAATGCAACTGAAAAGGACCAGGACCACGGACAGCTCCAACACCCATGCCCTGTTGGATTTTACTTGCCAACTTTTTTTTTTATATATCTGTATGTGTATGAATGTACTGTCTGCATGTAGGTTTGTGCACCCGTGTCGTGCAATGCCGCGGAGGTCAGAAGAGGGTGTCGGATTCCCCTGGAACTGGAGTTCTCCTGGAATTGGAGTTACAGATGGTTCTCAGCTGCCATGTGGGTGCTGGGGATCGAACCCAGGTCCTCTGTAAGAGTGGCCGGTGCTCTTAACCACTAGGCCATCTCTCCAGCCCTTACTTGCCAACTTTTTTTTTTTAAAGAACTTTTTTTTTTAAATTTTTTTATTTTTTTTTTATATATCTGTATGTGTATGAATGTACTGTCTGCATGTAGGTTTGTGCACCCGTGTCGTGCAATGCCGCGGAGGTCAGAAGAGGGTGTCGGATTCCCCTGGAACTGGAGTTCTCCTGGAATTGGAGTTACAGACGGTTTTCAAGTATTTATAATGAGTCCTAACGAAACTTACATTCTAGGTGCCACAAAGTTTTAATACGAGAAACTTTCTTACCTCGCCTCCATAGAACAAGGAGAAATATGATGATAATGAGGTCGTTCTCTAACTGTAAATTGGAGCCAACTGTTATAGAGGTAATCTCTTATAAAACTGGTAAAACTGCCTTCTTTAATTGACTAATAGACATAGGAACTGTGAAAAGGATTATTCTCTATTCAGAACCAAATATAATACTAAAGTCTCCTTAAGCTATGCACTTAAGCAAAATATATTAATACAGGAGAGTTCTGATATCAGCAATGGATTATTCTACCAAGGAGATGTTGGCCAGGGGATCCAAGCACCCCCCCCAAAAGGTAAAGGCTTCTTGCCTGTAAACTGGGATACCTGCAAGAAGAGAGGTGATAAGGCTCTGCTGTAAAAGACCTGATGTAAGCGTGGGAAAGATGTATTGAGACTGCACTTGCAAGTGTACAGTTGATCTCTGGAATACCAGAGAGTGTTACCAAAGGCCACTAAACCAATAAAGCAAATATAGGTCTCCTTGAGTCAAGCAAGACTCCTCCGTCAGCACCAGCTACACCTCACCTGCCTGGAAATACTGTGCAGCAGTGGCAGTCATATGCCTTTATATCCCAAATCTAATTGGCTATTAGCTCTCTCCTTGGAGGAGTAACTCACGGCTGACACCACAAACTTACATCCTCTAGTGGTTTAGGAGATGTTATAAGCCACAGTAAGACCCTGTCATATTTTACAGAAAAAATGTAATTCATGGATTAACATACCATCCAAACATCTGTGTCTATACCAAAGTAACCTACCATAACAATTAGTACTGTTTAAATACCTATATATCTAATTGCTTGTGCTTCATTAGTAGGATCAAAAGGTTATTCCTGGACAAACTGTCAGCCCATGAAAGGAAACAGCCAGAATTGACCAGAGTCCAAAACAACAGGTCCAGATAAAGTAGACTGTTTTGCTTCTCGTCTACCTGTGCCCCTTTTCTAAGCCTAGGGAACAATCTATGGAAGAGCGGGCATGGTAGAATGTAAGTGCTGTGATTGGGGTGAATGGTGAAACTACAGCAATATAGTCTGGACATTTATTTGATCAACTTGATTGAACATACAAGCCCCCCAGCTGGATGGTGGGACCCCTTGGGCTGTGTGGGTTTGGGCACTGCTTGCAAATTGGTTTTACATGAAGGATGATTGTACTCATAAATTATTACTTATTGTTAAAAAATGAAAAAAATAAAGAAGTAATAAAAGAAAGTGTCAAGCCGGAGCTGGAGAGATGCTCTGGCAGAGAACTCGGGTTTGATCCCCAGCACCCACATGGAGGCTGACAACCGTCTTTAACTCCAGTTCCAGAGGAATCTGACACCCTCTTCTGACCTCCATGGTATTGCATGACACGGGTGCACAAACCTACATGCAGATGGTACATTCATACACATAAAAAATAAATAAAATTTAAAAAATTAAAAAAATAAAATGTAGGGCCCTCTATAAGCTTCACTTCTTAGTGAACTATGAAATTTAAATATAATTGGTTTGATATTTTATGTTCTTTCCTTTATTGAGGAGAAGGTGCTAATGAAGTAATTTCATATTTAAGAGTCATTAAAGATTATATATTGATGGGGGAAGTTAGGGATTTTGGTCTGGCTGCAGTTTCAAAATGATGAAGAAAGCTTGTGTCAGTTCAGCGGTGGAGTGGAGCTGGGAGTTTTAGACCAATTTTATACTTTATTCTATTTTCCTGTCTTGTATTTCCTCTCCTCAAAGGTAGAGATTGGTGCTGGAACACAATCCAATACAGAGGAAGGATATGAAAGTTCATTTTGGAGAAGATCCTGAAGATATCCAGCTAAATGCTTATTTGTCTCTCACTAAAAGAAAGTAAAAACACAAGTTTTATCTTTTTAATAATTTTGTGTAATTAAGCTCTGAGCTTTTAGATGTGATGCATACTAATAAATTCTCCATGGAATCTTTTAGAAGTAAAAAACAGCTGTTCAATTCATGAATTAATTTTTTCAGTGTCTTAATTGAATGTTCCTTTCCAGAGTAATTTTATTCTTTAGATGGTCCAAATGACCTTATACATTCTATTTTCTTTCATCTCCTTTTTCTTTATTGCTGATCAAAAATACTTCTTAGCCTTAGCAAATTATATTTTTGTCTCTTGTCATTCATTCTTATGTCTGTTTAATCATATGTTTAAGATTCATCTTATAATTTGATCTCTTGACTCCATTCCCAAATTCACTGATGTTAACTGGTGTTCTATTAAATTATATAAGCACTCATTCTTTACCTAAATGGTTTTTACAGGTAAAGTATAATCTTGCTTGATGAAATAGTCAGCAAGTTCATTTCTAATTTAAAAATAAGGCTGAATAGTGAAAGAGAATCAGCTCTTATATTTAACATGAATCCCTAAAGACATGCTTCCTACCTTCATTCAATAAAATAGGCCACATTGACAGTAAGGTAACCAATTAAAATCATTTTGCACATCTTCTCCTTAATATACCAAATGACAATGGATTGAATTGAAATTTTTGAATTTCTGCACTTTCACATTCCATTTAAATGACCTTAAATGGCCCTCTTCATTGTCCATCAAAGATTAATATTTTCAATATTAATCTTCTATTCAAACTTGACAAAAGACACCAGATAGAAAGAATAGAAGGAAAAGGGGAAATGGAAGAAGGCCATTGTCTGCTAGGCCACCATGTGGATTTTGTCAGAATGAATATATTCTATGTGAGTTCATAGGTTCTTGCTTTATCACTATCATTAAATCTCCCCTTCTTATGCATGATCGCCATAGCAGCTGTCTCCATTTGACCAAAATAAATAAAAGTATTCACTATTCAGAAAGGAATATACAAAGTATGAGCATCAAACATTTCTAGAAATAGAAAACGATAGACAAAATTCTGGCAATAACAAGCAATAGATAGACAAAGTCCATCCATACCTTGTCAGCTCGAGATGAAAATAATTTAAAATTTCTGTGTCTTTTACTCACAAAGAATTTGGGTCACCACAACACTTGTCTCAACCATCTGGGATCTTTCTTAGCCTCCTTTTCTGTTGTTATTCCTTTTTTTCTTGAGTTTATGTAGATAGTTGCTTAATTTCCAGGAGATTAAAATAACAGCATTGCATTCTCAACCTCTGAGAGATAATCAAGGAACAGATAGTCCAAATTTTCACATACCACATCAGATGATGTTTATTTTTTGTCTAGCAGACATGTACCAATGGTGTTCTGCTATAGTAAGCAAGGTGGTTAGATCTTGGCCTCAAGGCATGTATAATTTAAAACCATCAATAAAGATAAACATGCTGAAGTACATGTCAACAAGCAAGAAACTGCATAATAAATCCAGAGCTAGAAGCCAGAGACAAGCATCTAAAGAAGGCAGTATCCATCATTTCAGAATTAAAGGCAAATGTTTCCTTTACTTTTTAGGAAGGGTGGAGAGAGGGGCTTAAGGATGTAACAGGCCTTCTAAGGAGGGTTTTAAACAAAGGCATGAAACTGCACATTTTGGTCACCTCTGCTTCCCATCCTCCCCCTTTTGTGGGATCCTTTACTGCTGATTCTTCAGACATCATTTGACTTTAGTTCCCTATCATTTTCCATCCTAATGGAATTAGAACAATGATTTGGTATCTTAGAGTTCATTTTATTAATCACAATTTCCTGTCTAAAAAGGTACATGTCCTTTAAATTTCATCTCTATGTGGAATGAAAGGTCTCACTTTATTTTCATAGAATTTTAAACATCCGTAAATATGCATAAGATGGGTGTGATGTTTGTGGAATAAGCACGTCTTCCTGAACCCTGAAGAATGCACCACTTTTACTTGTAGGGCCATTTTTAAAAAGTCCTCTGGTGAGAATTCTTCTCTATGTTTTATGAACGTCTGAGTAAATTTGACAGTGTGATATTAATGGTGATAATGGTGGCGGCAACAATAATAATTACCTTAATTACTTAGAACGTCATCAGGTAAAGATCTCCGAAGTTCATTTTCGTTCAGAGAAGCATTACGTGCCAAGACTTTTAATCTAAGCACACAAGAAAGTGCTTTAATGAAGAAGTAGTATCAGAGACCTATCAGGGAGACAGGATGGGAATCTTGCCAACTCTTTAGTGACACTTTTTTTGAAATATGAAAAATGACAAAAGGAAGAGGCACCATGGTGGTTACAAAAAGATGGGTTTCTTCAAGCCTCAACTTCTTCATCTGCAAATGGTGGGACTAAGATTCCTAACATGATAAATCTCCCTTCCCTATTCTTACATAAAAACAAGCAATCAAATAAACAGCCCCTTAAGCCTAATATAATATACAAAATGAAACTGACAGTGACTATAGGGAGAAAACTCCTGCATACTACATACCAATAGATCCTAACTGTCATGGAGATGATATGTTGCTATTATAAACTAGCCACGGTGTTGAAACTTACCTTGAACACAGGAAATATGAGAACAAAATTCAGAGCAATCCCACAAAGCTTTATAGAAGCAGAATTGATTTTCCTATGGGAATATATTCTACCAAGTCAAATTATCCTTTTTTCCAAAAAAAAATGTTAAATGTTATTTTAAGATTTTTCTACAATAATTATACAAAATGGGATCCAGGTTTCTTTAACCCTTACATGTACACATGTTTACAACATACTGTAAAAGCCTCATATGCTTCTGTTACACCTTTCCATTTATTCATCAAGTCCTGTTCCCTGCTATGATGGTTAGTGCTAATTGTTGATGTGATTGGATCTAGAGTCAACTAAGAGACATGTTCCTGTCAGGCCTGTGAGGGTGGGTCTGTGAAGGTGTTCCCTGGAAGGACTATGGGGGATGCCCCTCCGTGGGAACAGCCCCTTTCAGGGAGAACCCAGCTACAAAGTCGTTCAAGGAAGAAGCAGTGCTTCTGTCTGCCTTCACATTGTGCTGCTGAGTGCATCTATTCCATGGTGGTGGTGGTGGTGGTGCTGCGGCTGCTGCAGTGGCTGCTGCTACCACTACCACAAACACCATCTTTCACAGGTGTCTGAACCCAACTTCTCTGGCCTTCCAACATGGATTGATCACTCTCCAGAAATCTTCCAAGCCTTCAGTGCTAGATTAGGACCCCTGAGGCATCCAGCCTCACAGACATAGCAGCTACTGTGCTCCCCATCTGTTTGTTTGTTTGTTTTTGAGACAGGGTCTCCCTGCAGCCCCAGCTGTCCAGGAACTCTTTATGTAGTCCAGACTGGCCCGGAACTCACGAAGAGCCACCTGCCTCTGCCTCCCAGGTGCTGGTAGTGCTGGGATTAAAAGCAGGTGCTACCACACCCGGCCACTCCCAGCTGTGCTCCGGGAGAGCAGCAGAGACAAGGCGAGCTGCCTAGAAGACCAACCAAGCTACCAGCATTGGACATTCTCCAGTGGGTTGAGCTGCCTGCAGGTTGGGCAGCATGCTCCAGGTTCCCCAAGATGAATAGTTGGTCTACTCATCCTATATCCTGTAAACCAAACCAAGCTAATAAATTTCCTCTCCGACAGATATTCATTCTATGAGTTTTGTTCCTGTCAGTATACCCTGACTTATATACAAGTCAGTATCATGTAAATTGTAACTTGAAGGCCCAGTCATTGCTTTTTTTTTTTTTTTTTTTTTTTTTTGGTCTTTTTCGAGACAAAGGGTTTCCCCTACCCCAGCAGTCCTGGAACTCGCTCTGTAGACCAGGCTGGCCTTGAGCTCCAAAGATCCGCCTGCCTCTGCCTCCCAAGTGCTAGGATTAAAGGCGTGCGCCACCACGCCTGGCTCAGTCATTGCTTTTTAATGCTTGTTAAATATAGACACTCCTTTTAGCCCTTGTTGATTATTACTTCTTAGAAGTGTTTTTCCCTGGTCCCCACTCCTCTCTTGAAAAGCCGTCCTCTGCAACACTGTGCTTAGCTAGTGCTATCTCAAGTTATATCTTCTCAAATTCCTTCATGGCCTCTCTAACCTGTCAACTCTTAGAAGTTATATTCCTCGGAGATCGCCCTCACACCCAGAGCTCCCACACACCCTCTAGATCTTCAGGTAAAGACTGTATTTTAAAGCACCTGCCAGAAAACATGCTCCTCAAACTAACCTGTCCTAAACTAGACATTTCCTTATCTCCCTGTTGTGTAGCAATACCTGGGAGAAATCACCTTCCATCTTGGAGGGTACCTAAATAAACAGCAGGATGTTTTGAGGGGGTGAAACATTCCATCCTGCAGGGAAGTTCCTCAGGCTCAGGAAGTAAACAACTCAATAGCTTCCGGAAGTTCCTGAAATTGAGCAGGTTCCCTAGGTCCCTCCTTCCCCAAGTCTTTGTGAGCCCTGAGTATGGTCTGCTGAAAGGTCCTCTCAGGACAGCTGTGCTCCACGAGAGCCGCAGGGACAAGCTGAGCTGCCCAGAAGACCAACCAAGCTACCTGGAAAGGACATTCTCCCATGGCTTGAGCTGCCTGCAGGTTGGCCAACATGCTCCAGGTTTCCTGATTTTGTGAGTGGTCCCATGCTGGGGTGGGCTTTTGGTGATGCCACTGTCTGTGAGTCATTTCTGCCCCTGTATACTTACAGTAACCCCTCACCCATACACCAAGTTGTGTTTCGGCATTAGGCTTAATTTGGTCTGTCCTCTCATTTCCCTCCCTGGGGTGAGTAGATGTTCATTCACGTCTCCCCAGGAAAGGTGTCACACAACGCTCTCTCTCTTCAAGCTTGACCTATATGCCTGGATTCTCATCTTTCTGAAGTCAGCTCAGTGTATGTTCTTGCCTAAGGCAGAGATTCCAGAGAGTGATCTGGAACCTTTACTCAGTATTAAAACTAGTCTCCAAATCCTGGGAGTTCCACTGCACAAAGATCTCTTGATTCTCTTTAATTTTTACTTCTACAGACTTTCATTTGATCAGTGTTCCTAAAAATACTGGCATTCTTGGCATTCAGAGTAAAATTCAGTTTTACTTATAGAGGCCAGCGAGCTCTTCATGTCACTCGTGTTCCTGTCCGACGAGCTCTTCGTGTCACCCGTTTTCCTGTCCGACGAGCTCTTCTTGTCACCCATGCTCCGGTCCAGCAAGTTCTTCGTGTCACCCGTGTTCCTGTCCAGCGAGCTCTTCGTGTCACCCGTGCTCTGGTCCAGCGAGCTCTTCGTGTCACCCGTGTTCCTGTCCAGCGAGCTCTTCGTGTCACCCGTGCTCCTGTCCAACGAGCTCTTCATGTCACCCGTGCTCCTGTCCAGCGAGCTCTTCGTGTCATCCGTGCTCCTGTCCAGCGAGCTCTTCGTGTCACCCGTGCTCCTGTCCAGCGAGCTCTTCGTGTCACCCGTGCTCCTGTCCAGCGAGTTCTTCGTGTCACCCGTGTTCCTGTTCATGTCCCCTCATTCTCCTACCCAGCAAACTCTTCGTGCCTGCTCATTCTCCTATCCAGTGAGCTCTTCGTGTCCGCTCATTCTCCTACCCAGGAATCTCTTCGTGTCCGCCCATTCTCCTATCCAGCAATCTCTTCTTGTCGGCTCATTCTCCAACCCAGCGAGCTCTTCGTGTCCGCCCATTCTCCTACCCAGCAATCTCTGCTTGTCGGCTCATTCTCCTACCCAGCGAGCTCTTCGTGTCCGCTCATTCTACCCAGCGAGCTCTTCTTGTCGGCTCATTCTCCTACCCAGCAAGCTCTTCTTGTCGGCTCCTTCTCTTACCCAGCTAGCTCTTCGTGTCCGCTCCTTCTCCTACCCAGCGAGCTCTTCGTGTCCGCTCCTTCTCCTACCCAGCGAGCTCTTCGTGTCCGCTCCTTCTCCTACCCAGCGAGCTCTTCGTGTCCGCTCCTTCTCCTACCCAGCGAGCTCTTCGTGTCCACTCATTCTCCTACCCAGCAAGCTCTTCATGTCCGCTCATTCTCCTACCCAGCCTCATGTCTTGTTACTGACTTTGTCATTACCTCTGCTCTGAACTACCTGAATTTCTACAAATGCCCCATCTTCTCTTACCTCATTAGGTTTTGTGATCACCCTCGCTTTCTTCTAAAGAAATCTCTCACTCATAACCTCTAATGAAGTTTTCGGAGAATCGTTGAAGGGAGAGGTGGCAAGCAGCTTTTTCTCCTTCCCAAGTTCAGCAGGTTACCTAGGAAAAGGTCAAGGTGGTGGTTTTTTGAGACAGGGTATCCCTATAGGCCCGGCTGTCCTGGACCTGGGTACATAGACCAGGCTGGCCTCTATCTCAAAGAGACCCCCCACCCTGCCTCTACCCTTAATTTAATTGGTATTAAAGGCCTGCATGTGCCTCCACTCCCAGATTGGAAAAGGTCTCTTAAAGTAGAAAAGGTTTGAATTAATTATTCTTCTGATACATTCCTGTTAAAAATGTTAGAATTTAGTTCCATATAAGGCTTCAAATGGTTTTTCATTAAATCCCTGGTTCTGGATGCTGATATCATTTATTTTTATTTGACAAGCATTTTAGCATTTCTTGTGTATCAGGGACCTTATGTAAATTACTTAGTCTTCTCATAACAATGCCATAGGAAGCAGACAGAATTATCATCATCCTTTTACCTACAAAGCAACTGAAATAAAATGGTCATTTGTCAATACCAGTAATCATTCAGAGTCAAGTTTCAACTCAAGCCAATTAGACACACCAAACTCTAGCTATTTAATCCTTGTGTTAAATTACTTGAGCACAATTTTCTTCGCTTCATTAAAGAACTCTTCAACATGTTGAACTCAGGGGTTGGAATACTTTTCTTCATGTTTTCTTTCATCCGTCTTTACTTACATCTTCTTTACAAAAATAAAGCCTATTTGTCCATCTAAACCTGCTCAAAATATGGTAGTTTAAATTTCTCCCAAGCAGAAGTATCCTCAAGTGAGGTGTGTCAGAAATACACAATTCAGGCTGGAGAGATGGCCTAGTGGTTAAGAACACCGACTGCTCTTACAGAGGACCCAGGTTCAATCCACAGCACCCACATGGCGGCTGAGAACCGTCTGTAAATCCAATTCCAGAAGAACTCCAGTTCCAGGGGTATCCGACACCCTCTTCTCACCTCCGTGGCATTGCATGACACGGGTGCACAGACCTACATGCAGACAGTACATTTATACAAATTAATTAATTAATTAATTAAAAAAAGACACAATTCACACGTTCTCTCTCACATACAGATCCTAACTTTGAATGTTTGTGTGTCCACAAATGACAGGTTGTGAGAGAGTGCACAGAGAGGAGACCATGAGAGGGGAACAAGTGCTGAGAAATCAGAGGGTCACATGTGACATGAAATTGGAAATGAGGTTCCTGGCTATGGGAACCCACAGGGAAAGAGGAGGAATTGGGAAGAAATGGAGTACAGAAACAGGCAACTAATTTTGCTTGAAAAATCACAATGAAAACGAATTTCTTTTAAAATTACTACAGTAGGGGCTGGAGAGATGGCTCATGGTTAGGAGCACTGGTTGCTCTTGCAGAGGACCCGGGTTTGATTCCCAGCACCCACATGGTGGCTAAGAACCATCTTTAAGCCGGTGTAGTGGTGCATGCCTTTAATCCCAGCACTCGGGAGGCAGAAGCAGGCAGATCTCTGTGAGTTCAAGGCCACCCTGGTCTACAGGGCTAGTTCCAAGGGCAGCTGGGGCTACAGGGAGACCCATCTCAAAAACACCCCCCCAAAAGAAAACCCACATAGTGGTATTGACAAACATTTGAAGGTAACAAACTAGGAAGATACAGCCACAGTAGGACTCCTCCCACACCGAGAAGGAAACCCATTTTCTATCCAGTAGACTCTATGCTTGTGATCTCTCCTTGGTGTTCCCATTTGATTTCCACAACATTGAACAAAGAATATCATGCACCTTGCATCCATGGTATCTGGAGTTATATCAGAAAGTCTAAGCAGGACTCTCTGATTTGACTACTTCTACTAGAATCTTGTTTAATGTTACCTGAAAGCATTTGGTCATGAAACAATTGTCCATCTGTAATTTGTGGTTGGATTTTTTTGTAGATTTGTTCTTCTGTTATTAGCCTTTGTCACAGGCTATTTCATATTTTCTCCATGAGTGCTTAGCACCACACAGTCTTGGGAAAGATACTGAGGGTGTAGAAACACATTACAAAAATTAAATGCGGCATACAAGTGACCAAAACCACAAGTCAGAAACAACGAATTACGTGAGTATCTGGCTCTCAGACTGTAGCTGTTCATCCAGATAGCATCTGATTGCTATAAGGAAGAATTAAATCATTTTCAGCTTACCCATGGCTACCGTGCTTCTTGTGGGTCAGTCCCATTCACAGCCCTGTGCCTTTGGCACATGCTAAACTTTTAGTCTGTAAAATCCTGTGCTTCTCCCCCCCCCACCAATGGCAGTTAAATCAACTCTCTCATAGCCACTAAACCTATACTTTAATGTTATAGATCTTCCCAAATTCATTTTGTCTTAATAGTGTTAAGCACATTTCTCAGCTCACTTGTGCTTGATGGCTTCATGAAGCAGAAGAATTGCCACTCATTGATTGAGTCCTCTTCAGAGTGTTTTACCTCAGGACATTGACATCAGGCTAAATTAGGACATTCTGAGCTGATGGGTTACAAATGCGTTAGTGGCCTTGCAATCAATTCCCAGGGATGAAGTGGGAGGAGGAGAGATAGAAGATGAGAGGTAAGAATACAGCCCCGGAAGATGATTTTTAGCATGGGAATCAAGATGGTAAGTATGAAAAACACAGCTGTGGCTGGCATCGGGAGCGATTCAGCCCTCCATCCTGGCAGCCTCTAATGTTGGCAGTGTGAATTGGACCTGAAAGACTTCTACAGCTTTGGGTTGTGATTTTCATTTAGTCCCTACCAGCTAGAAAAATCAGCCCAGAGCAACAAGCATGCTGATTTTGCTAATTCCCTCAAATGTGTCCCTTGTTTAAATCACTGCTGATTAAATATTCTTGACATCTTTCCTTTCTCACTGTGCCCCGACTCATCAGGTGATCACAGAGGAACCCCCAGATGAAATCTGTTTCTGAAAGATGTTTATAGAAAAGAGCACTGGAAAAGCAATAGCAGCTAAAATGGAGAATGGCTCTGGTGCAATCTGAGGGTTTTTTTTTTTTAACCTGTTGATACTTTTAAGAAATGAATTATTAGCTGTAGAGAACATCAGCAAGGAGCTGGGTCAGGCCACCAGCTTGAACTACTGCAAAACTGGGCTTCTGCTGATGAACAAGCATTTCCCATATATGGGGTGGATTGGTTGCCACTCCTCAAGGTCAGATAGAGGTAGTAATTTTGGCTATAATTGTGGATTTTCACTTGACCTTGTGAGAAACAATATTCAATGCACTCTGATAGTTGATTCCCTATTTTTCTAGCAGTGTAAATCATATGACCATGAAATCACTGTCCAGACAGCACCCACGTGTCTGTAATTGTGCTGTTAACTGAATTTCTTTTGTGTATTATGCATATGACTTTGCATGTGTGCATAAACGTGTATGCAGGTGAATATGCGCATGTGTGAGTATGCATGTAGGGTAACACAGGGTGTCTTGCTCCATCACTCTCTACCTTATTTTTGGAGACAGAGTCTTTCACTGGACCTGGAGTGCCATAGTTTAGCTAGAGTGGTTGACCAAGAAATCTCAGGTAGCCTTCTATCTCTGCCTCCCCAGCAATGCAACTGCAGGTGTGTGCCACTGTGCTGGGCTTTTACATGCGTGTTAGGGATGAAGCCCAGGTCCTTGATCTTGTGCAGCAAGCCTTCCCTGCTGAGCTGCCTCCCGAGGCCCCTGAAGTTCATTTTGTTACTATGTTATTTTCAGCATAGCAAATCTCAGACTTTCTGTTCTACACAGGATGTAACAGGAAGAAGAGGAGGAGCATAGCAAATTACTCAGTCCCACCCACCTGGCAGTTCACAGCTCTGTCTGATGTATTAGGATGGGAAATTATCATATTTAGTACGATATTCAAGCAGGAGCCTTGCCCTGAAAGCTAAGAAAGGTTCTCAGTTGTTGCTTCTGACAGAATATATGACCTTAGACAAGTCATTTAACATATCTGATCTTTCATTTCTCAACTCGGTAGACATTAAAATAGAATAAGATCATTGGGTTCATATTTCAATCTATGGCTTTCCCAATCCTACCAAGAATTATCTTCCTGGTATATGTTATTAGGATTTTAAATGTTATTTAATGCAGTCTAAGATAGGAATCTAATTCAACTATTACTTGAAAAATAATCTGAATAAAAATCAAGTAATGTGTCCTATATTTTTCAACTGGGAATAATTATTCTATGTTTAGATGTTTGATTTTGCTCTCTCCAGGAATAAAATCCTTTGGCTAGAGCTAGAGGTGTATCTCAGTGGTGGAGAACTTGCTTGGCATATGTGAGCCAGGATCTGGCTCAAATTTAACACTGCAAAAAGAATCATTTAGCTAGAATAACACACCAGTGTTTAAAAAAAATTATATGTGTATGTGTGTGCACGCACGCGCGCACATGCATGTGTTCACATGTCTCTTCTGCCAATGCCCATGGAGGTCAGAAGAGGGTGTTAGATAAAGTTATAGGTGGTTGTAAACTGCTTAATATGGTGCTGAGAACCCAACTTGGTTTCCCTGTAAAAAGCAACCAGTGCTCTTAACCACTACCCCATCTCCCCAGCCCCACACAACAGTCCTATGTACAAACTCTCACGTCAGGGCTGGGGATACGTAAGGTCTGGTAGAGTCTTCATCTGGAGTGGGCCACTGACTACCTTCTGGGTTCAGGGTCAGATTCCTAACCACTTTTTAAAAAGAGAGAGAGAGAGAGAGAGAGAGAGAGAGAGAGAGACATAAGAAACTAATGGGTTTCCATATACACTCCGCTCTGGGTCCTCCTTTTCCTCTCCTGCTCCTTACTCTCTTCCCTGAAATAGTCTACTTTCCACTTTCATGTCACATTATCTTATTTATTAGATTTTTTTTTAGCCCTCCACCCCTTCCTGAATATCTCTTCCCCCCTTTCATGGAGAGGTCCCTTAACTTCTTTCTATCTGACGTTTTACAAATGTCTATCTTGAAGTTAGTTATTCAAGATTGCCCCAGTAAAATGAGACAAATTAAATAAAAATCATTTAGAGAACAATGCCCAAGAGAATATATCAGAAATTGTCAAAACTTCAGAATAACTAATACTGAAAGTTGCTTCCTTGAAGCTTTGTTATTGATGATGTATATGTCTCTTGATTTGGAGAACTCTAACATCAGCTGTTAGGTTGCCATGACAACAGCTACTGCTATTACCAGTCTACCTGGAAGGAGTCAAAGGTAATAATACATGTCTTTCTTCTGACCATGACTTCCGAAGTGGAAAATATTTACCTTCCCCACTTTCTTCTTCTTTTCCCACTGCTCGCATTCTTCCCCCCGCGAGTTCATTCATTGCTTAAGTCGTATTTTCCTCTTTCAAAGCTGTGTGGGTTCATTGGCCAATGACACAGGATAAGGCTCTTTTTTCTTCCTCATCGATCTAAAATAGGAATATGTAGTGCAAGGGAAATTGGATTGACTCATGGGAAGTATTTTTGCTTGAGGAGACTTACAAGAGTGTCCTCTTTTCCTTCAGATAAAAGTAGATGAAGGAAGTGTGTGACAATTACCCTTGCATAACTCCAAGGGAAATTGATAGTGACACTGAAAATTTGGTTTTCTTATTTTAAAGCAAAGAATAAAAAAAAATATGGACTCAGATTCAGTGTTATTTATGTAAGTTCAGTGTATTATATATTTATGTGTCTAATTATACAGATTTCTTTCTTCTTTTTTCTTTTTTCTTTTTTATGTAAAAGGAAGAGTTTATTTGAGCTTACAATGGACAGTTCCAGGGAATTAGAGTCCATTGTGGCAGGGAGGCATGGTGGCAGGAGCTGGAGCAGAAAGCTGAGGTTCACATTTTCAAGTGGGCACAGGAAGCAGAGAGAGAGAGAGAGAGAGAGAGAGAGAGAGAGAGAGAGCAATTAGAGACTGGCAAGGCTTTTTTGAACTTCTTTTGTCTTTTCAACAACTACTGGTAACTTCCAAGTAAACATAGTGCATTGAGCCAAAGCTAAACTCCCATTTTCTGCTCTCCTATGTGCATAAAATATAGACAAGGTATATCTTTTTATATAAAATGTTTTATTGATATTTTGTATATTTCATACATCAGTTCTCAGTCCAACTTAGACACATTTCCCTTTCAATACTCCCCACCCCACCCCACCCCAGTTCATGCATTCTGCCATACATGTCTTCTTGCATCTTTTTCTCAGTCTTTTTAAAGTTTTTCTCTGCAGAGGTTTATTATTTTGGGCAGAAGTTAACTGTTTCAGTCAGTTCTTTGATCCAGTCCTTATGTTGTTGTATTTGATACCCCCCAGTTTGGGTAGCTACTCCAAAATATGCTATTATACTATAGATATATATATATATATATATATATATGTCATATATATGTATATCAAAATTATGACCTCTGAAAATAAATTGTTTGCATCTGAGTTTACTGAAGAAAAAGAAAATAAATTGTATAATTCCAAAATATGTTTACGAGTTCATATTTTTCCTTTAATTTTATAATATTTTAGCCTCCACCCATATACCACAATCACAAAGTCTGAAAATAAGTGATAAGTTAATTCTAGAATCAGTTAAGGGATTCACGTTATAACAGCACAGTTGCTTTCAGATAAAAAGAAATATAACATTAACGTTGCTCAGCTTGCCTTTCAACTAGGGATTTGGTGCTAGCATCCACAAATGAGGGATACCATTCATCATTGTTTTTCTGGGACTGTGTTACTTCACTTAGCATAATGGCTTCAAATTCCATCCATTTACCTGTAAAGTTCATGATGTCATTTTTCTTTACCACTGCATAAAACTCCATTGTGTAGATGTACCACATTTTCATTATTCACTAGCCAGTTGAGGGGCATTTGGGTTGGTTCCAGGTCTTCACTATTGTGAAGAGAGCTGCAATAAACATAGATGTGCATGTATCTTTGTGTAGGATGAGTCTTGTGGGTATATACCCAGGTGTGGTATGACTGGGTCGGCAAGGTATATCTTAAAAACTGAAAATCAATGGACACACTCAAAAATGGGAAACGTGCCCCAGAAATGAAGGTATCACCCTACAAATAGCAAAACAATGCAAAATCAGATGGACGCATCTATACCTGCAAACTGATGAACTCTTGCTCTAGAATGATCCAATAAGATCTTCACAATGAAAAAGAAAAAAATGAATCTGAAGCAATCCCACAAACGTTACTGGGTTTTCTGAACTCCAAAGAAAGAAGCCCTGAGACTAATAAATTCAACAAATAAATACGCTTTAAAAAAAAATCCACAAACAGTTACACTGTAACAAAATCTCAGAGTATCCTAACAAAGAGAAATTGCTCTAAACAAAATCTAAAATCAAATTAGTTACAGATTTTTACCAGCAAAAAATATATGCCTGAAGAGATGGATTCATATCTGCAAAGCTCGGAAGAGAAGAGCACTGTGCTGTGAGTCTAGAAGATTCTAGAGTTGGCAGAACATAAGTTATGAGGCTTATCTTTTTGTCTTCTTTAGATAGGGTTTCCCTGTAGCCTCAGTTGTCCTGGAACTCACTCTGTAGCTGGGGCTGGCCTTGAACTCACAGAGATTAACCTGCCTCTGCCTCCCAAGTGCTGGGATTAAAGGCATGCGCCACCACGCCCAGCAAGTTATGAAACTACTTTAAGTCACACACATCTAAAGAAAGACCACAGGCTAGGGGATGTAGGCCAGTGGTTGAACGCTTGCCTACATGGCAGGCCATGGATTCAATATTCAGCACCACAAAAATGGAGCTAAAGACCATTGGAAGAACTTTGAAAGTCCATTTTCAGCTAAGTAGGCTTATGCAATTGGAAAAAAGAAATGAGGCACAAAAATTTTTTAATGAGCACAGAATCAGAAAGCCATACTAGAAAATGCAAAAGATTGTTGCTTTTAAATAAAATTATATATGTATACTTGGCAGCATAATGTTCTAAAATTCGTGGAAAACTTGAACATGATAATTTGAAAAAAATTGAAGAAAATTAAAGTTTGCTAATATTACTATATTTAGAAGGACAGAAACATGCTAACTAATTTATACTTTATTAAGAAAATATAAATAAATTGGACTCAGTGGGTCATTTTAAAAAGGAAGTGAATGGGGCTGGAGAGATGGCCTAGTGGTTAAGAGCACCGACCGCTCTTGCAGAGGACCTGGGTTCGATCCCCAGCACCCACATGGCGGCTGAGAACCATCTTTAACTCCAGTTCCAGGGGAATTCGACACCCTCTTCTGACCTCTGCAACATTGCACGACATGGGTGCACAAACCTACATGCAAACCTACATGCAGACAGTACATTCATATACATACAAAAATAATAAAAATTAAAAAATTAAAATTAAATAAAATAAAAAAGAAGTGTTGTGTGTGTGTGTGTGTGTGTGTGTTGGGAGGGGTCAGAATATAGAGCATGAATCTAGGAGGAGTTAGAGGGAGGAGTAGGAGGTCAATATTACCAAATTCATTGTATAGATGTGTGAAATTCTTAAATTATTAATAAAAATATTATATCTAAAAAAGAAATATAAATACATCCAGTGAAATGGCTCAGATTGTAAAGGCACGTTCCACCAAGGCTGATGAACTGAGTTTAGACCTTGAAGGCCATATGGTGGATGTGGAAGTCCAACTCCTCTGACTATGCACACGTGTGCACACACATACACAAACACACACACAAATAAATGAATAATTGCAATAATAAATAAATAAACTTATGAAAGTTTAGCATTGAAAGGTAAAAAGTAAAAACAAGAAAGACAATATATAATTTAATTTTAAATTTTTTAAAAACTAAATTAATTGTGTGTGTATATGATGTGTGCAAGCAAAATTAGACAACAGCTCACATATAACTGGGAAAATGGGCAGCAGGCCCCAACCTTAGCCAAAGAACTATTGGCAGCTGATTACTGCTGGGTGTGGGAGAGATGATCTTCTTTACGGGAGGGATTCTAGACAGGTTGACTAGACCCCAGTGGATAAACTTGCACTGAGGGATGTCTGGGGACACTCAATTGACTTGATTGGCCCTAACATAAATGACAGAATTTATGAAATCTAGAGGGGAGGGCTATGGGAAGGTGTGGATTGAGAAGGGGTATAAAGATGGTTAAGCTATTTTGTCTGTGTGCTACTCCCAAGATTACCTGGAATTGAATAAAAATGAAGGGGAACATATATTTTGATAAATATTAATGTAAAAACCCAAAGATCATTAAACCCCAAAATATTAAAAGGATGCGAAAATACTTAATGCTATTAAACAGAACAATCACAAAATAAGACAAAGATGTTCTTGAATGTGTTCTCCATCTATTCATGGTGATTTCAAACTTAATTATCTAATTTAATTTGTAACATCTTTTATATTCAGCTTTAAGGGGAATTTTGAGAATATTTCATTTTTAATGGTGATAATGAAAGCATATAATCTCACTTGACAAAATGCATGTGCTTTTTCAATGAAATTAAAGAGAGAATGTCCTACTTGAGCCTTCACATTTTATCACATTCTCCTCAGAACACACACTTCTGATATGCTGTCATCTGTTACATATATTATTTTTTAAAATTTTTTCATTTTTTATGTGTATGAGTGTACTGTCTCCATATAGGTTGGTGCACCCGTGTCATGCAATGCCACAGAGGCCAGAAGAGGGCGTCAGATTCCCCTGGAACTGGAGTTAAAAACGGTTCTTAGCTGCCATGTGGGTGCTGGGGATTGAACCCGGGTCTTCTGCAAGAGCAGTTGGTGCTCTTAACTGATGAGCCATCTCTCCAGCCCCTGTTATGTATATTATTTTTAAAAATATTTTATTTATTTTATTTTTATTCAAGTTTTGTGTGTTTCATATAATAATTCTTAATCAAATTTGGACCTAATTCCCCCTTCCTTGCCCTCTCCCCATCAGAGCTCATGCATTCTGCCATACCTGTCTTTTCATCTTTTTCTCAGTCTTATTTAAATATTTTGGTGCTGAAGTTTACCATTTTGGCTTAAGTTTACTGTTTCAGTCAGAACGTTGACAGAGTCTTTTCTTGTTGTTGTTCCTTCTCATTTATGTCATTCCAAAATATGCCTATATGGATGCCACAGATATACCAAAATTATGACATGTGAAAATAAACTCTAGGTTAATTCCAAAACATGTTTAGGGTTTCCCATTTTGATAGTAGGATTGTATACAGATAAAGAAACAATGTTACTTTACTTTCCTACATTACATAGCAAGTTGATGAGTAACATCATTTATTATATTTACTAAAAAAGAAGTAAAAAGGAATTATTCTCTTTGTCTTATAAAGAGAGAATTGGTGCTAGCATCCACAAATGAGGGAAACCATAGGTCATTTGTTTTGTCTGGATTGTGTTACTTCACTTAGCATAATGGCTTCTGCTTCCATCCATTTACCCACAAAGTTCATAATGTCATATTTCTTTACTGCTGTATAGAATTACATTGTGTAGATGTACCACATTATCTTTATCTACTCGTAGGTTGAGGGACACCGGTTGGTTCCAGCTCTTCACTATTGTGAAGAGAGCTGCAATAAACATGGCTGTGCATGTATCTCTGCAGTAGGATGAGTCTTATGGGTATATACCTAGGAGTGTTATGACTGGGTCAGGTGGTAGGCTCATTTCAGGTTTCTTTTTTAATTTAATTTTATTTATTTATTTATTTATTTATTTATTTATTTATTTATTTATTTGTATGAATGTACTGTCTGCACGTAGGTCTGTGCACCCGAGTCATGCAATGCTGCAGAGGTCAGAAGGGGGTGTCAGATTCCCCTGGAACTGGAGTTCTCCTGGAATTGGAGTTACAGATGGTTCTTGGCCGCCATGTGGGTGCTGGGGATCGAACCCGGGTCCTCTGCAAGAGCAGTCGGTGCTCTTAACCGCTAGGCCATCTCTCCAGCCCCTCATTTCAGGTTTCTTAAGAGTTCTCCACACTGTTTTCCATAAGGGTTGCACGAGTTTGCATTCCCACCAGGAGTGAATGAGTGTTCCCCTTTCCCCACAATCTCTCCAACATTTGGTATCCTTTGTTTTCTTGATCATAGCTAGACTTACCGGAGTAAGGTTATATCTTAAAGTGGTTTTAATTTGCATTTCCTTAATCATTAGTGACACTGAACACTTTATTTTTGTCTTTTTGAAACAGGGTCTCCCTGCAACCCCCTGCTGGCCTAGAACTCACTCTGTACACCAGGCTGGCCTTGAACTCACAGAGATCTGCCTGCCTCTGCCTCCCAAGTGCTAGGATTAAAGGCAGGGGCCACCATGTTCTGCAATGTTTCTCAGCCATCTTTACTTCTTCATTTGTGAAGTCTCTGTTCAGCTCTTTACTCCATCTTTTGAGTGGGTCATTTGTTTTCATTTTCCTTTGTTTGTTGAGTAGTTTATATACTCTGGCTCTATCAGATGAATCACTGGTGAAGGTTTTCTACCACTCTGTGGGTTTTCTCTTCACTTCTTCCATTATTTCTTTCACTGCACAGAAGCTCTTGAGTTTAATAAGGTCCCATTTGTCAATTGTTGACCTTAGTTTTTGGCAACTGCTGTCTGACTTAGAAAGTCTTTTCCTATAGCTATGTCTTGTAGGTTAGTACCAATATTTTCTTCTATCATTTTCAGAGGTTCTGGTTTCACATTGAGGTCTTCGATCCATTTGGAGTTGATTTTTGTACATGGTGAGAGGTAGGGGTTTAGTTTTATTCTTCTACAAGTGGTGATCCTGTTAGGCCAACACCATTTGCTGAAGATGCTGTCTTTCCTACACTGACTTTTCTTGGCCCCTTTGTTGAATATGAGGTGGCTGAAATTATATGCGCTCAGGTTCAGATCCCCAATTTTTTCCCATTGATCTATAGGTCTGTTTTGTGCCAATACCAGGCTATTTTATGACTATAGCCCTGTAATATAGTTTGAAGAATACTATGGTAATCCCCACTGTATTGCTCTTTTTGCTCAGGGTTGCTTTGGCTATCTGGGGTCTTTTGTTTTTCCATATGAACTTTAGGATGGATTTTTTTTAGGTCTGTGAAGAAGCTCATGGGGCTTTTAATTGGGATTGCATTGAATCTGTATATTACATTGGGAAGGATGGTCATTTTTACTCTAATAATTTGTCCAATCCATGAGCATGGGAGGGCCTTCCATCTTTTGGTATCTTCCTCAATCTCCTTCTTGAAGCATGTAAAATTTTAATTGTAGGAGTTATTCTTTCCTTCTTTTGATCAACTGGGCTAAAGGTCTATCTGTCTTGTTTATCCTTTCAAAGAAACAGCTCTTGGATTTATTGATTTTGTGTGTTGTTTTCTTTGTTTCTATTTAATTGATTTCTGCTCTGATTTTTGTTATTTCTTCCTGTCTGCCAGGTTTAGGATTCATTTGTTCTTGCCTCTCAAGTGTTTTTAGTTGCAGGGTTAGGACATTTATTTGTGCTCTTTCTGTTTTCTTAATGTAAGCACTTAGGGCTATGAATTTCCCTCTCAGGACTGCTTTTAAAGTGTCCCATAGATTTTGCTGTGTTGTATCATCCCTTTCATTTAGTGCCAGGAATGCTTTTATTTCTCTATTTCTCCTTTGACCCATTCATTATTCAGTAGTATGTTGTTTAGTCTCCATGTGTTCTTGTAGCTAAGTAGGGCACTTTCTGGTGCTGATAATAAGCTTTATTGCACTGTGGTCTGATAGGATGCATAAAATTATTTGAGTTGTTTGTATTTACTGAGATTTGCTCTGTGTCTCAGTATATGGTTGATTTTGGAGACTATTCCATGGGGTGCTGAGTAGAAAGTATATTCTTTGGTGCTTGGGTGGAATATTTGGTAGATGTCTGTTAGGCACATTTGGTGTATCATAGTGTTCAGTTCAGATGTCTCTCTATTCTTTGTCCAGTTGACCTTTCCAATAGGCTCAGTGTGGTATTGAAGTCTCCCACTATTAGTGTGCTGGGATTGATCTGTGCCTTGAAGTCCTTCAGGATTTTGTTTATGAAGTTCAGTGAACCAGAGTTTTGTGCATATATATTTATGATTGTGAGATCTTCATGGTTGATTGATCCTTTGATAAGGATGTAGTGACCCTCTTCATCTCTTCTGATTAGTTTTACTTGGAAATCTATTTTGTCTGATATTAAAATAGCAACTCCTGCTTGCTTTATGGTACCATTTTTTTTTTTTTTTGTCTTTTTGAGAAAGGGTCTCCCTGTAACTCCAGCTGTCCTGGAACTCACTCTGTAGACCAGGCTGGACTTGAACTCACAAAGATCTGCCTGCCCCTGCCCCCCAAGTGCTAGGATTAAAGGCGTGTGCCACCACGCCCAGCTTATGGTACCATTTTCTTGGGCTATTTTTTCCATCCTTTCACCTTAAGATGATGCTTGTCCTTGAAGGTGAGGTGTGCTTCTTGTAGACAACAGAAAGATGGAATCAGTTTCTTAATCCATTCTCCTAGTCTGTGTCTCTTGATTGGGGAGTTTAGACCATTAATATTTAGGGTTAATATTGAGAGATGTATATTGCTACCTTCAGTTTATTTTCTGTTTGCATTTTTGGTCTACGTTTGTATTTCTGTGGTTATACCTTCATTAATTACTCTCTCTTGCCACTTGAGGATAGCTGCTCCTTTCCTCTGTCCTGCGAATTGCTTTGAGTATTTTCTGGAGGGTTGGTTTCCTAGACATGTATCCTTTCATCTTGTTTATGTCATGGAAGATTTTCCTTCCTCCTTCGATTATAATTGAAATTTTTTCTGGGTAGAGTAACCTGAGTTGGTATCTGTAGTCATTTAGTACTGGGAATACTTTGGTCCAAGCTCTTCTGGCTTTAATAGTTTGCATTGAAAAGTCAGCTGTGGGCTGGAGAGATGGCCTAGTGGTTAAGAGTGCCGACTGCTCTTGCAGAGGACCCGGGTTCTATCCCCAGCACCCACATGGCGGCTGAAAACCGTCTTTGACTCCAGTTCCAGGGGAATCCTACGCCCTCTTCTGACCTCTGCAGCATTGCATGACACGGGTGCACAGACCTACATGCAAACAGTACATTCATACACATACAAAAATAAATAAAAAAAATAAATAAAAAAGGAAAGTCAGCTGTACATCTACTGGGTTTTCCTCTTGCAGTTTTCAATATTCTGTCTTCATTTTGAGCTTCTAGTGTTTTGATTATGATATGGTGTGGGGAGTTTCTTTTTCTGATCTTGTCTATTTGGTATTCTATGTGCTTCTTATATTTGTATGGGTATGTGTTTTTTCAATTTGGGGAAATTTTCTTCTGTAATTCAGTTGAGGATCTGGTCCATGCTGTTATCCTAGGTTTCTGCTCCTTCCTCTGTACCTATGATGTGGAGGTTTGGTCTCTTCAAGGCGTACCACAGTTCATGGTTATTCCACTCGTGTGTGTGTGTGTGTGTGTGTGTGTGTGTGTGTGTGTGTGTTTTAATTTTTCATAGTCTTTGCTTGAGCTCTTCAGTTCTTCCATGTTATCTTCTGGACTTGATATTCTATTTTCTGCTTCATTCATTCTGTTACTGAGACTTTCTCCTGCCCTTTACTATTGACTGGATGAGTGTTCGATTTCCTTTTTCATTTCAGCCTGAGATTCCGTTAGTATTTCCATTTCCTTCCAGAGTTGGCCATTCTCTTCTTCTAGTTTTTCGGTTTCCTTTTTCATTTCATCCAGAGATTTTTTTCAGTGCTTCTATTTCCTTCCAGAGTTAGTCATTCTCTCCCTTTAGTTTTTTTATTTGTTCTTTATATTCCTTGATTTCTTTGAGTATGTCTATGATTGTTCCTTTAAGATCTATATCCTGAATTACCTCCAGGGAGATCTCATTGTTGGAGTCTTCTATGGGAGTGATAGAATTTGGTGGGGATTTATTATTTGCTTTTCCCAGGTTGCTGATTTTTCATTGTGCTTTTGGCATGTGGATTTGATTTGTTGATTTGTTGTTTGTGATCTGATGTGAGATTCAGGTCTTTCTTCCTTGTGTTGAAGGCCTGTTCCTCTCAGTTGTCTGTGGAGTGGCAGGTTTGCTGTCTCTTCTGTTACCTTATGCTCCAGAGGTTCCAATGGCATGGGGACCCACCAGGGGCTGAAAATGGTGACCTGTCACTCAATCTGCACAGGACATGACCTGGAGGGAGGAGCTGATGGTGTGGGGACCTGCCAGGGCCAAAAATGGCACCCTGTCACTCTTATTATTTTTATTTCACGTGTACGAGTATATTGCCTGTATGTGTATTAACTGCACCTGTGTTGTGCAATGGCTGTAGAGATTTGAAATGGGCATTGGATCCCCTGGAATTGGAATTAGGACAGTTGTTTGTGGCCATGTAGGTGCTGGGAATCAAACCTGAGTCCTTTGCAAGAGCAGTCAGTGCTCTTAACCACTGAGCCATCTCTCTGGCCCCTGAGTTATCTATATTATAAGGAAATTTTTCTTGGCTGTTCAGTTCTGAAACGCAACCACTTAGACTATTTTAGTGAATTTCTGAAAAAAAGATCTAGTTTGAATATTTAATATGTAGATATGACCTGCTATGTTTTTCTACTCTTTTTCCCCAGTGACAAGATATTGGGTTCAACTTTCATTATTTCACTAACATATTAAATTCTGTTTATGAATGTTTATGTGTAATTAACCCTTATTTCTCAATTCTTATGTTTAAAATCAAACTCTTTGTGGTAATTTTCCCTCTGTTTATCTTTTTCCTGTAATTATAATACAGAAAAAATAAGGTCATATCTAATTAGAAAATATTTTAGAAACTGAATCAGAGCAAACTAAAGTGTTCCTATCACTTGAATAATTTTAAATTTCATGTGACATATAAAGAAGATTATCGAGTTAGGGGCATTATTAATTAATTTCTGTGATATTGGTCTCCTTTGATTGAAATTACATATGCATCTTAACTGGGAATGGAAATAAAAATTGTATCCCTTAGGGATTATCTATAGTGATTATTAAAATTCTGTCTATAGTTGTGGGGCTGGTGGATAAATCCATTATGGCTGAGTATAAGAGAGCTGGCTTCTTTCCCCAATAACCTAGAAGGTCAATTTCATCCCCAAAAACCTAGAAGGCAGGCATGAGATGGCAGGCAGCCTCTCCCACTCACCATACTGTACAGCAGGCACCTGTAGCCCAACCCCCTGGGGAGTGTAACTTGAAGTTTAGCATTCCCAAGCTTATCTCTCATGGGGCATGTCCGCCCTGTCCTCTGGAGACACATGGTGCAAGCTATAAGCTTATCTGGGGGTGGTGGGGGATACAGTATTCCTGCCATAAAAACTTAGCCATTGCAAAACCCATGTAGGCTTCTCCTCTGTCCCACCCACCTCCTGGTCAAAGAGCCCAACAAAACCATATAAGTGTGTAAAACCCCTACAATAAATGAGTTTTGCTTGCTGACACAACTCCCAGATCTTTCGGATCTGTTCGGGTTCATTTGCCATTCTGGGCTCTGCTCCCTCCCACTTCCCTCCTTGCCCTGGGCCCGCAGGCCTGCAGGCCTTGAGGCTGGTGACCTGGGAGGAAGGAACCTCACAACGTGGAGGAAGCCACAATATAGTTTGGGTGAGCTAAGTAACTAGGGCAGGAGGCCGGCTTTCCTCTTGGTTATATGACCGTCTCTCTTAATCAAGGCTTCCTGTCTCTCAAGAATAATGTGGAACAGAAATTTCCTCCATAGCTTAACACAATAACAGGGGAATGCTAATTTAATACCATTTCCCTTAACACCTCATGAAGAGAAAAAACAAGGCCTTTAAACATCAAATGTGTTTCCCCGGTGCCTATTTCTTGTCAACAGACACTGTTTAATCTTTGAGCAGCAGATGCACACATCTTTTGGCTGAAAGTACAGAGAGCAATTTTATACCAAACACATCAAGAGGGAAATTGGGAACAGGCCTACACTCTATTGCTCAGTTTGGGAAATGCTTTTACAACACTGGACAGAAACTGGCCTCCTGCCGGCTCCCCAAATTCCTCCTACAGATTGTAATCTCCTGAGAGATTTTTCATTATTGTCTTTCCTGCTTAGATCAACACCAGGCAGACTGAGTGAAAATAGCCCTTCAAATCCATTTTTAATCTTTTAAACAGGCAAATTAGTTGTGAATTATTTATCAAGAACATCCAGGTGGAAGCTAATAGCGAATCAGCTTTCTGCTTTTCTGCTTTTCAGTCTTGAACATACTGTCCTTGCTCCTATTTCTTTTGTCAATTTTCAATTTGTTTTCTAAAAATAATTTGCCATGCATCAGAGATATTAGCTTTTCTATCCTGTAGTGACATAATTAAAAAAAATGGAAATAGTAACTAGATCAACAAATGTTTAGTTTTTAAAGGAAAATGCAAGTATTGGGGAAAGAAAAATTCAGAGAAAAAAAATGAAAACAACTAAAGAAAATTAAGATTATAACTTTTTTGTGCTAGGAGTGGGAAGTATACATAGAGGTGATCTTATCCCACTAAACACTGGACTTCTTCAAAGCGAAGAACCAGCCAATTCAAATTTTGAGATTTGCAACTTTGTGAAATCAACCTGAAGTCCCAGGTCCCACTGCTGCATTAAATATTAAGTCAACCCAGTTGGTGTTGCCTTGTCCTACAGCATGCTTGTACATGATACCCAGCCTAACTTTTCAAATGTATGGGCAAGTGTCCTGGATACCTTACACCTTGATGATTGCAGAGTCCTGAGCAAAACTGTAGAAATTAACAAAGCCAAGGTATGTTTGAAAAAAAAAAATGCCCCAATAGCTATGGCAATCAAAAATATTCATTCCATTATAAATATTATGCTGGTGTTAAGCACATTTTTAGTGACACTTTAGATTATACATATGAATGGGGATAATTTCATATTGTTATACCTGTGTACTTTTTATACTAGGCAAGTTAAGATAGTTACTATATCTAATACTTCATACATTTATCATTTCTTCAACACAAAAATGTCCCCAAACCTCTTTTATAGCTATTTTAAAATACACAGTCATGACCGTGCAAAGGAAGATCAGAACAGCTTTTGTTGATATTGTTGTGGTTGTTATTTGTTTTGTTTTTTCTTGTCTTGTTTTGAAGCAGTGTCTCATGTATCCTAAACTGGCCTCAAAATCCCTATATATCCCCAAATGACCTTGAGTTTCTAATCCTCTCCTTCCGCCTCTGGAGTTCTGGGATTACAAGTGTGTACTGCCATGCTAGAAATCTGTCCCAAGCCTTTGAGCGTGTGAGCACACCAACTCAGCTATGTTCTCAGCCCACCAGAACAACATTTAAAAAGTGAACACGTGCACATCTATGTTTATTGCAGCTCTCTTCACAATAGCGAAGAGCTGGAAGCCACCCAAGTGTCCCTCAACCTACAAGTGGATAAAGAAAATGTGGTACATCTACACAATGGAGTTCTATGCAGCGGTAAATAAAGATGACATCATGAACTTTGTAGGTAAATGGATGGAACTAGAAGCCATTATGCTAAGTTAAGTAACACAATCTCAAACAAACAAACAAATGACATATGGTATCCCTCATTTGTGGATGCTGGCACCAGTTCTCTCTTTAGAAGGCAAACTTCCTTTTTATTTCTTTGTTTCTTAGCAAATATAATTCCTGATGTTACCCATCAACTTTCTTTGTGATGTAGAAAAGTAAAATAACATTGTTTCTTTATCTGCATACAGTCCTGCTATCAAAATGGGAAACCCTATACATGTTTTGGAATTTTTTAAAAAAGGGAACACTAGTTGCCAAACTATTTTGTGTTTTTGTTTTATTTTCATTTTGTGTTTGAGACAAGGTCTTACTATGGAGCTCCCCAGTTGGCCTAGAACTTACTATGTAGACTATCTCTGGCTGACCTTGATCTCACAGTAATCTCCCTCCCTCTGCCTCCTGAGTGCTGGAATAAAAGGCACGTTCATGGGCTGGAGAAATGGCTGAACACTCAAGAACACTGACTACTCTTGCATAGGACCCAAGTTCAAGTCCCAGCACCTTCATGGTGGCTAACAGCCATGCATATCTCCAATTCTAGGGGACTCAACACTCTGGCCTCTGTGAACGTTGGATGCACATGGTGCACCTATGTACATGGAGGCGAAATACATATACACATAAAATAAAATAAAAAAGTCACATTCCGACCCAAAAAAAAAA
>VZQC01011714.1:784140-797010 GCA_009823505.1 Rhizomys pruinosus
CTACCCAGGCTGTATCATGGAGACCAGTACAGGAAGATCAAGACAGGACACAGTGCTTACTAGACCTCATTTGGTGACCATGGGAAGGGAAAATCCCAGTGTGGAACACAAGGACAGAACTGATGGTGTTTGGGCTTGCCAAGGAGGAGCCTTCAAACATGACATCTTTCAGCCTAATAAAGAAAAAAAATCATAAGCTGAAGATGCTAAAACCTATGATATATGTGGCATGCATATGTGCATAATTTGGAGTGATGCATATTGGAAGGAATAACAACAACTATAACAACAACAACAACAACAACAACAACAACAGAAAGAAACTTCTGCTCGCAACAGTAAACTTCTGCATTGAGAATTTTGAGAGAGACAGAAAAAGATGAAAAACATGTTTGGTAGAATGCATGAGTTCTGGTGGGGGGGGTGGCAGGGAGACAGGGACAGGTCTAGATTTGATTTGAAATTTTGTAGGGCTTCAATAAAAAATTGGCTTTGGGGAAAAAATAAAATAAAAGTAAAAATGGTAGTGAGACAACGTACAAATTAAAGTGGCAACATGGGGTGGAGAGATGGCTCCACGGTTAAGATCATTAGCAACTCTTACAGAGGACCCAGGTCAGTTCCCAGCACCCACATGGAGGCTCACAACCATCCATAACACTAGTTCCAGGGGATCTGATACCCTCTTCTGACCTCCATGGGCACTGCATGGTGTAAGTGCAATTACGTGCATGCAGGCAATTCATTCATACAAAAAAAAGTAAAAATAATTAAATATTTTAAGTGGTAATACAATGACTATGAGGAAAAGACTGACCATAACCAGTATTGTCAAGGATGTGGGAGAACTAGAACTATGACATAGCTATGATGGAAGTGGAAAGTAGTACAGACATTTGGAGAAATATTCTGCAGTTATTTCTATGATTAAACAGACATTTAATCATATAACTGAGCAAGTCCATGCTTTTATACTTTTTCAAAACAAGTAAATGAGTTTCTTCACAAAGTATGTTCCGGACTGTTCCTGGAAAGTATTCATAATAGCTCCATCCTGGAGGCAATCCAATGTTAACCACTTGGTGAATTGATCAATATCAATGTTCTACATAATGTGCTGTTTTGTACAATCTAGAACACCTCAATGATGAAAGAATTACTTAGTAGTATTCACAATAACATAGAAGAATGCCATGGGTGAACTTAGGCACAAAACTATACATAATATATTAGTATATTCATATAAAACTCTAGAAATGGGGGCTTGTTAAGAGCACTGGCTGCTCTTGCAGAGGACCTGGGTTCGATTCCCAGCACCCACATGGAAGCTAACAACCATCTGCAGCTCCAGTTTCAGGGGATCTGACCACCTCTTCTGACCTCCACAGGCATTGCACAACACAGGTGCACTTACATGCAGACAATACTCTATACACACAAAATAAAAAATAAAAAATAAAATATTTAAATAAAATAAAAAATAAAATATTTTATTTTTATTTTATTTATTTTTTATGTGTATGAATGTACTGTCTGCATGTAGGTTTGTGCACCTGTGTTATGCAATACCATGGAGGTCAGAATTGGGTGTGAGATTCCCCTGGAACTGGAGTTAAAGATGGTTTTCAGCTGCCATGTGGGTGCTGGGGATCGAACCCGGGGCCTCTGCAAGAGCAGTCAGTGCTCTTAACCACTAGGCCATCTCTCCGGCCCCAAAATAAAATATTTTAAATAAAATAAAAATAATAAAATATTTTAAATAAAATAAAAATAATAAATAAAATATTTTTAAAACTCTACATATGGTAAGTCGAATTTTAATTTAAAAAAGCAAATGAATAACTGCCTAGGATCTGGGATACAGGCAGGATGGTGCTGTCTTATAGGGTGCACAGTCTTGTAGGGTGATATAAATGTTGTTTATCTTGATTGAGGTTACTTGGATGTACAGCTTTGGTTCCCTACATGTATACATTTGTCAAAAATTTTTGACCTGTACATTTTAAATGGGTACAATACATTATACGAAAATTATACCATAGTAAAGTTAACTTAAAACTAAAATATCCCAATGGGAAAAGGGGTATAAAGATGATTAAGATGTTCTTTATGGTATACACAAAAGTTTAATTAAAATTTACAAAAAATACAATAAAATATGTACTCTAACAATTCTTTCATCGTATTACTGGTAGTTTTTTTTTTAATTTTATTTATTTTTTTGTGTGATGAGTGTACTGTCTGCATGTAAGTCGGTGCACCCGTGCCATGCAATGCTGCGGAGGTCAGAAGAGGGCGTTGGATTCTCCTGGAACTGGAGTTGAAGACGGTTCTCAGCTGCCATGTGGGTGCTCGGAATCAAACCCAGGTCCTCTGCAAAAGCAGTTGGCGCTCTTACCCACTAGGCCATCTCTCCAGCCCCATTACTGGTAGTTTTTAAGAGTATTTATAAGCATTAATATAAACTTATAAATAGACATGTAAATTAGCAAGAAAGGAAAAGATGATTTAACAAAAATGAAATGGATAATTGTTTGTCAGTTTAAAAGAATATCAAGGTTCTACACACCTAAATCAATTCCCAGAATAGAAAAAGCAAAAATGCCAGTATATGACATGATTTTAAAAACTATTATTGCCAGGTGTGGTGGCACACGTCTTTAATCCCTTAATCCCAGCACTCGAGAGGCAGAAGCAGTCAGATCTCTGGGAGTTCAAGGCCAGCCTGGTCTACATAGCGAGCTCCAGGCCAGCTGGGACTAAAGAGAGACCTGTCTCAAAAAGACCAAAAAACAAAACATTATTATTATTATTATTATTATTATTACTATTATTATTATTGGTGGTGGTGCAGTGTGTGTGTGTGTGTGTGTGTGTGTGTGTGTGTGTGTGTGTGTGTGATTTGTGTGTGGGTTTGAGGCTGTATGTGCCAAGGCTGCTATGTGAAAGTCAGAGAACGACTTTTGGGAACCAGTTCTCTCTTTGCACCATGGCTTCCGGGAACTGAGTTTCTACCAGACCTGTAATACATGTTTTTAAAAGAGAGGAAAGTATAAGTCAATATTTTTCTAGGCCTCTCCTTTGAATGCAGAGAATTTTCATGTTTAAAATCCATGGAAGAAGTCAGGTGGTATGGTGGCACATGCCTCTAATCCCTCTAGTACTCAGGTGGCAGAGACAGGCAAATCTCACTGAGATCAAGGCCAGCCTGGTCTACATCATGAGCTCCAGGACATCTGGGGCTATGGGGAGATATATTATAGAATATTATTTACTCATTAAAATAATTTGCATAAATATATTTATATTATATTTTAGGGGGGGCTGGAGAGATGGCCTAGTGGTTAAGAGCGCCGGCTGCTCTTGCAGAGGACCCAGGTTCGATCCCCAGCACCCACATGGAGGCTGAGAACTGTCTTTGACTCCAGTTCCAGGGTAATCTGACACCCTGTTCTGACCTCCGCAGCATTGCACGACACGGGTGCACAAACCTACATGCAGACAGTACATTCATACACATACAAAAATAAATAAAATTTAAAAAAGAATATTTTAGATGAAAATTATATAATATTAAGTGCGCAAATATAATCTATTCCAAGAAAAGGGGAAAATGTAGAATAAAACAGGTTGAAAGAAATATATCAATATATTAAAACATGGTGATCCCAATAGGTAGTTGGGTAGGCTTAGGGATTTTCTTTTGTTTTATAACTTTCAAAGCTTCTAATATGGGCAAATAATCAGGGAAAATAAATTTAAATTTAAATGTATTCCAATCTTTATTACACAGATTGAGCTGAATTGGTGATTATTAACTCGGGAGGATATATGGTGCTAAGTGGAGACATTTTTTAGTTGCCACACTGAGAGGAGAGGAGTTACGCCATCTAGTGTCCAGTGGCTATGGCTGCTGCTTAATTTCCCATAAGGCATCGGGCAGCTAGCCCCAAAGAATCTACAGTCTTGAAAATAGTGATAGAGCGATAAAGAATCCCTGAGAGAGGCAATCTCTCTGTGTACCATAAAACATCCTGCACACACTTCTGTAAACTGACTCTATTGCTCCTACCTTTTTTTTTAATGCCTGGCTTTTTTTTTTCAAAGCCAATTTTTATTGGAGCTTTGTGCAGTTCATACAAAATTTCCAATCAAGTTGCTCCTACTTTTTTACTAAGATAAGAAAGACCGTGCTGTGCAATTGTACTTTGAATCTATGATTCTCCTCCCTCTGCCTCAGGATTCTAGGCTTGTGTCACCTCATCCAGCTTTATTTTCTATTTCCAAGACTGTATGAGACACAGGGTTTTGAGTTAATTGAGAATAATAGCTTAGTAATGAGTGGCTCATGGGAGCAACTCTTCTTGTTTTCATACTATCATTTATCCGTCCACTCTTTACTAAGACCCTTCCATAATCAGGACTGTGTGTTAGGCTCTAGATCTCAGAGATGAATACGATCTTTTTAAAGTTCCCTTATCTCATAAAATTCTAATACTGCCATTAAGAAAAGACATTCAATAAGTTAAAAAATGGTTTAAATATTTTATTGTAAATAATTTTTACTATTTTATTGAATTTTTGTGTGTGTCATACAATACATCTTAATCATGTTTAGGCCTCTCCCCTACCTGCACCTTCATATTCCCCACTGGATTTCATGCATTCTGCCATGTATGTTGAGACCTCTGGAATCAGGTTTGTGTCCCCAGATATACCTCATTGTAAGTTCATCCACTGGAGCGTGGTCAGCCTACCTAGCATCATCCCCTTAAAAAAGACCAACTTCCCCTCACCCAGAAGTCATCAGTTGCCAATGGTTCCTCAGCTAAGGTTCAGGCTTCTTTGCTGTTTCTCCACTTCTATGCTGGGTTTGTGTCTGGTTTGAGTTTGCATGGACCCTGTGCATGCTGTTGCTGTACCTATAAGTTCGTATGATCAAGAATACAAATGACCCATTTAAAAAAATGGACTATTGGGGCTGGAGAGTTAGCCTAGCGGTTAAGAGCACCGACTGCTCTTGCAGAGGACCCGGGTTCGATCCCCAGCACCCACATGGTGGCTGAGAACCGTCTGTAACTCCAATTCTAGGAGAACTCCAGTTCCAGGGGAATCCGAGACCCTCTTCGGACCTCCGCGGCATTGCACGATACGGGTGCACAAACCTACATGCAGACAGTACATTCATACACATACAAAAATAAATAAAATTTTTAAAAAATGGACTATGGATCTGGACGAAGAGCCTTCCAGAGAAATAAAAAATCTCTAAGGAACACCTTTACAAGTGTTCAACATTCTTAGGACCTAGGGAAATGTAAACCGAAACCGCTTGAAGATTTTCATCTTACCCCAATCAGACTGGCTAAGATCAAGAAAACAAATGACACCACATGCTGGAGAGGATGCAGAGAACTCTTTACAAACTACAAATCTACCATACGATCTGGTTATGCCATTCCTTGGCATATACCCAGACTCATCCTCCTGAAGCCAGGCTTCTTGTTGCTCTTTTCACAAGAGCTAAGAAATTAATGCAACCTAAATGTCCCTCAGCTAATGAAAATGTGTATACATACACAATGGAGTTCTACTCAGTGGTAAAGAAAACCAAAATCCGGCTGGGTGTGGTGGCGCCCCCCTTTAATTGTAGCACTTGGGAAGCAGGGGCAGGCGGATCTTTGTGAGTTCAAGGCCAGTTGGGGCTGCAGGGAGACCCTGTCTCGAAAAGACAGAAAGAAAGAAAGAAAGAAAAAGAAAGGAAGGAAGGAAGGAAGGAAGGAAGGAAGGAAGGAAGGAAAAGTATAGGATAGGAAGGAGGAAGGAAGGGACATGGAAGGAAGGAAGGAATGGTAAGAAGAGAAGAAAGAAAGAAAGATAAGATAAGAGAAAGAAAGAAAGAAAGAAAGAAAGACAAAGAAAGAAAGAAAGAAAAAGATAAGAAAGAAAGATTGCTAAAAGAAAAAGAAAGAAAAGAGAGAAGAAAACCAAATATTTGGGGGCTGGAGAGATGGCTCAGCAGTTAAGAGCTCCGACTGCTCTTTGCAGAGGGACCCAGGTTGATTCCCAGCACCCCACATGGCGGCTAAAACAAGTCTTTTGCAGAGGCAGGGCGGTATCTTTTTGTGGCTCAAGGCCAGCCTTGGTCTACAGATCGAGTTTTCCCAGGACATGCTGGGGGGCTACAGGGAGGACCCTGTCTCAAAAAGACAAAAAAAAAAAAAAAAAAAAAAAAATAGAACCTTCTTTAAGCCTGGTGTAGTGGTGGCACGGCTTTTAATCCTAGCACTTCAGGAGGCAGAGGCAGGTTGGATCTTCTTATGAGTTCAAGGCCAGCTGTCTACAGAGTGAGTCCAGGCCAGCTGGGGCCATAGGAGACCCTGTCTCAAAAAAAAAAAAAAAATCATGAAATTTGCAGATAAATAGAACTAGAAACTGTTATGCTGTGAAGTAACACTGACTCTGTCATTTGCGGATCTTAGCTCCAAATCCTTATATGTGAATATATTATATATACACAAAGGATCCATGGGGGGTAAAGGGAAAGACCCCAAGAGAGGAGGATAGCAGGAGACAGGTGTTATCAATGGGGAAAATCAGGGTATTTAACTGGGAATGGAGGAAGGAGGGTGTGATGGTTAATCCTGGGTGTCAACTTGACTGGACTAAGGAACAAATAAGAGAAAAAAGGGTCTTCTGATTGGACCACCTCAACCCGGATGGCCCACCCCAAATGTGGGTGTTACCTTCTGCCGGCAGGCAGTATTTAAGGCCACGGCAGTGGGAGCTGGTCCCTTTTCCTCCTGCGGCTTGCTTCTCTCATCTGGTGAGTTTGTCTTGCTTCTGTGATCAACCTTTCGGATCCCAGCGTGTACTGAGACTGGCAGATCTCCTGGAATCCATTCGGGCCTTCAGCACTAGACTGGGACTACTGAGACATCCAGCCTTGTGGACTGACTGGATTCCTGGCCTCTAGTTCGGCGCTACTGTTGAGCTCCGTCACGTGAGCAAATCAATAAATTGTATATAGTTATATATTCATCCTGTTGCTTCTGTTTCTTTAGAGAACCCTGACTAATACAGAGGGCTATACATGAACCGTGGGGTAAGAGGAAGAAGGAGCATGAGAGTGACAGATGATAGGAGACAGGTGTTGTCAATGGGAAACTGGGGAGGGGGATTACGCAAGGGGAGAGAGAAGAAATAAACAATGCTTAGGTGGTAGAAAAACCAGAGGGAAATGCATTAGTTCAAAAACCTATTGAAAAGTACACTGTGTGTGTGTGTGTGTGTGTGTGTGTGTGTGTGTGTGTGTGTGTGTGTAGCTGAAGTTTGCATAAAAAGAAACACAGTGCCAGAAAGGAGAAAACTCCCCTTTGAGTTGTTGGTCAGGATAGTCTAAGAGAGTCCTAAAATAACACAGACTATTGTCACAGTTCTTGATTACCTCTCAGAGCTTGAAGATAAGACCTTGTTCCTGAAGACAGGACATATTTCAGTCACAGAACTTAGAGTTATGGAGCTGGAACTAACCTAGAAGCCTCCTCCCCAAAGACTAGCTGTCATAGTATCAGAGGATCTATATACTCTGCAAGGTGCTAAGGGAGAACCCAGCTGTAAATGGTAATGACGACAGCAATGATTGGCACAGTAAACTATCTCTGTCGGTGCAGTAGTGGCACTTGTATTGTGGGGGTAATCAACAGATATCTAACTGGACTTAAAGCCCTTTCAAAGGGAGAGAACTCACAAGTGGTACTGTAAACATAGTTAAATACACATGGACAAATGTAATTTATTGTTGTAGGCTAAATATGTAGCCTTTTATTTACAGACAATTATACCTCTCCCCATTCATCAAAGAAGCTTTGTAAAAGATGGGGACTTTTAGGGTTCTATGGCCGATCAAACACAGAATAACTGCCTATGAGATGCCCAGCCCTAATGGCACATCTACAGTGTGACCTCCTCATCTAAGGCTCGGGGAATATAGTGGAATAGGGGCATCTCTCACCTCTCACCAGCAAGGGTTTCTTATGTAACAGATGGATATTAACACAGAAAGCCACAACCAGTCATAACATAACAAAGCAGATGAGAATAGAAGAGAATCATGCGGGGTTGGGGGCACTTTTGTTGAATGCCCAAAGATAAAGTGTTTCTTTACAGGTAGAATCCACGCTGACTACTGAAGGATGAAAATGAGTTAGCCCTAAGAAAACAGAGAAGAGTATTCTAAGGCCAAAGAAGAGCAACAACTTTGCCTTTTAGGTGAATGAATTAACAGTGTCATTGGTCAGTAATATTTCAAAGACTACTTTGCAATCTACAACACAATTTTTTCATAGCTCTCTTTCAGATACTTAACCTCATTTACCAAGCATGTGAGGTTAAAAGACTCTTAGCAGATTTTCCTTTGCATTTCCTCAGTTTTAGAGTTAAATACAAAGTGTTTGAGGAAATCAAAGCCTATGATTTATATCTTAGAATAAAAATCCAAATATATTTAGTATTTTAATTGCATTGTTTAAGCTTCTTTGTCATGTTAGGATGCAAATCTAATTTCATATTTGTAATTGAGCAACTGATTTGGATTTTTTTAATCAAGTTTAATGAGATGAGTTTTATAGTCAGAAAGTTCACGCATTTAATCAAGATATTACCCTTCTTACTTTAAGACAATATCTTCATTAATCACAGAGTTTAAATACATAAAAGGATTTGGGATAATCTATATTTATAATTTTCGTTTCAAACCATTTTAAGAACTTATAGAGGGACTGGAGAGATGGCTCAGTGGTTAAGAGCACTGGCTGCTCTTGCAGAGGACCTGGGTTTGATTCTTGGCACCCACATAGTGGCTAACAACTATGCAGTTCCAGGGGAATTTGACCCCTCTTCTGACTTCCACCAGCATTACACAATGACACAGGTATATTTATACACATGGAGGCAATACACTCATACACATAAAATAAAAATAAATACATATTTTTAAAAAGTGCTTACAGAGGCTTTGTTTGTTGAATCAAGAAATTAGTGGATGAACTTGCACCAAGGGAACACCTGGATAGAAATGCTTGACCATATGGGACTCAACATATATAACACAATACCTGGGTGGTGAGGAGGGGAAAAGGGATATAAATTTGTATTATATGAAATGCAAAAAAATATATTAAAAAGAAATTGAGATATCTAAAAACAAAAATAGCATGTCACTTTTTACAAAAAGCTTAGTATTCTAAATTATTTATTTATTTTATTATTTTTTATGTCATATGAGTGTACTGTCTGCATGTAAGTTGTCGTGCACCACGGAGGTCAGAAGAGGGCATTGGATTCCCCTGGAACTGGAGTTAAAGACTGTTCTTAGCCACCATGTGGGTGCTGGGAATCAAACCCTGGACCCCTGCAAGAGCAGTCGGTGCTTTTAACCACTAGGCCATCTCTCCAAACCCAGCATGTCACTTTTAAATGTATTGTAAAGAGGAAATTTAATTGCCAAGTTCATGAATCAGAGCAACTACTTGTTAAACAACCTTATCTTCAATTAATCATAGAGCCAGGTGTGGTGGCCCAAACCTTTAATCCAAAAAGTAGGCAGAGGTAGATGGATCTTTGTGAGATTAAGTCCTGCCTAGTCTACATAGCAAGTTGCAGGTAAGCTGGGGCTATAGGGAGACCCTGTCTCAAAAATAAATAAATAAATAAATAAATAAATAAATAAATAAATAAATAAATAAATAAATTACACTTATAAAAATACTGTTTTTTTAACTTTAGAAACCACATGATTTTGATTTTCTTAACTAAAAAATTGAAAGATTAAGGAAAATCTAAGATCTGAATGTGTCAATGTTTCTTTCAAATCATTTTGAATTTTTATAATAGAGAAACTTATACATAAAAATAAATTGTGTTACTTATCGGTCATTCATTCACTTAAATTCATAACCAGGCAGGCATTGCTCGGTTGACCTATTAAACTGAACACATAGGAGCTAAATGTGTTTGCTTAGTAAATTCAAGAATTACATTTGTCCTCAGACTAAAAAAGTTTAATAGAGTCTCTGCTATCTCTGCAAATTATCATCTCATGTGAAACTCCCAAGCAAGGAAGAAGGAATTATTTTATCATCCCTGAACTTTTTCTCTAGCACATAATAGTAAGCCATTGTTGCCGTGGCTACAAATTCTAGAGAAGTGGATAAATGTAACATTCACATTCCTCAGAAAAACATATTCAAAATGAAATGCTGAAGCGATGCTGAGAAACTAGATAAATTGCTGAAGAACTTAAAGGAGACATATACCAGGCAGCACCTGTGTCTGCCTGTGACTAGTTACATGGAAGTGAAACAATTAGATATGGAGATCTGGTCAACTAAGTCTGTTCACTGCAACATACTAACTTCTCAGAAGAGGTTCCAAATGTTCCTCAATTTACCATTGGATTACATCTGATAAATCCATCATCAATGGAAAGCATTACAACAGAATTCATTTAATACAAATAACCTACCATGCATATGGCCTGGCAATATAGTACATGGTAGAGCAGCTATTGTTTAATGTCAGGATCACCTGGCTAACATGGAACTGCAGCTGGCCAGTTGCCAACATCTTGAGACATTATCTTTCTACATAATGTTAGTCTGGGAAAAGATGTAATTTCAAATCTAAAATGTAATTTTATTGATGAACTTTGCTTTCGTCAAGTTGAAGTACTGTTAAGACAGGGATCATCTATAGAGAGAAAGAATTAAACCTGGAAAACTTTGTCATGATATATGCCAAAATTATATACTATAGTTTTAGAGATAAGCTTAATAGAAAATCAGAAGTAAGTAATGAGATTTTCTTGACATTACTTCTGATTCTGAATTCAAGATGGAGACGGGTTGATGAGCCATTTATTTGCATATTTCCTGTCAAAGGCAGACATTAACAAAAATTAATTAACAGAAGCCAGACCCTGTACAGATACAATTTCAAGAGAAACTTTTGAAAAATCTTTGTAATAAATGTGTTTCTCTGCTTACTGAAAACCATTACTTTAATTTAATTCTTTTACATAAAAGCAGTAATACTTGTTGACATAAAAATAACTCTCACTAGGCATGGTGGCCCATGCCTTTAGTCCTAGCACTCGGGAGGCAGAGGCAGGTGGATCTCTGTGAGTTCAAGGCCAGCCTGGTCTACATAGCGAGCTGCAAGCCAGCTGGGACTAAAGGGAGACCCTGTCTCAAAAAGACAAAAAAAAAAATACAATAAAATAAAAAATAACTCTCACTTTTTGGTTTGGGCATTTTCAGAAGTGTGTGAAGGCTTGAAGCACATGATATGGCAGGCTAGTGGAAAAAGACACCAAGTGGTAAAGTCTTAATCGCCACAAGCAAGTTTCTGACAATTTAACAGGCAAGGTATTTGAAACAGAATTAGTCTGAGCATATACTGAAAAGTTCCAAGTGACAGTGTCTAAAAAAGAAGAAGAGAGCTTTCTTTTACATGCAAAAATATTCCAGACTCAAGACACTGTGATGAAGATCCTCAAGAATCAGGCTTTGAGGCTGGTGAAATGAGTCAGGGGTTAAAAGTCCTTACTGGTTCTGCCCAGAACCAGAGTTTGGTTTCTGGCACCCACATCAAGCAGCTCACAATTGTAATTCTAGCTCCAGGGGATCCTATGCCCTCTTCTAGACTCTGAAGCAATCCACACTCACACGTGCGAATTCCCACACACAGCATACCCACAAATACACAGAAGTGAGAATTTTTTTTTTTTGTTAAAAAAAAAAAAAAAACAGGGCTGGAGAGATGTCTCAACAGTTAAGAATACTGACTGTTCTTGCAGAAGGCCTGGGTTCGATTCCCAGCACCCAGGTGGGTTGTTAGCACATGGCGGCTAACAACCATCTATAACCCCAGTTCCAGGGGATCCAAAGCTCCTTTCTGACCTCCATGGGCATTTCAGGACACAGATGCACTTATACAACTACAGACAACAGACTCATTCACATAAAATTAAAATAATAAAAAAAAATACTCAGTGAAATGAAAGACGACTTCAATAAGCTCCTAGATTAATTTAAAGAAAATACAGATATTCAATAAAATAAGACATTCAATAAAATAAGACAGTCAATACAGGATATGAAAGAGTATTTGATAAAGAGATAGAAATATGGAAAATTTAAAATTTGGAAACAAAAACCTCAAGAATAGAATGCATTAAGTGGACAATGACTTCAGAGACCGAAGATAAAGTAGATGTCTTAAAACATTCTGTTCCTACATTCAAATAAGATTATATAAACAAAACATAAGGGACTTATGGGACAAAATTTAAAGACCAAATTTAACAAACTGCATTGTTAAATAGAAATACAAACTAAAGGGATAGAAATTATATTCAAGAAAATCATGACAGAAAATTTCCAAAATCTAGGAATAGAGATGGCCATCCAGGTATATGAAGAGATGGCCATCAAGTATATGAAGATGTGGCCATCCAGGTACATGAAGAGATGGCCATCAGGTATATAAAGAGATGGCCATCCAGGTATATGAAGAGATGGTCATCTAGGTATATGAAGAGATGGCCATCAGGTATATGAAGAGATGACCATCAGGTATATGAAGAGATGGCCATCAGGTATATGAAGAGATGGCCATCCAGGTATATGAAGAGATGGCCATCAGGTATACGAAGAGATGGCCATTCAGGTATATGAAGAGATGGTCATCCAGGTATATGAAGAGATGGCCATCCAGGCATATGAAGAGATGGCCATCAGGTATATGAAGAGATAGCCATCCAGGTATATGAAGAGATGGCCATCCAGGTATATGAAGAGATGGCCATCC
>VZQC01011714.1:804734-820686 GCA_009823505.1 Rhizomys pruinosus
TTGGGAGTTTGTAATTTGCCTTTTGATTTTACAGGAGCTTACAGTTAGGAGATTGGCCTGAGTCTCAGAAGAGACTTTGGACTGTAGACTTTTGAATGGCATTGAAACTGGTAAAGACTATGGGGACTTTTAAGGTTGGACTAAATGCATTTTGCACTTTATATGGTCAGGGAGTGGAATGTGGTGGTTTGAATGAGTGTCCCCCCATAGGCTGTAAGTATTCAGACATTTGTCTCCAGTTGGTGGCACTGTTTTAAGAGGTCTTAGAAGGTGTGGCCATGCTAGAGGAAGTACGTTATTGGGGGCAGGCTTAGTGAGTTTAACAAGCCTCGTGGTCTACAGTTGCTCTCTCTGCTTCCTGTGCTCTTTGCGAGATATGACCCTCAGCTTGCTGCTCCAGATCCAGCAGCCATGCCTCCCACCACAATGGACTCTAGTAAGCTCAAATAAACTCTTCCTTTTATAAGTTCCTTGGTCATGGTGCTTTATCACAGCAACAGAAAAGTGACTAATACACCACTGAATACATTTTTTGCATTGACCCACTTAGAAAACTGATTTCTTGTGGTTGAATGTACTTTGTAGACTGAAAATTTTCCCTTTTTCCTTCTATTTAAAATTATACCAAATAATTCTATCATAATGCTATTTCAATATATGTAAATTGCATTGCTGTACTTAAAGCTTGATTTTATTAAAAATAACCAAATAAAATAAAATAGTTCTTCTTACTGAAGTAAACTGAGACTGGCACTCTGACTTATCCTTACCCCAATAATTTTATTCTGATCATGTTTCTCTATACACTGATGTGCTTCTTCTTTTGAGAAATGGCTGTTAGGTCCACTGTCCTTTTAAAATCACATTATTTAGGTCTAGCTATTGAATTTTTAAATTTTTATTTATTCATTTATTTATTTATTATTTTTTATTTTTTTGGTCTTTTCAAGACAGGGTCTCCCTGTAGCCCCAGCTGTTCTGGAACTCACTCTGTAGACCAGGCTGGCCTTGAGCTCACAAAGATCCGCCTGCCTCTGCCTCCCAAGTGCTAGGATTAAAGGCATGTTCCACCATGCCCAGCCTAAAATTTTATTTATTTTTTTAATGTGTGCACCTGTGTCGTGCAATGCCACAGAGGTCAGAGGGGGTGTCAGATTCCCCTGGAACTGGAGCCAAAGACGGTTCTCAGCCACCATGTGGGTGCTGGGGGTCGAACCCGGGTCCTCTGCAAGAGCAGTTGGAGCTCTTAACTGCTAGGTCATCCCTCCAGCCCCACTATTGAATTTTTTGAGTTCCTTATACATCTTGGATATTAACCACTTGTCAAAAGTCAGATTGTAAGGGCCAAGGAGCAGGAGTGACTTGTGAGGTCACAGCAAAGATGGACTGGACTTTTATTTGATCACCATGTTTATGTAAGCAAACCTCTTCAACTAGACTTGGGGACACTGGGTTGTACAAGAGTTGGACCCAGATATTTGCTAATTGAGTTTACATGGATACATCCTATTTTTATTGCCTATGTTTACTAACTGGTCAAATAAAAAATTTAGAAAGCTAAAAAAAAAGTAGGGTTTGCAAATATTTTTTTCCTATCCTGCAGGTTTTCTCTTCTCTCTGTCAATTGTTTCTTTTACTGCATTTCAGTTGGATATAATCTGACTTGTATGTTTTTGTGTTTACATTTTGTGTTTCGGGGGTCTTGTCCATTCTAATGTCTTGAAGAATTTCCTCTATGTTTTCCTCTAGTAGATTCACAGTTTAAGTATTACTTTTGAGTTTTTATCTGTTTGGAGTTGATTCTTTAACTGTTGAAAGCCAGAGCTCCAGTACCATTCTTCTGCATGTGGATATACAATTTTGCTGGCACTCGGCCCCATTTTCTGAAAAGAATGACATCTTTCTAATGTGTGTTCTTTGTACCTTTGTCAGAGGTCAAATGAATGTGGATGTATAGGTTTACCTCTAGCCTCTCTCCTATGTTTTCTTGGCATGTGTTCCTCTTTTCTACCAGTATCATGCTGTTTTAATGGCTACATCTTTGTAGTACATTTAATAGTTTTTGATTTACTTATTTTACTTATATGAGTGTTTTACCTGCACTTATGTATGTGCCTCCATGTCATAGAATGGCTGTAGAGATGAGAAGAGGGTATCAGATCCCCTGAAACGGGAGTTATGGACAGTGGTTAGCCACTATGTAGGTACTGAGACCCAAACTTGGGTCCTCTTCAACAGTAGCCAATGACTTAACCACTGAGTATCTCTCCAGCCCTGCAGTACATTTAAAGTCAAGTGCATGATGCCTTCCCTTTTACCTTTCCTAGATATTGCCTTGCCTATTCAGAGTTATTTAATAACTTCATGCCAATTTCAGGACTTTTTTTCCTAGTTCTATAAAGAGCATCATTGATATTTTGACAGGAATTGCACTGAATTCATGGATCAATTTGGAAATTACAGACATTTTAACAATACAGATTTTCTACTCTTTGAACCCAGAATATCATTTTATTTATTTATCTTCACCTTTCCAATTTCAATGTGTTATAATTTTCATTGTGGAGATCTTTTGCATTTTTATTAAGTTAATTCCTTTTGTTTTTAATCAGGCAAAGTCAAAGTTTATTCAAAGGGGACAATTTTATTAGAGTTTGAAATAAAAAGCCCAGGGCAGGCAAGCTGTAAATCTTAGCAGCTGTTTGGAGGAGGAAAATGGAGAAGGGAAGGGAAAAAGCAAGCCTTGGTGTTTGAGTGAAGCTAGCATGAAGAACAAGCAGCCCTGTGGTGGAAGGGAAGCCAGAGAAAGTAAGCAAGCCCAGGGGACCGGAAAAGCAAACAGGCTCTGGCCACATCTGAAAAATAGAGATACACACATGAAAGAATTAAAAAGCAATACATTTAGAGCTATAAGCTTCCCTCATAGGACTGCTTTTAATGGGTTCCTGAGGTTTTGTTGTTTTCATTTAGTTCCAGAAAAACTTTTAGTTCTTTCTGAATTTCTTCCTTGACCCATTCATCATTCAGGAATGTGTTATTTAATCTCCATGAGTTTGTGTGGTTACTAGAGATGCTCTTGCTATTTATTTTAAACTTTATTGCATTGTGGTCTGAGTAAATGCATGCAATTACTTTAACTTTTGGTATTTGTTCAGGTTTGTTTTATGTCCCTCTGTATGTGGTGTATTTTATAGAAGCTTCTTTACAGGAAGCTGCTGAGCAAAATATGCATTCTTTGATGCTTAGGTGGAGTGTTTTATAGATGTCTGCTAGAGTTGACATATGACATCACTTAATTCAGATGTTTCTCTGTTTACTGTTTCTCTAATTGACCTGTTTATTGGAGAGAGTGGAATATTGAAGTCACCTACTATTACTGAGTTGGTAATCTGTGTCTTGAAGTCCTGTAGTACTGTTTTATGAAATTAGGAGCACCAGAGATTGATGCATACATGTTTGTGATTAGTGTCTTCTTAGTCAACGTTTCCCTTGATCAGAATGAACTGATATTCTTTACCTCTTCTGATTAATTTTAACTTGAAATCTATTTTGTAAGATATTAGAATAACACCAGCTTGTTTCTTGGTGCTATTTGCTTTGAAATTATTTTTTTCCATACCTTAAGGTAGTGACTATTCTTGAAGATAAGATGATTTTCTTGCAGACAATAAAATGATGGATTTTGTTTCTTAGTCCATTCAACTAATCTGTGTCTCTCCTCAACTGAGGAGTTGAGGCCATTGAAATTTAAAGTTATAATTGAAAGATGTGTATTGATTTTTGCTTTCATTATGTAGCCTCCTGAGTATGGTCATTCCTTTTTTGTTCTTTTGTGTTGCTTCAAGTATTCTCTGTCAGGCTGGTTTGGTGGGCATGTATTCTTTCAGCCTACTTGAACCACGCAAGATTTTCCTTTCTCCTTCAACTATGAGAGACAGGTTTGCTGGATAAAGTATTTTGGGTTGGCATGTATGATTATTTAGGACTGTGTTGAGGTACATTCCATCTAAATTTAATTTTTAGCATATTTCTTTAAAATTTTTGGGGATGTGCTGGGCGTGGTGGTGCATGCCTTTAATCCTAGCACTTGGGAGGCAGAGGCAGGTGGATCNAAGTTCCAGGCCAGCTGGGGCTACAAGGAGACCCTGTCTCAAAAAACAAATAAATAAATAAATAAATAAATAAATAAATAAATAGATTTTTTTTTTCAATTCTCTTTTCTGTACTGTGCTGGATAACTTCAGTTGTCAACTTGACATCCGTAGGTGGAGAGAACCTGATTGAAGGATTCCTTCCACTGGATTGGCATGTGCCCATATCTGTGGGGTATTTTCTCTATTGTTGTGTGATGTGGGAGGGCCCTTTCCACGTCAGGCATTGCCATCCCTGGGAAGGTGGTCCTGCATTGTATAAGAAAGCAGGCTGAGCATGATCCAGGGGAACAAGCCACTAAGGGGCCTTCTTCCCTGGTCTGTGCTTCAGGACCTGCATCCAGGTTCCTGCCTCCAGGTTACACCCCTGAGTTCCTGCCTTGGCGTCCCTCAGTGATGGACTGTGCACTGTAAACTAAATAAACCCTTTCCTTCCCAAGTTGATTTGTTCAGTGTTTTATTACAGCAATAGAAAGCAAAGTAGGTCACCCACCTATTGATATGGTTATATGGATTTTGATGTTTTAACATATCTATTGATTTGCCTATGTAGAGAATCGGCCTTGTTTCCTGAGATGAATTCTAGTTATCTTGTCAAATAATCTCCTTAATGTGAATATTGGATTTGTTTTGCTAATACTTTGCTGAGGATGTTTTTTCTGGTGTTTCTTTTTATTGAGCTTTTGTACATTTCATACAACAGCTCTTAATCAAATTTAGCCCCCCTCCCCTATCCATACCCCCATACCTTCTCCAGTGGAACCTCTGCAAGAGCAGCCAGTGGTCTTAACTACTGAGCCAACTTTCCAGCTCAAGGGAAGATCTTGTCTTAATAATTGAGGATAATACAATTGAACATTATTATAGATCTTCAGAACAAACATAGATCAAATCGTATCCAAGTAAGCTAATTAGACCCTAACACAAATATCAAGAATATTTACAAGAATGCAAAAATATACATCTAACAATGTAAAACTCCTTTATCTAGAATGCAATTAACTAAATAAGTGAAATTTGCAAGGCTGAAAAATTTAATAAGCAAAAATGAATTTTATTTCCATAAATCAATACTCCACACCAAAAACTGAAGTAAAAGTACCATTTGAAATAAAATGAAAAGCATCAAATATACACTGTAACTCTGTCAAAGGATGTAAAAGTCTTGGAAACTGTAATAACAGAATCATATGGTGTAAGTGGCAGAGAACATACATCTTAGCCTGAACCTATTGCAGAGCCCTCTCTTGATATGAGTCTCTTGGAAAAATGGAAGTCTTCTGTGTCACCCACTGAATGGATCAAAGCAGCATCTGATTTTCAGAATGTCCTTCATCCTAATTCCCAGAGGCCCATTCATTGCCTTACTTACTTTCCCCACTTCTGTGGCAATAAATCCTAACAAACCAACTTAAGGAAGAAGGGATTCATTTTTGCTCATAGTTCAAGGGTACAGTCCATCATGGTGAAGAAGTAAAGGCAACAGATTGAAGAAGTCTGGTTGCATTGCGTCCGCAGTCATGATACAATGACTGCTTTCCTCTGTTCCTCTTTCTCATTTTTTTAAACATTTTTTTTAATTTTATTTATTTATTTTTGTATATGCATCAATGTACTGTCTGCATGCAGGTCTGTGCACCCGTGTCGTGCAATGCCACGGAGGTCAGAAGAGGGCGTCGGATTCCCCTGGAACTGGAGTTCTCCTGGAATTGGAGTTACAGACGGTTCTCAGCCGCCATGTGGGTGCTGGGGATCTAACCCGGGTCCTCTACAAGAGAAGTCGGTGCTCTTAACCGCTAGGCCATCTCTCCAGCCCCCTCTTTCTCATTTTTATACAGTCCAGGGTGAGCCCATCCCAGGGAATGGTAGGCAGGTCTTCCCACCTCAACTAATCTAATCAAGATTATCTCTCATAGATGTGCCCAGAGGCCCACCTCCTGGTGATTCTAAATCTCATTAAGTTGACAACTGAGATTAAGCATCAGACCTATCATACACAATACTTTTTATCTTGTGTTAGGAAGTATATTCTTTCTCCTAGTGAAGGATATTCTAGTATCACTTGATTCATCAACTCAAAAATATAGTATGGCAGGCTCATGAGTATACATGGGGCTTAGATCTTACTCCTTAGTTACTAGAGCAACATTTAAAGTATTTAAAACATCTTACATAAAATATTCAATTAGCATAGTATTGTCAGTACAGCAGACCAGTGATATTTTAGGAATATCAAGATGACCAACAGTATGAAAATATTATGATAGAGAAAAAGAAAGTTAACATAGTTCCAGACCAAGATAATAAAGTTTATTCTTAAACAAAAACTGAACTGCTTCTCATCCTTTCTACTAATCAAGATTGAACAAAACACAATTCACCAAATCAGTAGATATTAAATATTAATGTCTATGTTGGTCTACTTCAACTAGCCTGGCAGCTGCAGTTGAAGATACTACAGATTTTTGTGGTACTTCAAATTTGTTCTGAATTGTCATTATGTTCTTCAAGAGCAAGAATTAAACCATGGGATAATGGAGATGATCATCCCTACATCTTTTAAATCTTTCATAGTGACACTAATCTCTGCAATTTCTTTGGAATTGTGCTGCTTCTGATTTACTATCTTGGCCAAAGTTGGGTGGCAGCTTAAAGAGTTTTACTTGGCAGTCATTAGCATTTTTGTCCTTCCTTTGAAGTCTATCATCAAATATAAAGGTGCTTTTATACCAAGAATATGTATTCTAATTATATAGTCAAGACAATGGAAAATAGCTACAAGACAGATCTAATGATTCATTGGCTCCTCTGTAAGACGGGCCAAGAGTGCATTTATTAACAAACTTATGGAAACACTTCTTTATCCATATCTCAGAAATTAACCTTTTCTCTTTCTCAGTGAACAGCTGTCCTGGGGGAAAAAATCATGGGCCTCTTTAGGAAAGGATGGGAGAAATGTCCCATTCTCAGAATACTGTACTGTAGGTACTTCCTCAAGACTACGTAATTTCAGTAATTAGTTAATGTGAATGTGTGAATGGGTTTAGACCTGGAAAATAAGTGAAAAATCCTAATTTTGCATTATAATGGTTGATTTCAGTCTTCTAGTCAACAGCTGTTAATTTAACAAAATTGTCGTTGTTATACAAACCATGTCACACCTTAGCTCACTGTTCTTCTACTTTGACCCCTAGACATACTAGAATCTAACAGCCACCATTTCCACCCCAATAGAACCCTATGGAACAAGGCAATCTGATTGTTAGTCCACTGTTTCTGTTAGATAAACAATAACTTTTTGTCAAAACTAGAGCATTTTTTTAGAGTGAAAGCTGGTCCTATTATTAATAACTGTGCTGGGACAACAGATTAAAAACTGTCCTGAGCAAACTGCAATGTATGTTGACCTTACTTGTTATGGTATTTAGATATCTTTATTTAAATATCATTTAGATGTAGCTAGTCTCTGATGATTCAGTGCTACAGCCTGGCTTCTGCCATTTCTGAATCTCCTTATCCTCATGAACCCCAAAGATCACAACTCTGTGACATGAGCTCATACCATCACTCCAACAGATAATGTGGCAAGCATAAAACTTCTTGAAGCTACCAGGCACTCCTCTGCAGGTATGTTCCTTTTTGGCTTCATAAGGCATGTCTTTTGTGACCTCTTATGAACTGTCGGGTCATAGGTCTTCAGTTAGCTATTACCCAATAAACCTACCTTAACATTCTCATATGCCTGAGCTTTCCAAATACATTTTTCAGTTTCAGCCAAGGAAATCGTGGCATCTTCACTTACACATGATTGCTTTATCCAAAAATCTAAAGACTGCTACCAATAGACTATGAAGCCTGGCTCCAGGTGTCTTTTTCCAAAAACAATGAGTCTTGAGTCATAGGTGAATATCTCCATATTAATAGGTATCTCTGAAGTCTGATGTTATCAGGGTAAAAACAAAGAGGAGAGGATCTGACTGTTCCCTCTCTTCTAGACTTTCAGTCTATGTCCAGTATAATGAGACAAAACAGAAATGTAGCTTGTGGAGCATCGCTAAGCAAACTACAGGAAAGTTGGGTTGGAGCAAAGAATCAATAGCTGAATAAGCAGCACGATGCCCCTCAGACTATCAGAGGGGCAGTTGTCTCAGTGTAAGTTTACTTTGGTTCCTTGGTGCCATTAATAGAATTTATTCTCCTCCAGAATCCTTAGGCTGATACGGATCTCCATGTGCCTTGAGTTATGATATGGGCAATAACCATAGCACATGCCAGTGCCTGAATTTCCCTTGAACCTCATTCCAACTAATCTCAAGTGAAAACCTAATTTTGATGCCACTCCAGGTAGAAGGGATTGCCACCCTGAACCAGGTTCCTCGTGGCATCAGGCTAGAGAGAAAATGACTCCAAATTCTTATCATAATGTTCCTGCAGTCAAGGATTATCCTTGATTTTGGCTGTTTGGGTCTGAGTTCTCCAGAGTACATAGCCTGAGTCATACACATTTATATGTTGCTATGTCACCCAAGAATGTAGGAAAGCAGGATTGAAAGAAATGGGAAAGAGGCAAGGAATAGAGAGTACCACACATGGCTCATTCCTTGATTTACCAGGATCCCAAGAGTCTGTGGCTATGCAGCCAGGGAATGAAGGATAGAAGGAAAGGTGGCTCATTTCCTGCTGGCTCTAATCTGTTTGTTCCAAGAAACACTACCAGTGGTTCTCTGAGATTCACTGTCTGCAATGTTGATTTCAAAGCTTGGGTCCTGAATATGTCTTAGGGAATCTCAAACCTCAGAAACAATAAGAACGCTTTAAGGCAGAAAGTGAAAGGCACTGTCTGCATAAAGTGAGCCTGAGCTCTTTCTTGTCAGTGGTCATTACAGTGATGCAAGAGGAAAAAAGAGAAAGAGGGCCCTGGTGAGCCTGAAACGACACAAATCACGTCCGTTACAAACATCATTTATGTCAACGAGATCTGGAAAACAACATAAGAGGCTATAAAAGGAAAATAATTGAATAAAATATATAATATATACAACTGTAAGAACACTTATAAATCACAGTCTGTGTTGTTATGAGGAATCTATAAATATATTATGAGGTGAAAGTGGCAGATACAAATGAACTTTTATAATATGCAACTTTTCAACAAAAAGTCGAAAAATGAACCAAGCATGGTGGTGCATACCTTTGATCACAGCACTTGGGAGGCAGAGGCAGGCAGGTCTCTGCGAGTTAGAGGCCACCTTGGTCTATATAGTAAGTTCCAGGCCAGCCAGGGCTATATAATGAGACCCTGTATCAAGGGGGGAAAAACCCAGAGAATGAAAAGACAAAACTATGTTTATTAGTCTATACATAAAGTCTATAATGATGCATGCAAAATCATATCACAGAGTAGACAGAGACAAGGTTGGTTTTCTTCAGCATTTCTAAGCCACATTACAGAGAAGTTTAACAAAAGAAACAGTGGGCTGGAGAGATGGCTCAGCAGTTAAGAGCACTGATTGCTCTTATGGAGGGCCCAGGTTTGAGTCACAGCACCCGCATGGCGGCTAAGAACCGTCTTTAGTGCTGGGTGTGGTGGTGCACGCTTTTACTCCCAGCACTCAGGAGGCAGAGGCAGGCGAATCTCTGTGAATTCAAGGCCAGCCTGGTCTACAGAGTGAGCTCCAGGACAGCTGGGACTAAAGGAAGACCCTGTCTCAAAAAAATAAGAAAAAGAAACAGCATGACATTAACATTCATAAGGCCAAGAGCCTCTTCTTCACATGAGACACTAAAATGCAGTGTTTCTAAGTCACGCTACAGCAATATTTTAAAAAAGAATCAGCTTGACTCAGCATTCATAAGGCCAGGAGAAGAGTTGAACTGCTGAGCACCCCCTCCTTCAGATTTTTGTTGGAATGCAGTATGCCTTCAAGGACTTTGCTGACTCTTCATTGAAACTGTTTCTCCAGCATGCAATGAGGAAGTGGAACCCACCTTTACCTTATCAAAGAGTCCTGCCTTGGATCCCTAGACTTACAGTGTCACACAGGCTCAATTTCTTTCATTGCTTGAAATGAGAAAAGCATGCTTTTCAGAGCTTTGACATGTAAACATTCATACATACTATTTCAGGTGGAGAGCAAGAGGCGTCTTGAGGGATCGAGGCCATCTGCCCAGGTCACAAGAGGAGCACATGGCTCAGGGATCTTGTTTACATTATAAACAGTAACCTTTGGGTTGTGAGGTTAGATAAAAGTCTTTAGCCCGGATTATATCCTTAGTGTGAAAGTTAGTGTGAAAGTTATTTCTTCAGGTTTCCAATGGAAGTCATACTTTTGGGCTTTTGAAAGTATTAACTAAGCACTGAGCATGAGTAGTTGAGTTGTGGGTCTGGGGAGATATCTAGAGATTGGATCCCCAGAACCCAGTTAAATGCTGGAGGGCATGGTGGCCTGCCTGTAGTTCCAGCCTCAGATAGAGGAGATGGGGATCCCCAGAGCAAGCTGAGTACCAAGAGCAGCCATGGTCTTGGTGAGCTCTAGGTATGACTGAGAGATCCTGCCTGGATGAACAAGGTGGGGGAGCAATGAGGGTGATTCCCTGATCAACCCTGGGCCACCAAATGCACATGCACTGCATGCACTTGCACCTACATATGCAAAACATGCATATATATATACATATATATATGGACATACATATATATCACAGAGACAAAGAGAGGAGAAAATGGGGGAGCCATTAGAGATCACTTAGGAAAGCAAAAAGGAGAGTACCTACTTGTTTGCTCACAGGGAAAGAACCAAAAAATAGACAAAACTCAGGGATGATAACTGTTAATGATAATTCTTAAAACTTCAGAACTTATCCTTCAAAATGTTTAACAATAATATGGTCATGCAAAACTAAAAAATAAAAAATATTGGGGCTGAAGAGATGGCCTAGCGGTTAAAAGCACTGACCGCTCTTACAGAGGACCCGGGTTCGATCCCCAGCACCCACATGGTGGCCGAGAACCGTCTGAAACTCCAATTCCAGGAGAACTCCGGTTCCAGGGGAATCCGAGACCCTCTTCTGACCTCTGCCGCATTGCACGACACGGGTGCGCAGACTTGCATGCAGACAGTACATTCATACACATACAGAGATAAATAAAAATTAATAAAAAATTTTTTTTAAAAATATGGAAAAAATACAAGATGAAAAAAGTATAAAATGAAAGCACAGTATTATGGAAAATATATATATATATACTACCAAATTTGATGATATATGAAATATGAAAAAATTTTAAAGATACTAAAATTAAAAGTTGATCATTCCAAGAGAATACTAAAAAGTTAAAGAAATTGAAATGATAGTCAAAAACCTCCGCCACATACCCTGCCACATCCTAGGGCTAATGGCTCTGTAGCATTCTACCAACATGCTATGGAAGGCCCCACTTTCTAGTCTCAAGGGAGGAATAAAAGCTGCCCAGATCATTTGATAAAGCCAGTTAAATCTTCATTCCAAATGCATAAACTCTATAGAAGGGAAAATTACAGATCCTTTTTTTCATAAATACAAATGCTATGTCAAAAATACAAGCTTTCCAAAGCATTAAGTTTAGAAAAAAAAATACAAGCAGAGCCAGGTGTGGAGGTGCACACCTTTAATCCCAGCACTTGGGAGGCAGAGGCAGGCGGATCTCTGTGAGTTTAAGGCCAGCCTGGTCTACAGAGCAAGCTCCAGGCCAGCTGGGGCTAAAGGGAAACCCTGTCTCAAAAAAAAAAAAAAATACAAGCAGAATCTGACCCTTATCACCTTCTACTTAAAAGTTCATGATGCCTTTATTCTACATCTAGACTTCTCTCCAAAGAAGTTCCTATGCCCACTCGTTGGATCCCTGCTATCTACTCTTCATGGTGGCAAGAAGGGCATTCTGTAAAACGTAAAGTGTCACTATCTTCCTGGACATCTCTTGATATAAGACATCTTAATCTTCTTTCATAGTTCTATCTCTCTTGATTCGGTACTGAGTATTATTTTGTTTTATCATCTAATATGTTGCTTTATTTATCCTTTATGTCCATCTTCCCACTCAAGAATTAAATTTCAAGAGAGTAGATATTTTGTTTTGTCCCTGATGTTTTCTCTTCACTTAAATGAGTAGCTGGCACACAGCAGATACTCAAATATTTGCTGAGGAATGTCATTTATATAACTAAATGGAAAAATACTATGTCTTATTTAGATATATTCACTGTTCATTTATAGTTCATATATGTATAACTGTGAAAACTCTGCAGATATGCCTTGGCATAACCACCAAATGGAAATGAATGATTATCTCTAGGGTGTGAGGGGACATGTAGTCTTTCATCTTGTTTACTTCATGGAAGGTTTTTCTCTCTCCTTCAACTATAATCAACATTTTTGCTGGGTATAGTAACCTGGGTTGGCATCTATTGTCTTTTAACACTGGGAATGCTTTGCTCCACGTTCTTCTTGCTTTCATAGTTTGGACTGAGAAGTCAGTTGTAATTCTGATAGGTTTCCCCTTATATGTAACTTGTTGTTTTTCTCTTGTGGCTTTCAGAATTTTGTCTTTGTTTTGGGCATCTAGCGTTTTAACTATGATATGGTGTGGAGAGTTTCTTTTCTGATCTTGTCTGTTTGAAGTTCTATGTGCTTCTTGTATTTGTATTGGTTTGTCTTTTTTTAGTTTGGGGAAATTTTCATCTATTATTCTGTTGAAGATCTGATCAATACCATTCTCTTGGGATTCTTCTCCTTCCTCTATTCTTATGATGTGGAGGTTTGATCTTTTCATAGTGTCCCACAGTTCCTGGTTGTTCCACTTTTGTGTATTTTTAATTTTTCATAGTCTTTACTTGAGCTTTTTAGGTGTTCTGTGTTATCTTCCAGGTCTGATATTCTTTGTTCTGCTTCCTCTATTCTACTTCTGAGACTTTTTCCATTCCTTTCCTCTTGATTGGATGAGTGTTCTATTTCCTTTTTCATTTCATCCTGTAATTTCTTTAGTATTTCTACCTCCTTTTGGAGCTTCTCACTCTCTTCCTATAGCTCTTTGCTTCATTGGTTGGTTTCCTTTTCATTTTCAACATGGGATCTTTTCAGTGTTTCCACTTCCTTCCAGAGTTTGTCATTCTCTCTGTCTAGGTCATTCTTGAGTTTTTCCTTCTCTCTCCTTAGTTCTCTGACTTGTTCTTTATAGTGTTTGATTTCTTTGAGTATGTCCACAATTGTTCTTCTCAGATCTGTGTCATGGGCCATCCCCAGGGGATCCCAATGTAAGAATCTCCCACAGGGTTGGTAGAGCTTGGTGTGGAATTATCCTGCTCCTTTCCCATGTTGTCCCTTCTTCATGTCCCTGGCATGTGCGTTTCTCTTTGCCTATATTCCAATGGGAATCCCAAATGACTCTTCACTGTGTTGAAGGCTTGCTTTGCTTGCCTCCCTACTCTGTGTTTCAGGTGGTCCTGGGAAATCCCCAATCTAAGCTCTGTGCACTCCCAATGTTTTTAATTCTACTATGTTTCATACAAACGATTCCCTAAAATTACAGATTTTAAGACATTTGTGTAAGTTTTTTTTCACCTGTGTGATAAAATACCTAAGAAAAATAATGTAAGAAAAGAAAGGTTTATTTTGATTGCCAGTTTTAGTGGTTTTAGTCTATTGTGATAAGGAGAATGTGGTAGAGCAGAATTGTCTAATTCAAGTCAGCAGGTAACAAGAGGGGCTGAGGCCTGTGCTCCTGGTAATTGTCTAATTCAAGGCAGCAGTAACAAGAGGGGCTGAGGCCTGTGCTCCTGGTCATCTCTCTCTTATTCTGTCTGGGTTCCTAACATAAAAGAATGCTTCCCACATCTGGTGTAGAATTTACCCTCTTTAGTGAATCCTCTCTAGAAATGCCCTGTAAGACGTACCCAGGGGTATGTTTTACTAATTTCTTAGGCTCTCTGCAATCCAATTATATTAATGAACAAGAATAACCATCATTACATCTTAGCTTCTGAAATGCCACTGAACAGAAATGAGCTATTAATAAAACTGAAAATCTCTCATAGATAATAATGTCATCCGAAGAACACAAAGCAATGTTAGCAGACAGAGATGTCATTGTGCTTTCATGAGTTTATTAGCTAAGAATTTCACAATTTCCTTAATATGTCTGGCTCTCAAACTTACAATAAGGTATATCCCAGCACAATGACCAATCAGCGATGTATTTTCACTACTCTCCTTTCTAGGAATGGACAGACATGCTGAAAGGATCTACCTGTATATCAGGAGACAGAGCAATTCTTGGATCTGGAATGGGATACGCAGGGCAGAGTTTGTTTCCCAGGAAGAGTGGCAGTAGAATTATACCTGAAGATATTTTGCATGTACTTCCTTTTACAAGTTCATATAAGACTCAACTCTAAAGGACTAAGACTTAAGCGGATAATGAAAAGCCACATGGGTTATGAGTAAGGGGTCTGGAGCCAGACTGCCTCGGTAAGAATCTTGGTGCTATGTCATATTTCCAAGAGGACCTAGGGAAAATCATTTAACTTCCTTGGTAAATGTAGGTGATGACAATAATGCTTGTCTTTCATTGTTATCATGATTTGGTGAGTTAGTTTGCATAAACACTTATAAGTACTTGAAACAAAGTAGGTGCTATTATGCCCTTTAAACATAAATTAAATAATGAATCTAGCAACCAATATAATACCACTGTTACTATAACAGATTAAATAATCCATGAAGATTTACCCTACCTAGCTAGGCAGAACCAGAGGACTCAGTCAGCATCTTCCCCATTTGGGACTAGGCCCAGAATCGGGTGTTCCATAGTCTCCAAACCCTGATAAGCTAGTCAGATAACTGCCCACTCCATCGCCATCTTCTGGCTCAAGAACTAGGCTAAGAACATGCTGCTGGGTGAGATCCTTACCAGGCCTGAAAACTCTGCTCCAGCTCAGGGTAAGCTAGCTAGAACCACCAAACCGCTATCTCCACATTCCCAGTCCTAGTTGTGATTGTTCACCTCACTCACTGGACCAGCCTGGGACCATGCCATCCCTCTGATAAAAAAATCAAGAGTGAAAATCTGAAAAGCTATTCCTACCTGATGAGAAAAAAAAATAAACAATAATAAAAACAGAACCAAGGGAGGCAGAGGCAGACTGATCTCTGTGAGTTCAAGGCCAGCCTGATCTACATAGTGAGTTGCAGGCCAGCTGGGGCTATAGGGAGACGCTGTCCAAAAAGACAAAATAAAAAAAAGAACTAAATTTCAATTCAACATATGCAGGCCAGAATTTCATAACAGAAAAATAACCAATAAATGAAGTCCATATGCCCAGGTCACAATGTAAAAACACAAATAATATGAAAGATCAAGACAAGATGTCCTAATCAAATCCTATCAGTCCTATAGAAGTGTTCTGCAATAAGAACTACTGACAGGAATTCTAGGATGCAGAACTAAACAGAATAATCATAAACATGATCAAAGCAAACAAACAACTCAAAGAACTTAAACAAGGATAGGAACAGAGCTGGAGAGATGGCTCAGTGGTTAAGAGCACTGACTGCTCTTGCAGAGGACCCAAGTTCAATTCCCAGCACCCACATGGCAGCTAAGAACCGTCTTTAGTGCCAAACATGGTGGCGCTCACCTTTAATCCCAGTATTCGGGAGGCAGAGGCAGGTGGATATCTGTGAGTTCAAGGCCAGCCTGGTCTACAGAGCAAGCTCCAGGCCAGCTGGAACTAAAGGGAGACCCTGTCTCAAAAATACCAAAAAAA
>VZQC01011714.1:827761-852397 GCA_009823505.1 Rhizomys pruinosus
TTAATGTACCGAAGCTTTTGAGTTTAAAGAGTCCCATTTGTCAATTGACGATCTTCTTCTCTTGTGCAGCTGCTGTCTGATTTAAGAAAAGAAAGTCTTTTCCTTAACCTACGGTCTTGTAATCTGCTGCCAAGTTTCTTCTTCTATCACCTCCAGATTTTTGGATTTCACATTGAGTCTTTGATTCATTTGGAATTGACTTTGTACAGGGTGAGAGGTAGGGTTTACTTTCATTCTTCTACAGGTGGTGATCCAGTTTTGCCCCACCACTTGTTGAAATAAGATGCTGTCTTTCCTCCCATGTGTCTTCTTGGCTCCTTATCAAATATGCGATGGCTGCAATTGTATGTGCTCCGGTTTGGATCTTCAGTTTTATTCATTGGGATCAACTGGTCTGGTTTTTTGCCAGTACCAAGTGTTTTTTTTTTTATTATTTATTTTTATTATTTTTTATGTGTAGAATGTACTGTCTGATGCAGGTCCTGTGCACCCAGTGTCGTGCAATGCCGCAGAGTCAGAAGAGGGTTCCGGATTCCCTGGAACTGGAGTTCTCTGGAATTGGAGTTCAGACGGTTCTCGCCGCCCATGTGGGTGTGGGGATCGAACCCGGGTCCTCTGCAAGGAGTGTCGTGCTCTTAACCGTGGCACTCTCTCCAGCCCCCCAAGCTGTTTTTAAATGACATAGCCCTGTAGTATAGTTTGATGTCTGGGAGCTCGCTCCCCCCCCTGTATTGCTCTTTTCACCCAGAGTTTTGCTATTGGGGTCTTTGTTTTTCCAAATGAATGAGGATTTTTTTTCCAAGCCTGTGATGAAAAGCATTTGGGATTTGATTGGATTGCATTAAATCTGTATACACGTTTAGGTAGAATGCTTTGAACAAGCAATTCAAAAGCCAGAAGAGAGGAGCAACTATCCTCACACACCTAGGAAAATAAAACTAATAAACATATCAACATAGGCGTAGAATGAGACTAAAAGTCCAAATGGCTAATAAGGTGAAGGAAAAAGAACAACCTTCTTTCAATTATAACCCTAAATATTAATATTAAGTAAGCAACATATATTACTACAGGAACGCTTTGACCTCCGCAATGAATTCTTTCCTGCTCGGGGCTGTTGGCTAGGGGATTCAAACCCACTCCCCCCAAATCATAAAGGCCCTTTGCCTATAACGGGATATAGCAAAGGAGAAGGACAGGCAATAAGTCCCTCGTTTGTTCGAAGACCTGGTTTGTGAGCATGACAAATTTTTATGAGACGTCACCCTGTAGCGTACAATGGCCTCTGAAATGTAGGAGAGCATTACCAAAGACCACTACAGCAATACAGCAAAATATTGGTTCCCTTGAGACCACCAAGACTCCTCCGGAAATATCAGCTACACCTCAACACCCTGGAGATACAGTGCAACAGTGGCAGCCTAGTGTCTATATTATATCCCACAACTATTTGGCTATTAGCTTTCTCTTTGCGGAATAACTCACAGGGTATGCCCACAAGCTTATGTCCTTTAGTGGTTAGGCGATGTTATAAGCCACACAAGACACTTTACCCTTTATAGAGGAAACCACAGTTTGCGGATTAGCATACCATCCAAGGCATCTGTGTCTATGCTCACAGCTTAGCTGACACAATAAGTGGTACTGCTTCAATGCCTCCTGTACATCCAATAGCTTGCGCTTTGTTAGTATGACTGAACAGGGTATCACTGTGAAAGCTATCAATCCGTGAAGAGAAAACAAAACTGAACAGTACCCGAGTCCAAAATGACAACTCTGGAGAAATTAGACTGTTTTCCTTCTCATCCATCTGTTGCCCCTTTCCCAACGCCTAGGGAACAAACTGCAGAAAAGCAGGCTTGGTATTTTTTTAGATTGTAAGGCTGTGGCGATATAGGGGTGGTGAATCATGAGGACTATAGGAATATAGTCTGCACACCTGATGGAGCAAAAGGACGGTGCATACAAGCTTATCAAACTGGCGAGGGGTAACCGTGGGTCGGGGCAAAAGGGGGACAGAGAGATCGGGAAAAAGTGAGAACACAGTACTGAAGTGGGAGGAAGACGGCAGGAATAGAATGGGGAGAGGAAAAAACGGGGGCAGGGGGAGGGGAGAAGAAAGGAAAAAGAAAAAAGAAAAAAAAAGGAAAAAAAAAAAGAGACAAAAAAAAAGGGAAAAAAAAAAAAAAAAAAAAAAAAAAAAAAAAAAAAAAAAAAAAAAAAAAAAAAAAAGAAGAAGAATAGAAGGAAGAGGAAAAAGAGGAAGAAGAGGAAGAGGAGAAGGAGGAAGAGGAGGAGGAAGAAGAAGAGGAACAGTAGTAGCAACAGCAGCAGCAGGAGAAAAAAACCAAACAAATACCAAGGAATATATATATACATATATATTGCACATTTAGGAAATGATTATATAAAAATTATATATCTTAGATATATAACAAAAATTAAGAATTTGATGAGGGATGAGGGGACTTGAAAGATGGGTCAGTGGTTAAGAACACTTGTTGCTCTTCCAAAGGATATGAGTGCATTTCCAGCACCTATTGTGGTGACTCACAACCACATATAACTCCAGCTCCAGATCACCTGACACCTTTTTCAGGTGATCTGAAAAAGAAAAACACACACACACACATATATGTACACATACAAATAAAAATGAATTTAAAGGAAAAGTTGATGAAAAACTAAAAACATCAGATATAATGAAGTTAAAATTAGTTGTAGGTCACTCCTGGGCCTGATTAGTAAGCCATGTTGCTGAATTTCTTGCTGCACCATCAACATGGCCCCCTTCTTGGCAACAGCTGCACACAGCCCCCTCGCTTTGGTTAGTTGTCCCCTGCGCTGAGCTGGTAAACAGCATGTAAACATCTATAGAAGCATGTGCAGGCTGAGGACTATGTAACTGCGTGATTAAGTTGACCTTTTCAATGATTGGATGTACTCTGATGCTCTTTGTGCTGATTGGTAGAAGCTTCCTTTATACCCTGTACTGGAAAATAAAGTTTTGAGTGTCACCCTCTGATGCACTCTGGGAGCGATCTTTGTGCTCCATTGCACTTACGGTCAGTAGAGTGGGCTGACCGCTGGCCGGAGAAGGCCTACATTAGCGAACTGGAAAATGTCAATCCACAAGACAATGAAATAATACAAAGTAGAGAATGCTATGACCAGGCACATAAAAAATAGAGATTGTCTAATAGATATGTAAATTTTAGAAGACTAGAAGACAATTGAATGGAAACAACTTTTGGAAAAGACAATGGCAACAAATTTTTCAAAATTGTTGAAAAATAGAGATACATATATTTAATAAGCTTAACTAATTAAAGGAACACACATGAAAAGAAATCCAAATGTAGTTGTGCCATAATGAAGCTGAATAAAGAGGCAAAGAGAAAGCAAAGAATAAAATAAAATAATCATTCAATAGTCAGATAAGATATGCTGCTTTAAAATGAAAAATCAAAATACAAACAGCTCACTTCTCAACAAGAGTAATAAAACTCAGAAGGCAACCAAATGATATTCCTTCCAGGAAATTAATGAAAAAAACTTCTAATCTAGAATATTATATGCAACGAAATAACTTTCGAGAACAGAGTGAAATTGAAAAAATTAGGGCAAAGCAAGATTCACAAAGAATATTACGAACTCAAACTCATGCAAGCCCCATGAAGTTCACAAATGCAAGAATAAGCATCTTATATACCAGGTGACCTTTTTACCTCTTCCAAGTGCTTTCAGTGCTTAGCTAATAGTGTTTTTAAAGGAAAACACTGTAGAACATATTTTATTAAGGATTTACTTATTTTTATTTTATGTGTATGTGCTTTGCCCGCATGTATATATGTGCACTGCATGTGTGCTGGTGCCCACAGACACCAAAAGAGGGTGTGGGATCCCCTGGAATTGGAGTTATGGGCAGTCTTATGCCACCATGTAGGTGCTGAAAACCAAACATGCATCCTTTGCAAGAGCAACCAGTGCTCTTAACTGATGAGCCATCGCTCCAGTCCCCAGGACACAGTCTTAAACTGAAAGAAACTGGAAAGCTTATTCTTCAGGAAAAGAAAACTAATCCTAAATGGAAAGCAGAGATGTAGACAAGAAGAACAGGGACAGCTGTGCCAATGTAGCTCAGACTAATCCCCACAGTGAGAACATCTGGAAGGTTAGGTAAAATCCAAAGCTGTCTACTGTAATCATCAGTGGCTGACAAAGAATTGCAGGGCTGCTACTCAGAAGACAAATGCAGTATGTTGAACCTGTCAGGAAGTGCTGCTTAACCTTCAACTTTCTGCCAAATGTGGAAGAGGCTCTAAGACAGCGACTCCATGTGGATAGCATCATGGGACTATGAGAACAAACATGTGAATGCAGGATCCAAAGTTCCCATTCAACCTCCCAGAACTGCACTGCAGAAGTAAAAATACACTGGAAACATGTCTGTCCTGTCAATGACTAAGGGTTCAGGTCAAAATTATCTAAATTTCTGGAATTGACCTCAATGATCCCATCTTACTAGTGCCTTTAATTGCCCATGGACACAATTAAATTCCCCAGTTGTGGAGGAATACATTTTTTAAATTCTTAGGGTATTAAATTTTTGATATAAACAAAAAATAATCACACTAAGAAAAAGGCAACAGGAAAAGGACAAATAGCAGACAATAGAAACACCCCCCCAAGAAAACCAAAAAAAAAGAAACACCCACTAAAGTTGGTTAATACAGCCATCCAGTATCAGCTTCAAAAGAGATGTTTCTTTTTCTTTTTTTTTCTTTTTTTTGGTCTTTTCGAGACAGGGTCTCCCTGTAGCCCCAGCTGTCCTGGAACTCACTCTGTAGACCAGGCTGGCCTTGAACTCACAAAGATCCTCCTGCCTCTGCCTCCCAGTGCTAGGATTAAAGACGTGCGCCACCACGCCCGGCTAAAAGAGATGTTTCTTAATATGATCAAAGAGGTAAAAGACAAGACTGAGAATTTTCTCAGAGATCTGAAAATTTTTAACAGAAAATTAAACTTGAGCCACCAAGCCTGACAACCTGAGTTTGGTCTTTGAGATCCACATGCTAGAAGGAGGAAATCAAGTCCTAGAAGTTGTCCTCTGACCTCTACATACATGCCATAATATACACATGTATCTGCACACACACACAATAAATAAGTATATGTAACTATAAATATATATGTTATTGAGCATTTGTACAACTTATACAATGGTTCCCAATCAAACCAAATTCACCCCATGCTCCAAGCTCCCATCAGAACTCATGTAGCACAACATCCAAGCTAAGTCCTATCCAGTCAAGCTCCCAAACCCAGACAGATGTCCTTCTGTGCAAATAGATCCGCTGGAGTCTAGTCAGCACGTCTAGGAATCCTAGGCAAGGCAAACTCTCCCTCACCCAACAGTACTCAGTCTCTTGTAGTTCTCAGTCCAGGGTCAGCATAAGTCCAACTTGATACCTAAAACTGACAACTTATTAGATAGTATTAATTACACATAAAATAAATGTAAAGAAAGAAATAGTAAACTGGATGATTCATCAAAGAGAAGTATTTAGAAAAAAGAATGGACAAATTCAAGGATGGAAAAACAGAAGGAGGAAAACAGGGAATATGGAGAAAATACCCAACACACACAGAACTGCTGTCCTAGAAGAAAATACTCAGCACGCACGGAACTGGTATCCTAGAAGAAAATACCCAGCACACACAGAACTGGTGTCCTAGAAGAAAATACCCAGCATGCACAGAACTGGTGTCCTAGAAGAAATGAAAAGAGAAAATGGAAGACAAATATTTTCTAGAAAAATGAGCTGAGTTTTTCCAACTTTGAAAAATGTATAGACCAAATGGTTACAAAACTCAATGAATCCAAAATCAAATGAAAAACAAACAATAAATCATACCTGAACAATAATAGTGAAACTCTACGTAGGAAAATCTTAAAAGCAGCAATAAATAAAAAATACAGTTTATCTTCAAAAGACTTCAATTTTATTGACAACCTGTTTCTCAGTAGGCATGATAGAAGTCAGGGATCAAGAAGCAATATCATCAAAGGGAGAAAGGAAAATGACTGATGAGCTAAAATTCTCTACCAACAAAGAAATACCCTTCACCAGTGTAGATAAAATCAAATTGCTTCAAGACAAAGGAAAGCTGAGAGATCTGTCACCAATGGATCTAAATGAAGGAAAATACAAAGAATTTTCTCTAGTCCAGAGTTAAAACCAAGGGAACAGGGAAGCAAACAGAAACCCAGAAGCCTGAAAGTGTGGAAAAGTACAGCCATGTAAATGAAAACTTAAAGGCAAATCTAAATGACTATTGACTGTATCAAATAGTAACAATGAAGTGTTGTTATAGGGAATTAAAATATATAACAATCACATTTAGAGGAAATGAAGCCTCATGTCTTCTAGGAAAAGAGGAAAAGTATGAAGCTTTATAAGTCAAGGGCTTATGCAATAATTTGTATCACCTTAAGAGTAGAAAGGGGGCTGGAGACATCGCCGACCGCTCTTGCAGAGGACCCGGGTTCGATCCCCAGCACCCACATGGCAGCTGAGAACCGTCTTTGACTCCAGTTCCAGGGGAATCCGACACCCTCTTCTGACCTCTGTGGCACTGCATGACACGGGTGCACATACCTACATGCAGACAGTACATTCATACACATAAAAAATAAATAAAATTTTAAAAAAGTAGAGAGACAGTGAGAGAAGTTAGACAATAAAATGTCATAAAAGAGTCAAAGTGAAAACAAAGAGTGAAGTTGTTATTCCACTCTACACACATTCAGGAAAAATAAACCACATAATATTCTGAACATGGAAGGGTTAATGTAAATAATAATTAAGTATGCAATAAATGATACTTGGATAGGTAAGGGGAACTGTACAGAACGTAGGAAGAGATGAAGAGAATATCCTTCTCCACCTCTCAGATCTGTCATCCGTAGCAGAATGAATCAGAAAGCTCGTTTTCCTTAGGAGTGAACTCCAGACCTTGTGGGAGGGTGGTGGTCATGGTCCACATGATGGCAGAGAAGTTTGTTGAGGAGCCCAATGACAAAACTCACTGGTCCTTCCCTCTAAGAGCCCAGAGAACCTGTTGATAGGGAGATGTTACATGCTTTTGACCCTGACACCCTCTTTCTTTGTCCATACGCTTCTTTCTATAGATGAAGCTTTACATTATTCTAGAGATTAAGAGAGAAATGGTCTGATACCAAAGAATGACAATGAAGGTAGATTTCAAGTAGAGAGACAATAAATTGATAACTGACTGTGCAGGGTAGGTAGCTTTCGTTGTCAACTTGACACCTGGGTAGAGGGAACCTCAACCACTTTGGACTGGCCTGTGGCCATGTCTGTAGGACATTTCTTGATTTTGGAGTGATTTTGGAGGGCCAGCCCACTGTGGGCAGTACCACCCCTGGGAAGATGGTCCTATGTTATACAAGAAAGCAGGTTGAGCATGGGCCAGGGGAGCAAGACAAACTACTGTTCCTCCATGGTCTGTGCTACAGGTTTCTGACCTCAGTTCCTGCCTTGGCTTCCGTTGTTGATGGACTGTGCTGTAAATCAAATAAACTCTTTCCTCCCCTTGTTGACTTTAGTCAGTGTTTTGATTATAGCAAGAGAAAACCAAGACACTAATATAAGCTAATGATTCCATAACCACATAAAATGTAAACCTTCTAAACGTGAGTAAAAGGCAAAGATTTTCAGAAAATAACAAGTATGTTCTATTGATTAAAAATATCCCCTGCCAAAAAAAAAATCCCCTGCATCTAATATGAATTTGGTAGACAAAAAACAAAGTGTGGGGCCTGGAGAGATGGCTCATCAGTTAAGAGTATTGGGTGCTTTTGCAAAGGACTCAGGTTTGGTTCCCAGAACCCATAAGGTGGCTAAAAATCATCTGTAACTCCAGTTCCAGAGGTTCTGATGACCTCTTCTGACCTCTCCAGGCATTTCATGACACAAGTGCATTTTCAAACATGCAATCAATACTCATACCCATAAAATAATAATGAAATATTAAAAAGCAAAAGTATGAGGCTGGAGGGATGACTTGGAGGTTAAGAACACTTGCTGTTCCTCTAAAGGACTTGTGTTCTATTCCCAGCACCCATATGGCAGCTAACAACCAACTGTAACTCCAGTTCCAGGAGATCTAACATTCTGTTCTGGCCTCTGCAGATATTGTACACACATGGTACACTTACATACATGCAGGAAAAACACTCTGACACTTAAAAATAACAAATAAACAAAATAAAAACAAAAATATGTATGTTGATAAGCTAAATAACAATCTAATAATGTCCTTGCTATGTTAATAAAAAGCATATACTGCAACAAAAATTAGTAAAAATAAGCATTTCAATATTATTAGAATTCGATTAAAGATTTAGAATTATATCTAATAGTTTTGCCTCGAAAATAGATGAACACTGATAGACTTGCTCAGTGAAATGGGTAAATCCACAGCAAAATTGACAGATTGTAACATGTGCATTTCAATAATGGAAGAACTAAGGAGATGAAAATCTGTAAGGATACAGAAGATCTCTAGGACTGTTACAGTGATAGGCACATAGGTCACCAGAACTATTGTGAGAGTCCACAAACAGCTTCACATGTAGATGGGCACTTGATTTATTCCAGAAATAATATGATGTGGTCAAAAGGCATAAAATTCCAGTTATGTTAGCAGGAATGAGCTCGAGAAATCTGTTGAACAATGTGGTGACCTGAGCTCATAATTATGTTTTTTTAAATTTGTGAAGACAAAAAATTTTAAGGTTTTTCATTACAAAAAAAGCTATGAATATATGGATATGGATAGATATGTTGATTTCCATCTACACAGAAGAGTATTTTAATACAACACATTGCATATGATAAATACATACATTTTTGTTTGTCAATAAGAAAGCATGAGAGAACAACTCAACTCACTGATAATTAGAGAACAAATTGGTAAAGTACACAGGAAAAGAGATATTTTGTAGGAGGTATGAAGACACATCTGTCATAAATCCAGGAATTCTCCTAAGAAATGCAGGTTCACTTGTATAAGGGAATATGCACAAGGATTTTCACATTAGAAATTTGTGCAGTAGCCAAAAAGTAGGGAAAAACATGTGTCCATCAACAATAGATTGGGTTAAGAGAAAATGTGGTATATGATTCAACTGAATATTATACAGCAATAAAAATGAATAGAGCAATAAGAAAAAGAAGCCAGCTTGTATAGACTAATAAAAAAGTTTTAAATCACTCTAAATGACATTATCATAATTCTGATGCATATTTATGTGCATATATGAAAGTAATCATAATTGTACTAGTCAAGAAAGTGGCCTCTTTAAGTGCATGAGAAATCCCAACCCCACCTAAGGAATTTGTGCCACTTGATGGCTGCTGGGAAGGACAGAGATAGTTTCTTCAAGGATGGGATTCCTGGTAGGTTAACCAGGTTCGGGTGACTGGGCCCACACCAAAGGACAATTGGGAATGCTCATTAGACTCTGTAGGCTTTATTATAAATATAATAGACTATGTTAAATTGAGGGGGCAATAAGGAGAGGTTTGGATAAGGAACAGGATCTAAATACCATCAAATTATATTGTATGTAAATTGCAAAAATTGTATAAAAATAATAATAATAAAAAAGAAAATGGCCTCTTAAAGAGGGAGGGAGTATTTACTATTGAGCAGAGCTAGTGGGAAGTTCGGAGGGGGTAAAACTTGCTCTTATCTTTCATCTATCTTATCATCTGTCTGCCTAAGAATTACATATTTTAGTTTTAATAATTCGTTTAGCTGAACATACTTATTTTCACACATTTCTAGATATATATTCTATTTCATAAACAGCTTCAAGTACAAAATAAGCAATCTTTATATAATGAAATAAATCTAATATAGATGAAATAGTGTGCTATTTATTCTGTCTTAATGTTTTATTTTATTTTTAATCAAATCAATGATTTTTATTATCAGTTACATGAGTCATAGAAAGAGGTGTTTGGAAATGGGTCAGGGTAGTAAAAAAATATCCAGGTTTCTACACATCGCTCTATTTACACGTGATTTTGAGGATGTGCCCACTTGTCGGAAGCCTCTGCAGACACAGCCTGAGCACACGCACTTTGGACAGCCCACGGGACAGCAGGCACAGGCGCAGGCACAGGATCCATCTGTTTCACAGTAGCAGGTGAGACCCATGGCAAGTCAAACGGGGCAGCTGGAGTCACTAGACAGCTACAGGCGGACGTACTAGGAGGAGGCATGGTGTATTTATTATTTTTAATCTTTAAAATTTTATTACCTGTATGAGTATATTGCCTGCGTGTGTGTAAGTGCACCCACGTCGTGCAATGCCCATGGAGGTTAGAAGAGGGACCAGAATTACAGGTGGTTGTTAGCCACCATATGGGTGCTGACAATCAAACCCAGGACCTCTGCAATATTACCACACAAAACACTAAAATCTACTAAATTATTTTGGCAACTGAAGGAAAACTGTCCTCCATCACACTTCTAGATCCTAGAAGTGCCTGGTACATGTTAAATGTTAAACAAATGTTTGATGAATTAATGAATTTTTTGTGTGTCTTTTTGATGCAGGGTCTCTGTGGCGTCACCTGAAGAGGGATGAGGGAGAAGAGACTCGAACCAGCCGGCCTCCTCGGTGGATGAGGCTGAGCGGGATGATGAGTGTCGACGGTCTGCAAGAGAACACACCGTACTGGGAGCTTGTCAAGCAAGGGCTCACTTTATTACATCAGGCAGCAGCTTATATATGCTTGGCGGGAGAGGTGGAGAAAAGAAGGGGGGAGAGGAGATACATAGAGTGGGGGGATAGGTTTGGGCCAATAGTAACTCACCACATGGGTTGAGGCCTTTTCAGATTGGGCTATGCTGAGTCACTCCAATGCAGAAGTGACCAGCCAGAGACAGGTTGCTAAACTCTTAGTCAGGCTCAGGGGGTTACAGTAGGCGGTGTTCTCTAGGGCCCACAGGCCCAACAGGTCTCCCTATAGCCCCAGCTGGCCCGGAACTCACTATGTGCACTAGGCTGGTCTTGAACTCACAGACCTCTGCCTCTCGAGTGCTGGGATTAAAGGCATGTGGCACCACACCTGGCTTGTGAATTAATGAATTATTAATCAAAGTAGACAACACTGATTATAAATGTTGTAACTAAGCACTATAATAAGTATTCTCTAGCTTAAAATTGTTTAGTATCATACAAAAACTAGTAATCAGGGCCAGTCTCCAACAATGGGCTGATCTTTTTACATTCCTTTCATCTGTATACATTGACACAAAGTAGAATTAGCTTCCAGCACCTACTCTACATTCACTACTGCACCTACAGATACTACCAAAAAAAAATTCATAATGAACATGCTTCACAAAGTGACACATCAAAAATATTAACACTATTTATTAAGGTGAGATTCCTCACCTATGTCTATTTCTACATTCAAATCATATCAAGAGCTAGGTCTAACCACTTTTTATTTCATTTTTCTTTGATACAAAAACAAACCATATAGCAACAATTTCTGTCAGTTTTATTACATTACTAATTTGTTTCTTACTTCTTTATTTCCTTATAGGTAGAAGAATTAAATTAAACCCCTACCTCTCTTCCTGTGCAAAAATCAACTCCAAATGGATCAAAGACCTCAAAGTGAGACCCAAAACTCTAAAGGTGATAGAAAGCATTGGCAGCAACCTACAAGACATAGGTGTAGTAGACTTTCTAAATCAGACAGTAGCTTCGCAGGAAATATGGTCGACACTTGACAAGTGGGACCTCATTAAACTCAAAAGCTTCAGTACAGCAAAAGAAAGGATCAGTGAGGTGAAGAGAAATCCCACAGAGTGGGAGGAAACCTTCACTGCTGATACATCTGATGGACAATTAACTTCCAGAATATATAAACTACTCAAAAACCAAAGAAGGAAGAAAACAAATGACCCACTCAAGAGATGGAATAAAGAGCTGAACAGAGACTTCACAAGTGAGGAAATAAAGATGGCTGAGAAACATCTTAAAAAGTATTCAATATCACTAATAATTAAGGAAAGGCAAATTAAAACCACTTTAAGATATCATCTCATTCCAATAAGACTGGCTAGGATCAAGAAAACAAATGATACCAAATGCTGCGGAGGTTGTGGGGAAAGGGGCACACTCATGCACTGCTGGTGGGAAAGTAAACTTGTACAACCACTATGGAAAGCAGTGTGGAGAACTCTTAGAAGGCTCAAAATGAGGGGCTGGAGAGATGGCCTAGCGGTTAAGAGTGCCGACTGCTCTTGCAAAGGACCCAGGTTCGATCCCCAGCACCCACATGACAGCTGAGAACCATCTTTGGCTCCAGTTCCAGGGGAATCCGAGACCCTCTTCTGACCTCTGCGACATTGCACGACACGGGTGCACAAACCTACATGCAGACAGTACATTCCTACACATATAAGAATAAATAAATTAATTAATTTAAAAAAAGACTCAAAATGAGACTACCACCTGACCCAGTCATACCATTCCTGGTATGTGGGTATATACCCACAAGATTCATCCTACCTCAGAGATACAAGCACATACATGTTTATTGCTGCTCTGTTCACAATAACGAAGAGCTGGAACTAACCCAAGTGCCCCTCAACTGAAGAGTGGATAAAGAAAATGTGTTACGGGGCTGGAGAGATGGCCTAGCGGTTAAGAGCACCGACTGCTCTTGCAGAGGACCCGGGGTTCGATCCCCAACACCCACATGGCGGCTAAGAACCGTCTGTAACTCCAATTCCAGAACTCCAGTTCCAGGGGAATCCGAGACCCTCTTCTGACCTCTGCGGCATTGCACGACACGGGTGCACAAACCTACATGCAGACAGTACATTCATACACATACAAAAACAAATAAAATTAAAAAAAAAAAGAAAGTGTTACATCTACACAATGGAGATCTATGCAGCAGTAAAGAAAGATGACATCATGAAATTCGCAGGTAAATGGATAGAACTAGAAGATATTATGCTAAGTGAAGTAACACAGTCCCAGAAAAACAATGAGTGGTGTCCCTCATCTGTGGATGCTAGCACCAAGTACTTAGTTGTAAGGCAAACTAAGCAATGGTAATGTTATATTTCTCTTTATCTGAAAGCAACTGTGCTCTTATAATATGACTCCCNAAAAATTTTATTTATTTTTGTATGTGTATGAATGTACTGTCTGCATGTAGGATTGTGCACCCGTATCGTGCAATGCCACGGAGGTCAGAAGAGGGTCTCGGATTCCCCTGGAACTGGAGTTCTCCTGGAATTGGAGTTAGAGACAGTTCTTAGCCGCCATGTGGGTGCTGGGGATCGAACCCAGGTCCTCTGCAAGAGCAGTCGGTGCTCTTAACCACTAGACCATCTGTCCAGCCTGAATAAAATATTTTTTACAAAAAGTCTTGACTACAGAATCTGCCCATAGTGGGACTTGTGTATTTTTCACTGATCTATTACACTGACTTCAGACAAGAAACCTTAATCCTTTCCTCTGGTCAAGAAATACCAGTCTTTTGCCCTAAGCACTATATTTGCAGATATTATTCTGAAAGATTCAACAATAAAACTACACTGGATGTGGTAATGTATGCTTTTAATCTCAACACTTTGGAGGCAGAGGCAAGCAGATCTCTGTGAGATTGAGGATAGCCTGGTCTACATAGTGAGTTCCAGGCTAGCTGGGGCTATAGGGAGCCCCTGTCTCAAGAACAAAAATAAACAAAAAAATCCCTTAAAAGATAATAATACATTTTCAATTATTTTTTAGTACTTTCAATTTTCTCCCTCCCCTCCGCCTCCCAGATCTCACAGCATGTTTAACTAGTTTGTCAGAATATAGTAAGGAAGTATAAAGATAATCTGTAAACAGTAAACAGTTAAGTGTAACTGTAAGATTATTTGTGTAAGACTAGCTTGGGTCTACAATGTCCCCCAAAGCCCCCTGTATTAAACTAGAAGGTCGGTCCTTAGCTTGATGCTATTGGGAGGTGGAGTCCAGTGGACATCTTCAGTTATCAGAGATGTGCCTTTCCAGTCCATTGTAGAACTCTAGTTTCTTCACAGGGTTTCCAGCCATGAGGTGAGTAACCACCTCAGTGAGTCTTGCTTCATCGTGCACTTCTGCCATGACCACTCTGAAAGTGCCCAGCCAACCAATGACAGACTGAAACCCCCTAATCTGTGAGCCAAAGCAACCCTTTCCTTCAGATAAATTGAGTCAGGTATTTAACAGAATCTGATTAACATGCAGAGCTAGCAAAAAATCTGTCTTCTCTTGATTCTTCCTACAGTAGGATTTGAGCCTGCAGCAACAGTGACAAACACAGTAGATTTTCAGTAAGAGAAGCAATTTCTAGGCACTTTCTGGAGAAAGGATTGTCAGACCTGAGGTCACAATCCACTAGGGCACCTCCACTATTTAGGAAAGCATGTAATAAATAGATTAGAAATGTGCACTGCCTCCAAGAACTATGTATACCATGATATATTTCTTTCATATTGTGTTCATGCACAAAGCATAAATGTGCATACACATATGTAATATAAGGTGTGCTGTGTTACAGAATATTTTTATTAAGTGGAACATTGTAAACTATGTCAGAACAACACTGATTTAGTTGACATTTTTTTCTATATTCTTCTGTAGGACTCATATTGAGGGCCTGTATTTGTGTGTTCTCTTTTGTGATAATCCATGTTGAAAGCAAAAAAAAAAAAAAACCAGGTGTAACTGATATGACAGTTATCCCACACACACGGCTTAAGTCATCTGAATCTGTAACTTGATAGTGGTCTAGAAACAAAAGGAGAGCCAGCTGATGAGCAGGTGGTAGCAAACTCTGTGACGTCATTAAGTGAAGAGTCAAGTAACAAACATTCTGCATTGTTCTTTTAATCCAAAGGCAACCAAACAAGGCACAGCAGAGTCCATGATCTGAAGCCCCATCTGTCTCCTAAATGCCAGTTCTTTGCACCGCAACCTCCCCCCTCCCTTGCTTGAACATTTTCTGTTTGCTGTTTTCTCTAATAAGACAGGAGTAGGTTTCATTTCATCTCTGCAAGAAGCTATAACATTACATCAATCCAGAGTATTTCTTTTCCTGGTCTACAAAGCAAGCTCCAGGCCACCTGGGACTAAAGGGAGACCCCGTCTCAAAAAGACCAAAAAAAAAAAAAAATAGATAAGGTCATATGGATATATGGGAAAAATACTCTTTAATATTATTAAAAGAAATAGACCCAGAAGTATCCAGCAGCAATAATGTCCTAACATAATATGAAAATAACATTTGACAAATTAACTGTCTTGCTCCAAGGGTAAAAAAGATTTATGAATGAAGATGAAGTGCTTAGGTACAGGTAGACAGGAATAAAGAGTCTTGTTGTGGACATGAATCGGCTAGGTATCTTTGTCATTTCTATTTGATTCATTTCAGAACAAACAATTGCCTGATTGAATCCCAGACAGAGTCATACATAGACTGAAAAGCTGTGTATGAAGTTGGTGACTAGTTCTAAGGTAATCAATTACCAGTAATCAGCATGACTTTTGTTCTATGGTAATGAAAGCAATGACGCTTTGGTACATTTCTGAACTGTGAGATAAGTAGTGCTAACAGAAGCAAGTAAACATTCATTCCATTTCTGAAACTTAAGGTTGAATCTTGCTACTGAGAGTAAGTGCTTAAAGAGAAGTTGTATTTTTCAGTATGCAAACAGTACTGTTAATTCCTCACAATCTCTCTCTGGCCCTCTAACAGAGGACATAATGATATGCCTGGTGCTGAGCAAAGTCTTGTACTTTCAGGATTCCAGTTGCCTTTACAATCAATGTCAAGGCAAGATAATATTTGTACTAAAAATAATGAAATTCCCATACATAATTATGTACTTATACACAAAGCTATAATTTAGAAGCCATGCAAAACCCATGCAATGTTTTATATTGTGGCTCAAATCTTCATCAAGGACTCTGTATTCTTACCGTATTTATGCCCACTCTTGAAAAAAAATACCATTATGTGATTTATTGATTTATTCAGGCTGTCTTTTGACTTATTCTTCAAGAAATAATCTTGGGAAGGCTAGGAACATGGCTCAATGGATACAGCTCCTGACATCCAAGTGTGAGGAACCGTAATCCAGAGCTAATACAAAGCCAAATGCAACAGCGCATGCATCGTAATCTCAGTGCGCCAATGGGGAAGATGAGATGCAAAGACAGGAGAATCGCTAGAAACCTGTAGGCCAGCTAACCCAGCATGCGCAGTAGGAAACAGCAGAAGACCCTGCCTCAAAGAAAGCAGAAGGTGAGCACCGGCAGAAGTTGTCCACTGACTTCTACAAGCGCCCCACGGCACATAAGAGCCACACTCACACATAACATGCACGTATGTGTACATGTGTACACACATCGCAAAAAAGAAATTATAGGATTGGCTAGTGCAGGCCATGTTAACCTTAGAGTTTACCTTTTGAGGCCCAAAGACTTCTTTCTGTAAAGATTGGAAACAGATGTCATGGCAACTACCACTACTGACAACCAAAACCAACAGGTACTGGGTGGGCAGGGAGGGCGATGAACCTTTTTATCATCTTGAGCAGTAGGCTCATTATAAAAATGAGCTGACATGTATTGGTAGAAATTGGAAACTAGGAAGAAAATTTGTTGCCTTTATACCTTGGATTTCTTTTTTTCTTTAGTCTTTTTGACACAGGGTCTTCCTGTAGCCCCAGCTGTCCAGGAACTCACTCTGTAGACCAGGCTGGCCTTGAACTCACAAAGATCCACCTGCCTCTGCCTCCCAAGTGCTAGGATTAAAGGCATGTGCCACCACACCCGGGCTATACCTTGGATTTCTAAGCATTTGTGGCTGTGGAGTTTACTTTCTGTGTCGCAGAACTCTATGTTTCCTGGTGTAAAGAATCTGAGAAATAGTCTCAGATTCCTCAGCATTTCTCTCAGCATTTCACATCCAAAGAAAATGTCAGAGAACAAGATTGGAAAAAGCATCAAATATTTAATTAGGTTGGATGGCTGACGCTCCTGAGATGTATTTTTCAAAGTATTGGTCACTCAAAAAAGTTCTTCAGGTAAAACCAAAATTAATAGGTCTCCCCTCCCCAGTTGCCTGGAGTTCTCAGTTTAATAAAAACCTTCTGACAGTGTCCTATTTTTAGAGAAAGGGAGAGATGATAGGAATATGAAATCAACCTAAATATTTTGTGAAAATAATCCCCAGTCCCAGAGACTTTCTAGAAGTCAGTATAAGGTGTTTAATCTCCTGCTACACCCAGTGACTGAAAGTTGGTATAGTGAACGTGCTATGTGTCTTATCTCTAAGGTTCATAGGCTAGAAAACTGGTCTCGGGTGTGGTGGTTGTGAGAAGTGGAACCAAATGAGTGGGAGCCAGGGAGAAGGAATAGCTACTTTCATTATAAGGTTGTATTAATTGCTTGCTATTGTTAATCTTGAGCTGATGAATTAAAACAGTTCAATGATACCTTTTAGAATCAGGGCTGAGGGATGTGGAAAATTTTTCTTAAAAACATCTACAATAGCAAAGCAAGTATAAAATTCCAAACCTGCCTCATAATTGCATCTCTTCTTTGACAGAAGCTATGTGAAATGACAGTGTGGGTTTGGCTTACTCTTGCTTTATAAGCACCCCAGGCATAGTGTTCAGAGTGCAAGACTCAGTGGGTACCAATGCTCCTTATAAAACATTGCAGGGCCGCAGCAATTTTCTGGTAAATATGCCTGGGCTGGTACCTTAGAGCCCACAGAACAAGAAAAGCCAGACTGTCTGATCCTGATACTCTGAAAGCCAAAACCATGCAGCAAGTATCTTAATGTGCTTAGTTTTTAGAAACAAGATCAAGGCATGTTTGAAAAAAAAAAAAACTTATTGTATTTATTCACTAGCAACACTTCTAGAGAATACTTCCAGAGACATTGTATTCAATAGTGAACAAGAATTTCCTGGGTACCTGATCTACTTGTGAAACTGTGAAATGAAATTAAACTCAGTTTGAGAGAAGAATAAAAGAGATATAGTTCTGCAAGAATTGGATACAAATTTACCAAAACAGTTAAACTTGAATTGGATAAAAGAAATCTAATGTATAGAATTTCTGATGTATAGAATTTACTTTGAAAACTGTCCTCCTTAAAAAAAAACAAAAAACAAAAAAAACCTATCCTCCTTAACTACATATAGCAGTGAGTGAAACTTGGATCTACTTTGGACTATATCATATTATAGTATTTCAGAGCACATTTACTTGGGTGTTTCATAAGATGGAAGCAACAAAAGGCACATTTGCATAAGCCATAACAATACCAATTGCATTAATCGTGTTAATGGAATGTTTAAGACAAATAGTAAAATGTAGAAACTTTTTTTTTTTTGGTCTTTTTGAGACAGGGTCTCCCTGTAGTCGCAGCTGTCCTGGAACTCTCTCTGTAGACCAGGCTGGCCTTGAACTCACAAAGATCCACCTGCCTCTGCTTCCCGAGTGCTAGGATTAAAGGCGTGTGCCACCACGCCTGGCTAAAATGTAGATACTTTTAATTTTGGCATGTTTTATTTGTAAATAATGGAATGTTCTTTAAATCCAGCCCCTGCCTAAGCTCCACTTTCTAAAGTCCCACGTGGCTTTCAAAGCCCTTTTTCATCTCCATTTCTTTGTCAAGAGTTTTTAAGTTTATTAATAGAAATAGTCATTTTCTCCTACTTTAACATTTACATTATGATGTTTTTTTTTGTCATCGTCTTGAATAATAATATCTAATTTGTCCAATATCACATCTTATGGGCCCTAAGATCTCAAATCTACCTGTCATTAAGCTCCATGCCCCTCTTCCTTCTTATGAATTATACATCCTAGATTGGACTCCCCCAAAGGCTTGTTGAGTATTATAGTAACTAGCACAGCCTCAGAGAAAAATGAGTGATTGTGAATGTGTGTTAATGTGAATTTATATTTGCAAAGCAATTAGTTTGAATATATGCATATTATTATTGGATGTGATAGGTCATTTTTATTAGCTTTTAAAATTCATATTAGGAGAATAATTTAGAAGGGATTATGGGAAGAAAATCAGGGTACTACAATAATATTCATTCTAATGTAAAATATTTGAAGGCAAGAATGTAGTATTTAAGTGGAAATTTTTAACTGAAAACATTAATTATGAGAGAAATGTGTTCATTTTATGATCTACATCTAAAATTTGTATTGTCTTTGATTTTTTTAACTGAAAATAGATGTTTATTAATGTATTTTTAAAATACAAGATAATTCCAGCTGGGCATGTTAACACACGCCTTTGATCCCAGCCCTTGTGAGGCAGAGGCAGGTGGATCTCTGTGAGTTCAAAGCCAGCCTGGTTTATATAGTGAGTTCCAGGACAGCTGGAGCTACAAGGTGACCCTGTCTTAAAAAGACCAAAACAAAAACAAACAACAAACAAACAAACAAACAAAAGGATAATTGCATAGAAGAAATTTAGGGATGCATAAAATTCTTCTAAAAAAATCTGGAAGATGCCAGAACAGGCCATCAGAAACCTTGTTTTACTAAAGTCTCTCAGGAAAAATTATTCAAATTACATGGTCCACTTGGCTGGTGTAGAGGGATAAGATTTTGGCAGATGCTTAGAGAGACAGGATATTTCTCCTGATTCAGAAGACAGCCACATGGTGGAAGATGAGCCGTTGCCTACCTATAGTGGCCTTGGAGGCCAGTCTGGATAGAGAATGGCCCTTCTGACAGCACAGCAGAGAACTTCTAAGTAAATGCTTAAGCATGCTCCAGGGCAGCACTGGAGAACTTTTTCTGAATTTCCTATAGACAGCCTTCTGACACTAAGACAGTAAAACTATTCCGAAGCCCCAAACAGTTGTTTAAAATCAGTTTGCTTTTCTAAAGAAGTGAAAAGGCTGGGTGTAGTGGCACACACCTTTAATCCCAGCACCCAAGAGGCAGAGGGAGGCGGATCTCTGTGAGTTCAAGGCCAGCCTGGTTTACATAGTGAGCTCCAGGCCAGCTGGGACTAAAAGGGAGAACCTGTCTAAAAAAAAAAAAAAAAAAAAGGGAAAATTGTTTTTCTCATTGGTTATGGTATAGAGTCTACATGAGTTCAAATCCAGCCTGGTCTACAGAGTGAGTTCCAGGCCAGCTGGGGCTACAGGGGGAGACCCTGTCTCAAAAATACCAATAATAATAATTATTATTATTAGTAGTAGTAGTAGTACTATATTTTATAGTATAGGGAATTTATGTGAAACTAAAAAACAGGGGTCCATAATTGTAGTTTTATTGAAAACATTGTCCTATTCATGTGTCTATATATTTTGTAGGAGTGTTTTGTGATACAGTAGTAGAGTTTAATAGTACAGCAGACTGAACAGTCACAAAAACCTAAAATAATTATTTTATTTACAAAATATACTTGCTGCATAGGGGGCTAGAGAGATGGCTTAGTGGTTAAGAGCACCGGCTGTTCTTGCAGAGGACCCAGGTTCGATTCCCAGCACCCATATGGCAGCTAACAAACATCTGTAACTCCAGTTCTAGGGGAATCCAACACTTTCTTCTCACTCTCCAGGTAATGCACTATTTGGGTGCACTTACACATGCACAGGCAATACTCATACACATAAAATTTTAAAAATATATTTAAAAAAGCATTTGCTAACCTCTAATATATTAATAATGCAGAAATCAGAGGGAAGAAGAAAGTCATAGATATGAATGTATGGAATTCTCCAATGAGTTTATATTTTAAAGAGCTTTGAAAATTTTGGAAAGAAACATATAGGAAAGCTTGTAAGTTCTAATACAGTAATGATATTAAAGCAAGATACTCTGGAGAAATAAGAAGGGATGAAATAATACCAGCCAGTGTTCCTAAGAGCTCACTGAAGAATGGGAAAATAAGAACAGGAAGAAAATAATTTTATTTGTGAGTTAAGGAAACAACATGCTAGGAGTGAATGGTATACCACCATTGAATGGAAGAAACTAAACTGTATCACTTACTTTGTAGGAATGAAACTTTGTGTGGCTCGAGGCAGGACCTGCAAGTCTTGTCCCCAAACTTCTGGAACTGATATCTCCATGGGCATTCAAGTTGCCTCTGTGAGTTATCTGTAGCTCCATGAGGTCAGGATATTGTGGTATATCCTGCCTTGCCTATCTCTGCAAAGTTTCAGACCCTGATGGCTTTCCTTTGCGGTACTGAGCAAAATGTCACACCTTTAGTTTACTGGTTGCACAAACAGGAGCTCTGCTGCCCCCAGGAAGAGCTTCCTTCCTCCTGCCCCCCACTTCCTTGCCCAGAGCACAGTAGCTTTTAGTATATAAACACATGCTGGCATGAATAAAACTGAGTCTTTTCTCCCAGACCTTCTCTTTGAGTCCATTTCCTTTCTTGTTGAGTCACTTCTCGTGGTTCCCTACCCCCTCCTTGCCAGAAGCTCAGCCTAGGAACTGTATAGCCTTGTGAAGCTGCCAGCCTGGTTCTAGGAGGGAAGAACATTGTGTGGATTGTGGCCACTCATGATTCAAGGACCAACAGATGATATATATATATATATATATATATAATAAGATAGAGTATATCTTCGACCAGCATTACTTCTCTTTAACTCAACTACCTTCTTAAGTATGCTTCCATCTTCTCTGTGAAGGTTTATGGTTACTTGAAAAGAGGAAAATTAATATTAAGAAGAAATGCAAGATCAAGACAGTGAAGTAATAAATATTCATCTTCTCTAATTTCAAGGTCTGGATAAACATCCCAAATGCCAGAGATAGCAACAACATTCTAATCTATCAAAAGCTGCTGGTTTAAATTAACTGGTCAGAGATAGTCTTTGAGGGTTTGGGAAGAACTGAATAAGTGTTTAAATATAGATCTAGGAAAATAAATCCTGCGAGTAGGAAAACAAACAAGGCACTACAAACTATATACTGAGAGCTTGACATGATGCCCATTAAGATTGTAGGATGAGTTATTGAGTCTTTAAGCACCAAAGAGAAATATCATGAGGAGGAAACAGAATAGTTTACTAAAAAAAGATCCTTTCCAAATAACTTCATATTAGGTGAGAATATTAAATTTTATATTAAATTTAGAAAGTGAGCTGACATGCTCTTTATTCTCTGTAGAAGATTTACAAGGGATGATCTTGCAGATGAAGAAGTATCATCGAGTGCAATTATGTGAGTTTGCAATTAGAATACTTGATTAATGACATTTCCCAAAGTGTTGATTAATAAATTAATGCCAAGGTATAGAGAACTCTCCAGGAGTATGCTACTGTCTTATTCTCTGTTTCTTTAATAAATGATTTACTTAAGGATGTTGCTGACATGATCCCTAAATTTGCATAAATCCAGTGGCAGCAAGAAGCTAGCTGGCATTCTTGGCATTTAAATCAAGATCCGAAAAGATCATCAGAAAAAAAATTCTACAGTTCGACACAGAACAAAGCAAGGTAAAACAAGAACCAAAGGCAAGGAAACCAACAACAATTACACAAAAAAACAAGATTGCAGTTCTCAATGCCATTTTTAGCTTATTATAATTTTCCAAGATATCCCCTGCCCCAGAAATGTCCGTTGAACCCCCAGGGCCTTGTGCATGTCAGGCAAGTATTCCTATTAATGAATTTATATCCTCATCGTCCTAGAGAAGCGTTAATTTCTTGGGCGGGCTACTATATGAGCATCCATAGTTTTTCTACATTTTATTGAGTTATTGTTAATTTAATTTATTTATTTATTTATTTATGAGTACTGGGATTAAAGGCGTGAGACACCAAGCCAGGCCCTTATTTATTATTTTTATTTTATTTGTATGAGCGTATTGGCTGCATGTTTGTAAGTGCACCCATGTCATACAAAGCTCTCAGAAGTCAGAAAAGGGTGTTGAATCTCCTGGAACTGGAGCTGCAGATGGCTGTTAGCCACCATGTGGGTGCTGGGAAAAAAACCTGGGTCCTCTGAAGGAGCAGCCAGTGCTCTTAACCATTGAGCCATCTCTACCCACAACCCCTGCCCCTCAGCACCCGTATTCCAAAGAATCACCTGGGAGGTGGGTGTGGTGGTGCCTTTAATCCTAGCACTTGGGAGGCAGAGGCAGGTGGATCTCTGTGAGTTCAAGGCCCACCTGTTCTATATAGTGAGTTCCAGACCAGCTGGGACCAAAGGGAGACCCTATCTCAAAAAGACAAAAAAAAAAATCATCTGGACCATCCTGGCTTATTTCTGTTATTATTATTATTATTATTATTATTATTATTATTATTATTTTGGTCTTTTCAAGATAGGGTCTCCCTGTAGCCTCAGCTGTCCTGGAACTCACTCTGTAGACCAGGCTGGCCTTGAACTCACAAAGATCCGCCTGCCTCTGCCTCCCAAATGCTAGGATTTAAGGCGTGTGCCACCACACCCGGCCCTGGCTTAATTCTGAAATATTTCCTGAAAATATATGTGTTCAGGGCTGATTGCCACCTGAACGGGCTTTGAAGAAGTGCTTGGTAAGCTATGAGAGCTCTTCATCACTGGATTAATCCATGTAGGGACTCATAATGGATAGGGTTACTTGGAGGTGGTGGCTACTGTGGAAGTGGAGTTTGGCTGGAAGCAGGTTGCTAGAGAGACGTCCGTGAGGAGTACCTAGCAGCTGGGGCCTTTCTCTGTTTCTCGCTCCTTTTCACTTACTCTAGGGTGAGAGGTCCTCCTCTGGCACATGCTCCAACAACAGTGATGTCCTGCATCATCACCAGCCCATTGCAATGGAGCCAATGGATCATGGACTGAAAATGGACTTGGAAAATATGAGCTAAAATTAGTTCTTCTTCCTTTTAGCTTATTTCTCCAAGTATCCTGACACAGTGAGAAACAGTAACTAACATAAAGAATGAAGAATGAAATTCCAAGATCATCCATAATCGCTTTCAATATACCAATTCTGAAATAGAGGAGGTTGGAAAGTTGAATAAACAAAGCATCACCCATGCATGGAAATGTTGAAAGGAGTCTGTGTAAGCTCAATGAACCAATGATCTCATGAGATGTGGCAACTTTTTTTTTTATTTTATCTAATTTTTGTATGTGTATGAATGTACTGTCTGCATGTAGGTTTGTGCACCCGTGTCATGAAATGCCGCGGAGGTCAGAAGAGGGTCTCGGATTCCCCTGGAACTAGAGTTCTCCTGGAATTGGAGTTACAGATGGTTCTTAGCCTCCATGTGGGTGCTGGGGATCGAATCCGGGTCCTCTGCAAAAGCAGTCGGTGCTCTTAACCACTAAGCTATCTCTCCAGCCCCAGATGTGGCAGGCGGATCTTTGTGAGTTCAAGGCCAGCCTGGTCTACAGAGTGAGTTCCAGGACAGCTGGGGCTACAGGGAGACCCTGTCTCAAAAAGACCAAAAAAAAAAAAAAAAAAATTCAAAATCAGCTAGAGCATACAACATTACTGCATATTATGTGTACAGTTAGTATACTGTGGAGGAAGAAAAATC
>VZQC01011718.1:0-85284 GCA_009823505.1 Rhizomys pruinosus
AAAAAAAGAATAAATTTCTAACTGTAGCATAAATTGATTCTATGTGTCGTTTCAAATGCTCTTGGCCCCACCCGTTGCAAAGGAGCCATATTTCTACATTGGGTAGTGTAAATGAGAAGAGAAAAAATGGAGATAGATTAAAGAGACAAAATCCAAACAAAATAAGTGTTTTAAATAAAATATGTGGTGATGATGTGGGGTGCTATAAAGATTTTATTGCCACTTACTTGGGAAGCCCAGCATAACTCATGCCTAGTGCAACCACTTATAAGTAATGCGGTCCCTGAAAACTCATTGCAATAAAAACTTCAAGCATCTACACTATCACATATTATACACATGCACATACACTAGTAATTTAGTTACTTTTCTAGCTGCCTTTCACTCTGATAGCCTTTATTTCTCCATGTCCCTCCTTAATGGGGAAAAAACATTTTTAGCACAGTGTGTGGCTGATTAAACATAGAGCTGTGATCATTTTTAAATAGGACTGCAACAATTTGCCTTTTCTGACACTGAATCTTTGTTGTGGGAGACCATAAATATTTTAGGCAAATCTTCCCTATGCTAAGCACTAAATAAGCCAATGGCTGCTCCAATTCTGGTAAATAAAGATAAGGTTTATTTTTAATTTGGTGATTTGGACCTGTTAACTCAAATTTTAAAGTCAAAGGATCATAGAAAATGAGAATGATGAAGAGCCTTAAATCACAATAATGAATTTTATACTGTATCCTAATAAACCTAAGGGCTGACAGGTGGTCTGAACAGATTTTATGAAATGGAGATAGATTTTACTTTGTTCTATTCTTAAAAAGTGAGCTCTACCTAGAATTTTATTCAGATAATATTAGGTTGAAAAAATGCAGAGATAACAAATATATATAAATAATTCACCTAGAAAATCGTCAATCTGGACCAATATTTCCTCTCTAAGTTTTAGAGACAAGATAAAGGGAAAGTTAAGTGATACATTCACATTTTAGCAATTGTTTTTGAAACATGTATAGTGTCAGTTAGGTCCCTTGAACTCCTATTGTTTATACAATTCCAAACAAATGATTTTTTTTTAATTTCACATTTTATTTTACTTTTATTTTTATTATATTTTAAGGGATTCACTATATAAGAGCACAGTTGTTTTCAGATCACATTGACGTTGCTCAGTTTGCCATACAATTAGGTAATTGGTGCTAGCATCCAGAGATGAGGGACACCCAAACAAATGAATTATTGTGTTGCTGATAACACTGTTAATAAGAGTGTCAGCATTGGTCTAGAGAGAAGGTTCAATGGTTAAGAGTGTGTGCTGCTCTTACAAAGGACCACAGTTCAGTTCTCCACACTCACAACTACGTTTAACTCCTTCCTGCTCCAGGGGATCAGAACACTTCTGGCAGTCATGTGCACATGACCCCACACACACATATGCATAATTAAAAATAAAATAAATATTTAAAATATTAGTGTGAGCAATATTGAAATTAGGTCCAATACCACATGTTAGCATGCTTGCTACAGTACAAATTTATAATACCTACTGCAAATTTGCTAACATGTGGCCCTTTATTACTAAGGAAAAATAAATCTTCCAACTTATCTAAGTCTTCCAGGTGGCAGAGTGACAAAATGAGTACAAAGTAGAAGAATATTTTTTCATTTTAATTTTTTATTGAATTTTGTGATTTTCATTCAACATAGTTCGATGGTGCTTAGATTCCTCATCTCCCCTTCCCCTTACTGCATATATATATATATAGATATATATATATATATATATATATATATATATATATAATCATAACGATAGAGAAGAGGAGAGACGAGAGTAGGAGAGAGGAGTAATGTGTTCCCAAATGCCCATTTATATGGTTCCAAACCCAACCGGCGCCTGTGTTAGGATCGCCTCCAAGATTCCCATCCTTGAAACTCTGGAAATCTTCCCCTCCAAGTATCCGTGTATTGCCCCAAAAGGTGTTCTTATGTTGAGTGTGGTTTTTAACCTTCCTGTGCACTATTGGGTGATTATGGCGGTTGATAAGGCGGGTTTAGGTTGTGAAATTTCAAAGAACTGTCTGCAATCCTAAACTCATTGCTTGTGAGTACATATGTGATGGTTATCTGCGGCTTGGAAAACTATTTCCCTCTGTAGGTCTCCATCACCATCAACTCTTAACAATCTTTCTGCCACTTCTTCTGCAATGATCTCTGAGCCCTTCGAACATGGGATATGATATTGATGTCTCATTTAAGGCTGAACACTCTAAAGTTTCTTGTTCTCTGAAGGTTAGAAAGTTGTTGGTTTCTGTGTTGATCACCACCCGCATTATAAAGAAACTTCTCTGATGAGAGTTGAGAGATGCATTAATCATATTGAACACATCACTACTCAATCCCCAATCTTCTGTAACCTTGCCCAGCTTAAAGAGGAATCCCAATGGCATGTAAATGTCATCATTTTCAATATGTAAGACTAACACCAAAGTAAGAATACCTTAATATTCATATGATTCAACTATTTACAAATTATGAAATGTAATTCTGAATTATTTTTACCTTTTTGAAATCCTTTCAATTATGATCAATTATTGCTTTTCCAAAACTCCTTATTTGTGTGGCTATAACCAAGAAACGTCAATATTCAAAACCTAGTCCGGCCTTTCTAAAGGGTGCTTGTAATTATTCACTTAATACAAGAAATATTTTAATTTTTATTTTAAAATTATGTGCATATGAGTGTGGGAAGGAGCATGTGCATGTGTGAGTACTGTGTTCAGAGAGCAGAAATGTAGGCATTTTATCCTCATGAGCTAGACTTACAGGAGGCTATCAGCCACCAGATATGGATGCTGGGAATATAACTTGGGGTTTCTCCATGCATCTTAAACATTAAGCCATGTCTCCATGCATCTTAAACATTAAGCCATTTCTCCAGCCTCAAGAATTCTGTTTAACTTATCTCACTCTCCAACCCAACTCTAGAGATTGTTTTCATTGTTGCTCTATATGGCCTTGCTGCCTGGTGTCCTTTTTGATATGCTGGTGTTCAAATTTTCTCTTCTATTGCTGTGATAAAGCACTTTTAAAAATTAGATTAAGTAAGAAAGGGTAATCAAATTTCAAGATATAGTCCATTACGGCGGCAGGAAAATCAAGGGAGAAATATCTTGAAGCAGGTATTCAGATCACATTCACAATTAAAATTCACAGAGTAATGAATGTTTAGCTGATCAGTTCTTTTCCCATTTTATACACTCCAGGATCTGGGTTAAGAAATGCTGCTACCAGACGGATCTTTGTGAGTTCAAAGCCAGTCTGGTCTACAGAGTGAGTTCCAGGACAGCTGGGGCTACAGGGAGACCCTGTCTCAAAAAGGCCAAAAAAAAAAAAAAGAAATTCTGCTATCAACAGTGTACAGATCTTTTCACCTCAATTAACATAAGATATTTCCCGATTGAAAAACCCTGAAGCCCATCTCCCAAATAATTCTAGATTCTATCAAGTTGACAATAAATCCTACTACAGATGTCTTTGCTCAAGTGCACAAACATCTGCCTCATCACTAAAGTGAACATTCTGCCTCTTCTTGTTAAAATTAGCAAATATTCATTGTTCAGAATAATGGGTTTTATTATGACATTTTAGTACAAAGATATGGCAGAACCTTTCAATCACATTCACTTTTCTATTACCCATTATTGCTTCCTCTCACCTACATCTTTTAAAAATGTTTTTGAGGATTTCATATTATATAGTTTGATCATATTCATAACCTCCCCCTCTGCACCTGTACCTTATTACCCCCACATGTCATGTCTTCTATTGTTTCAATTTTTAAGGGCCATCTAGTATAATCTGTGTTTTCAAAATGCTATTAGGTTTGGCTCTACATCAGGTAAGTCCATCAGACAACACACCAGTAAGGGAATTTGACTTTCCCTCTCACAATAGCTGTCTATCAATTAATTGTCCATAGATCCTCACCTCAGCCTGGACATTTTTGCCTAGCTCCCCCATCCAAGCTGGGATTTTTGTCTGGCTTGGGTTTGCATTGGTCTTCTGCATGTTGTCACAAGGGTTATGGTTTCATATGTGCAACTACCCTGCTGTGTCCAGACATCACAATTTCCTTGTATTCAGCTACCATATCTGCCTTTAACAGTCTTTCTGATGCCTCTCCTGCAATGATCCCTGTGGAGAGGCTGTGATATAGGTGCCCCATTTAGTGTCACATACCCCTCAGTCTCTGTTTCTACATGTAGACCAGTTTTGAGTCTCTGTGTTACTCACTATCTTCTGTAACAAAGACCTTCTCTGTCCCACCTATTTCTGGTTCCACTTCTCTTTCCAAACACTCTACCTTCTCTTCTCATGTCTTAAGTTTTGTTTAAATCTAGAATCTACATATGATGGAAACCATGTTATCTGTACCTTTCTGAGTCTTATTCATTTCTTTTAACATAATGAGCTCTAATTGTATTCATTCCTAAAAATGACAGGGTTTTGCTCTTCCTAGGTATCTCTAGGGTTTTTCCAACAACTCTTGAGACTTCTGTATATAAGATGAACTAATCACTAAGCTATATATTACAAAAATCATTAGGAACCTCTCTTTTACTAGCTATTTTAAAGGGGTAATCTGAATTTAAATGTAATGTCTGATTCAGCTGTCCACACTGATGAAAATCACAGCTAACTGGCAGATGTCTATGTCCCTTAGACTGCATAAATAGTGTCCAGTGGGTATACCATCAGACTCTGATTACAGATCCCTGCTGTACATAAAGCTACTTGTTCAGACTCCACAATATATAGTTGCTCTTTTAGTTTATACAACAGGGAATGAACATATGGTGGGCATTAGAAACATAAAGAGTTGAAGAAGGTTTTGAAAAATGTGTGTACAGTACAACTAAGAATCATTAACAGAGGTTAGGATAGTTATGGGGATAGCCCAGCTGTCTGATCTTTCAAGATAAAGGAGAATCATCATTCTGCTCTACTTTAAACCTTCCCTGGGTATTTCTAACATATATATATATATATATATAATATAGTATTATTATATATATATATATATAATTTGGATTGGACAGAGAAGAGGATAGTTGTGATGTTCTTGTGTGTTTTATTTAATATAGGTAGTATTTTGAGAGGATTTTTATTTTTAAATTATGCTAAAATTATATCTACTAAATAACTATATTCTCTTTTAACAGATAGAGTTTGGGGAAAACCTTCAGTAAGGATAAAAATATAACCCCGATCCATCAAATAAAACATGATTTCTTCCTCAAACAGTTTTAGAAAGGCAATATGAAATTTTACTCAAGTTACTGAAAAAATACTGGCCTGTATTAGTAGGTGAGCGAATAGAAACCTTGGCTTTGAAAGCCTCTGGTTCAGTGTGCAATTTGGAAAAAGCATATGCACCAGATACTTCATCCTCCACACAATAGGCCATAAAGTATTTGTATGACATCTTCTTTGCATTAGATGCCATGGACCAGTAACAAGTTGGTATAATATATAGACCATTTAAGTGACAATAGTCATAAGCTACAGACAGAAAGATCTATTTTGGTTTTTTTTTATTTTTTTTTTATTTTTTTAACACAATAACCTTTTATTGTACCAGGAATTTGGAACACAACGTATTTGGAGCATGTTGAATTGTAGAATGAAAATATCTGTGTACTTTTGAAAGATCTATTTTGGCCAGTCATTGTGCTCCCTCTTTGCCCAATTTTCAATATGAAAAATCACCACTGAATATCAAAAACAGCTTCTTGGAACATCAGCTCTGATCTACAGGATTTGTCATGTTGTACCTCATCTGTTTCAAGAGCACTTCATTCATTTGTTCTGCATTACCAAGATGGAGAGTTCACTAAATAATTGATGAAAAGAGAAAACTATAAGCTTCCTTGCACTCAGTCATTATGGTTTTGATACAGCCTTCTGAAAATGAACCATATTGTCATCCAGTAGAGACATAACTTGAATTTTATGGGAGGCAATCACTCAGAAATTCTGTTCACATGCTCATTGAGGTTTAAGGATCAAACAACTGACCTTTCAGCTTTGACTATGAGAGCATGATAGCATATTTTACTTATCTAAATGTGAGGGAGTGGATATTCAGGTTTGTTAGTGTGTGTGTGTGTGTGTGTGTGTGTGTGTATGTGTGTGTGTATCATGACAGAGAGTTAAAATGACTCTGATCTTTTGACATTTAAAAAAATATGAGAATAATAAAATATTATATTCTTATTATCACATGCAAAGCAGGACACATAGAAAATCATCCTCTAATAATCATATCAATCCTAAACTAAGTATTATCATAATCATTCAATGTAACAATTTGCCCTAGAATGACATTGGCAATTCTCAAACTAGTATCTAACTATCCTTTGTGTAGATTAACTTGTTATCCATTTTAGCTTCTGGTATTAAAAGTGTATTAAAAAATCAGTACTAGCCAGGCGTGGTGGCGCACGCCTTTAATCCTAGCACTTGGGAGGCAGAAGCAGGCAGATCTTTGTGAGTTCAAGGCCAGCCTGGTCTACAGAGCGAATTCCAGGACAGCTGGGGCTACAGGGGGATCATGTCTCGAAAAGATAAAAAAAAATGAATCTCTAAATATGTTTTGGAATTAACCTATAGTTTATTTTCAGATTTTGTAATTTTAATTTATGTGTGGAGTGTATATATGCATATTTTGGAATAAATATGAAATCAAAGGGAACAAAAACAGAGAGAGAAAAACCTATTCAAAGAACTGATCTTTGTGAGTTCAAAGCCAACCCGGTCTACAGAGTGAGTTTCAGGATAGCTGGGGCTACAGGGAGACCCTGTCTCAAAAAGATAAAAAAAAAATCAGTACTTACTAGTATTCTTGTTTATAATAAATTAGTATGAAAGGCCTAAGCAGGCAAGAAATGGTTAGTTAAATAGTTAAATAAGGTGCAAAGCAGTAGTCGGACTACTAAATGATTGTTAGAGAACATCCTGACTCAAAAAGGAGGAAGGAGACAAAAAATTCATAATTGAAGAGGAGATGTGAACTTTAACCCTAGGACAGAGATTATTTGTTCTCTCCCTTAATTTATGGTTTCTGTAAAATTTAAGTATATTAGGAGCTTTGAGCATGTAACTGGTAATCATTGCCAGAAAGAAGTCAAATCAATTTAATTGAACTCTTCCCTAGATACAGAGGCAAATGTATTGAATCCCATATGTTCAGGTAAGTACATTTTGAAATTCACCTCTCTACCAACTGCCCTTGCTGTGGTTGGCATCTACTGACTCAGCAGTACCTACCCCTTTTTCTTCTATTTTTCCCTCATCCCTTCTCTTCCTTGACTGAATCCTATCATGACACTCAGTGTAAATAAAAATCCATCCACTGGATTCAAGGTTTTTAAAATCTAGATAAAGATAACAAATATGGACAAGTAAAATCAACATTTCAGTACTACTACGATAACGTCTTGTACCTGTACACTAATGTACACATATTTGACTTACACCAGAAAACATAGTTTAGGTATCATGAATTAAAAGATTTCTGAAATGTTTTCAGCATATAGCTCTCCTCTGTGATTAGGTGTTTGTCTCTGTGTGTGTGTGTGTGTGTGTGTGTGTGTGTGTGTGTGCCTGTGTGTGTCTATATGTCTCTCTGCGTGTATTACATGTTTTCTATCTTGTTTCTATGCATGTTTCTGCAATACATGAATATATGCATGCATAAAATATACGTATTTAAAAATATATCTGAATTAAGATTAGGAGATTGAATCCAAACTATTTTTCTCATTTAAAATTTTTTTTAATTAAGTACTATTTAAACCTGGTGTTGTGGCACATGTGTGTAAATGTAGCACTTAAGAGATGGAAGAAAGAGGATCAGAAGTTCACAGTCATCATCTGCTTGCTACAACATGGATTAGATCCCCCCTAAGCTACGTAAGATCCTGTTTAAATAAACTAAACCCAAACAAAGAACAAAATATGTAAGAGTTGGCTATGCATGCCACAAAGAAATTATCAACGTTTTTACAGAGGAAGAAATGGGCTCAGAATCATAATGTTACTTGATCAATATCACGCATTGCTGGAAGTGACTGAAATAAGTGTACAGAAAGACTAGTTTCTTCCAAACCCACTGTGGATTCTGTTACCCATGAATATTCCCACAGAATTAATTTTAGTCAGGGAACTGAAGGTGAAGATTTGATGGCACAGATCCAGCTTTGGTAGGATATGACAGTTCATACTGCTTTTCTGAAATGTATTCTGAAAAAGATTCTGCTATTCCTCCTCAAATTCTGTTCCTTTTCTACAACAGAGGGCATGAGAATCTATATTACTATTGAGGCTGCATCTATTTCTACCCATTTCTACTTGGCACTTTAGATGAATCTCTTTACTTTCATCCCAGAAAGCAGAGTGACATTACTTGCTTTATTTCAGCTGTTGCAAAGGATGAAAGCTCTCCTGGCAAAGATATGCCTTTGAGCTAGTGAAAAGTGAATGATGGATATACAGTATAAATCTTCATTCTTCTGAAACAAATCAACATTTGAAACAGAGAGAAGAAAATAAATGTAGGGAAAGATGAACAGAGAGAAGGAGGAAGGGTGAAAAGGGAGGGGAGTGAGGGGCAGTAGAAGGGAGAAAGGAAGAAAAACAATCTGTTGCTTAATCAGAAAGTGTTAAGACATAAAACTACCTTATTCTTACAATGCAGATATGAGAGAGTTCAAAACAGGCAGACGCTTAGCATATCATTCATGCTTTTGTGTCCCTTTCAAAATTTAAAGAGTTTCAGAATTCTACTCCAAGTTATATGTTGTGCATTTTAAAAGCCAGCTCTTGACATTTGAAAGTACATTTTATGGTTCATTGATATGTATTTGGGGTCTTTAAATTGCATATTCTGATGCTAGATGTAAATTTGTATTTGGGTACTTCTGTGGGAAAAAGTTGAGGTTTCTATCCAATCAGATATGTTTTCATGCCTCAAAGTCAGCGTTCCAATGGGCATTGAGGGATTTGAGCATTCAACCAGTACTCAGATGTTGCATTTCATCGTTTACTCCACCTGCTAAATCTGACATTTTGTTGAAAACAACTTGTGCACTTAGGGAAATAATTTACTTTTCTCAACTCCCTGATTCCCTCTGCTCTATCAATAAGATGGAAGAAGGTATAGAGGGAATAATCTGCCAAAAACATGCCTGGAAGGAGAGGAAAGTAGGAATTTGACCTCGAAGAGTGAAATTCTGGTGATCAAATGGCTCAAAAATAATTTTTCTGGAAAAATATCTCCTACCCCTATGACCATTAGGAACAAAGAAATCCTCAAGGGATGAGGGACATGAATCTTCACAGATTATACAATGCTACTTTTGTGTGTCAGCATAGAAATCTCTACTGGATAGTCTGTTTCACACACACACATATAAGCACACACACACACACGCACACACATGCATACACACACAAGCACACAGAGCAGGCAGAGAAAGAGTGAGAGAGAGAGAGAGAGAGAGAGAGAGAGAGAGAGAGAGCACAAAACATGTCAGTTAAGAATTCCTCCCTAGTGTATATATTAGATTCATTCATTTATTTAGTAAGTGATGATTTTATGTGGTGGATATTTTAGAGTAGATAAATTTAAAGAGTTTCAGAATTCTACTCCAAGTTACATGTTGTGCATTTTAAAAGCCAGATCTTGACATTTGAACGTACATTTTATGGTTCATTGATATGTATTTGGGGTCTTTAAATTGCATATTTTGATGCTAGATGTAAATTTGTTCTTGGGAGTTAGACAGGTATCTTCTAGCTTGCTTGGAATTCTTTATTGACATAAATACAAATATATGTTCCTTAACAATAATGTATGATAATTATTTGGCTGTAAAATTGAAACAATTGTGTATTGTAATGTAATGGGATATTTAGAATCAGGAACTTAGAGAAAGCTAGGCTACATGATTTCTTGACCACACATGGCACTGACTAAGGTCATCAGTGGCATTTATCAGATTGAGAGAATGAAGATAGCTTTATTTTTACATGAATTCCTTGGTAGGCATGACTGGAAGATTGATTTCAGCTGGATCTGTCAATTTAAATACCTACATGTATACTCTTAAGCATGGCAATCACAAATTAGACAGACCACATTGCATATAGTCGGCAATAGGGTTCCAAAGAGAATGTTTCAAATGACAAGAAGTGAAATGCACTAATTTTATATGACTCACACTTAGAAACTGGCATAGTATTCATTTTGTATTTATTTTTATTGAGCATTTGTTCAACTCATACAATGATTCCCAATCTAATCCAGTCATCCCCCATGAGCCAACCCCCCATTAGAACTCATGCCTTACAACAACCAAGCTAAGCACTATCCAGTTAAGCTCCCTAATGCAGACGTCCTTCTGTGCAAATAGGTCTTCTGGAATATCTAGCATATCTAGGAATACTAAGTAAGGCGTACACTTCCTCTCCCAACAGTATTCAGTCTCTTCTTGTGATTCTCAGTCCAGGGTCACTCCCCCAACAATTTCTCTTGCTTCGCTTTGAGACCTTGTCCCAGATAGCATGGGTTCCATGTCTGATGCCTATGCCTATATTGCCACAGGTTTACACGTGAAAGCTTATGGTTGATTGTTAAGACACTGCTTCTCTAGGCTCATGCACCAGCCCTGGCCCTTACAATCTTTCTGTCTTTTCTTCCTCAATGATCCTGACCCTTGGGTAAGTGAGGTTTAATATAGGGGCTCCATCCAGGGATACACACTCTGGGAGCTCCCTCTCTTTGAGGCTTGACTAGTTGTGGTCTTCTGTTTGTGTCACATTATATTGTGTACAGAAGCTTGACTAGGGAGAACTGAGGGGTGCACTCATTTTCTCTCTGCCCCTCATTCTGTGTGTAAAGATTCAATTTTAACTATGTCTCCTAGGAATGGGGATTTTTCAGATGTATATGTTATGTGTCTAACCAGTTGTGGGTTTCTGCAGTACTGTCCATCTGTTGCAAAGAATAGCTTTTTTGACTAGTGGCCCACCATATGCTCATTTGTAAATATAAGGTTCTAAAGTAAGTGTATGGAAAGAAATTTCATTTGTCTGGAGATATGACCCAGATAGGCTTTTTTCTAAATGCTATGTCCTCTCCAGCCCTGTGCATTTGGCTGAGTTAATAGTGGCTGTCATGGGTTCACTCCCATTGAGAGGGTTCTAAGTCCAATTAGATAGATGTTGACCATGCCCCAGAAAACAGTGCCTCTACTACACCATTAAAGGTAATTTTCTGGGAAGCTCATAATGGTTATTCGAGTTTGGCACTGGTTGTACCATTGATTTATTGTCTCTTATAGCAGTGTGCACATTCAGATAGGAAGGTTCCAGGTCAGTTCCTGTTCCATTAATCTAAGTCCTATCCCTGAAGCTTGTCCTGTTCTGAACAGTGGGGTCTTACTTTCTATTTCTAGTAGATAATCAAGAGATTTGGAGATAGCCCGCATTGTTCTGATAGTCACTTGGATCGCTCTCACCAACCATTCAAAGGGAGGTATCCTCTGTCCTGCAGTGTGTTCTCTGCCACACAACTACCAGGTTGCATCACCTGTGCACTAATGTTCAGACAGTGTATGTGAATTTGTCATGGGGCATCACATCACACTCTGGGTTTCCAAGCCTCTCAAGTTCCAAGTATCTCTATTCTTTCTTCTTCCCTTACCAACCCACCTATCCTTCCCCATCCCCAGCCTCTCATCATCCTACCCCTCTCCATCTCCTGATTTCCTGCATCTACCATCATACTCCCATTTATCACCCCTTCTCCCCTCACAATCCCACCCCTTGACCTCTGTTAACATCTGTTCCTTACTGTCCCTCTTTTTCAGGAATTTTCTTTTTCTTTACCTCCATGTAACCTTTATAATTTCTTGAATCCAGGTGTTATACCAGGAGATATATATATATATATATATATATATATATATATATATATAGTGCTACAATACACAAATGAGAGAGAACATCCATATCCTGGTTTTCTGCCTTTGTGTTACTTCACTCAGAATAGCATTCTCTTGTTCCATCCATTTACCTGTGAATTTGATAATTTCATCTTTTCTTACTGCTAAGGTGTACTCCATCGTGTAGATGTACCACATTTTCGTTATCCTTTCATCAGTTGTGGGACATTTCTTTGCTATTGCAAAGAGAGCAGCAACAAACATGGAAGTACAGGTATCTTTACAGTATGATGAGTCCTTTGGGTATATGCCAAGTAATGGTAAAACTGGGTCATATGGTAATTTCATTTTTAGTTTTTTGAGAGTTCCCTTCACTGCCTCCCATAGTGGTTGCACTAGTCTTCATTCCCACCAAGAGTGAATGAGTGTTCCCCTATCTCCACACCCTCACCAGCATCTCGTGTCCGTCTTTGTGATCTTAGCCAGTTTGATTGGGATAAGATGGAATCTTAAAGTGGTTTTAAACTGCATTTCTCAAATTACTAGGAATATTGAACAGTTTTTAAGATGTTTCTCAGCCATTTTTTATCTCTTCATTTGAGAATTCTCTGTTAATCTTTTTATTGGATTGTTTATATTTGTTTGCTACCTTGTTTTTTGAGTACTTTGTATATTTTGGATATTAATCATCTGTTGCATGTGTAGCTGCTGTTAAAGAGTTTTTCCTACTCAGTGGGTTTCCTCTTCACTTCCTTGGCTGTTTCTTTTGATGTACAGAAACTTTGTAGCTTAATGAGGTCCCACTTACTAATTGTTGCCCTTAATGCCTAAGCAGTTGATGTCCCATTAAGAAAGTCCTTTCCTATGCCTACATCTCAGAGGGTACTGACTATGAGTTCATCTAGAAGTTTCAGATTTTATATTGAGGTCTTCAATCCACTTGGAGTTGACTTTTGTTCAGAGAGAAAGATAAGTGTACAATTTTATTCTTCTACAGGTGGTGATCCACTTCTGCCAGCACCATTTGTAGAAGAGCTGTTTTTCTCCCATTGTGTATTCTTGCCTCCTTTGTCAAATATCAAGTGGCTGACATTGTATGTACTAATGTTTGGGTCTTTGATCTATATGCCTATTTTTGTGCCAGTACCATGCTATTTTTATTCTTTTTTTTTTTGGCTTTTCGAGACAGGGTCTCCCTGTAGCCCCAGCTGTCCTGGAACTCACTCTGTAGACCAGGCTGGCCTTGAACTCACAAAGATCCGCCTGCCTCTGCCTCCCAAGTGCTAGGATTAAAGGCGTGCGCCACCACGCCCGGCCCCATGCTATTTTTATAACTACAGCTCTATGATATAACCTGTGATCTACTATGGTGATACCCCCTGCTTTGTTCTTTTTACACAAAATTGTTTTGGCTATCCAGAGGATATTTGTGATTCCATAAGAATTTTTGGATGACTTTTTCTAGCTCTGTGAAGAATATTGTAGGTAATTTGATTGGCATTGCATTGAATCTATAGATTGCTTTTGGTAAGATGGTCATTTTCACAATATTTATTCTCCCAATCCATGAGCATGGTAGGCTTTTCCATCTCCTAATATCTTCCACTATATGGTAGGCTTTTCCATCTCCTAATATCTTCCACTATCTCCTTATTTAAAGTTTTGAAGTTTTCATTATAGAGATATTTAATGTTTGTGGTTAGGTGTATTCCCAAAATATCTTTTAAGTTAATGTGAATGGGAGGGTTTCCTCATATGCTTTTTCTGATTACTTGTTTTTGGGTATATAGAAACACTACTGATTTTTGTAAGTCAATTTTGTAATGCCACTTTACTGAAATTATTGATCATTTCTAGTAGTTTTCTGGTGGAATTTTCTGGATCTATCACATATACTATCATATCATGTGCAAATAGGTATAATTTGTCTTCTTTTTCAATTAGTACACATTTAATTTCCTTATCTTCTTATCTTATTGCTCTTGCAATGGTTTCAAACACTATATTGAAAAGGAATGGAGATAGACCGCAATCCTGTTTAGTTCCTGATTTTTAATGTGAATGTTTCCACTTTTTCTCCATTTAGAATGATGTTGGCTGTGGGTTTGTTATACATATAACTTTAATGATATTGAAGTATGTTCCCTCCAGACCTGTTCCTTCTAGGACTTTAAAACTGAATGTATATTGGATTTTGTCAAAGGTCTTTTCTGCATCTATAGCTATGACCATGTGATTTTTATATATGTTTTTATGACATTTATTGACATACATATGCTGAACCATCTCTGCATCTCTGGAATAAAGACTACCTAATCATGGTGGATGATCTTTTTGATCTACATCTCTATTTTTGCATGCATGTTCATTAAGGATATGGGCCTACAGTCTTCTTTCTTTGTTGTATGTTTACCTGGTTTGAATATTAGACTGATTCTGGCTTCATAAAGGAGTTTGGAAGTTCCCTCTCTGTTTTTATCTTTTTGAATAGTTTGAGCAGTTTTGGTTGTAGATCTTCTTTGAATGTCTGGTAGAATTCTTCTGTAAAGCTGTCTGGGCCTGGGATTTTTTTTACTTGGGAGGTTTTGTATTACTCTTTCAATTATTTTCTTTGTTATGGGTCTGTTTAAGCTGTTGATTTCATGGTTTAACTTGGTGGTATCCATGTCTTCTTTCAATCTATTCATGTCATGAAAAATTTTCTGTTCTCCTTCAACCTTGCTAGATAGTTTTGCTTGATAGTGTATTCCAGGTTGGTATCCAAGGTCATTTAGAGCTGGGAATACTTTGGATCAGGCTCTCCTGCCTTTCATAATTTGCATTGAGAAATCAGATGTAATTCTGGTGGGTTTTCCTTTATATTTACCTTGTTGTTTTTCTCTAGCAGCCTTCAATACCTTCTCTTTGTTCTGTATATATTCAATGTTTTCACTATGATATGCCATGGCTATTTTCTGTTCTGATCATGTCTAGTTGGTGTTCTATGTGCTTCATAAATCTCTGTATGTAGTTATTTCCTTAACTTGGGGAAAATTCCCCTATAATTATGTTGAAGATCTGTTCAACACCATTAGCCTGAGATTCTACTTCTTCCTGTATGCCTATCATTCTTAGATTTGGTCTTCTCATGTTGGCCCACATTTCCTGCATAGTATGTTCTTGTGTTTTCTTAAATTTTACATAGTCTTTGCTTAAGGATTCCAGATCTTCAACTTTGTCATCCAGTTTGCATCACTATTTTGTGAATTCAGTTCTTTTTTTCTAATCATGAATGGGTTTTGATATTTCATTAAGCTGAATATTTGTGTATTCCTGAGCTTGCATCACAATTTCTGTGAGTTGTTTGTGTTTCCTTTAAGTTCTTTGATCATGTTTATAATTGTTCTTTTAAATTCTGAGTCCAGCTGTTCCTCAGAATTGTTTTCATTGTAGTGCCCTTCTGGGGGGCTGTGGTTGATCACATATTCTCTTGGTTTTTCATATTAGTTGTGTTTTTGAGCCAATTTTTATTAAAGCTTTGTGCATTTCATATAAAATTTCTAATCAAGTCTAAACCCATTCCCCCTTCCTTGCCCCCCCACGCCACCAGAGCTCACGCATTCTGCCAAACATGTTTTTCATCTTTTTCTCAGTCTTTTTTAAAATTTTTGATGCAGAAGTTTACTGTTTTCAGCAGAAGTTCACCATTTCAGTCAGTTCTTTGACCAAGTCTTTTTGTTGTTGTTTTTGTTATTGTTCCTTCCAATCTACATCACTCCAAAATATGCATATATGCATGCCACATATATCTTTTAGCATATTCAGCTTATGATTTCTTTTCTTTTTTTGATTAGGCTAAGTGTTTCCATGCTGATATTTGGGCATATGGATATTCTTTATTGGTTATCTGACCAGTATGTATTTCTGTCTAGCTTTTGTTTAACTGAGTTTGATAAATTAGTATTATTATTATAGCTTATTTACTTTTGTTCCAAGTCCTAGGTAGGCAAGACTGTTTAGCAAATCAAGATTCATTGAAGATGGGGATTGGGATTATCCTAGGTGGTGTTTAGCACCTATGCTAGGGTGTTTGGCAACTCAGGGCAAGGGAGTTAGTCCTGAGAAGGGATTGGTGTCTGCTGGGATCTTAGTCTGTGTGAGAACAGGGTGGGAGGGGGGACTGAATGGGGTGGCAGTTGGCTGCATCTGACTTACCAACATCCTCCCTGGGGCAGGTCTGAGAGATAGGTCAGCACAAGAGAGGTTGGAATAGACTAGGAGGGACCACCAAGGAGTGCTTAGTGTTCTGTGCTAAGGTGTTCATTCAGTCTTGGTTAGGGAGATAATCAGAGGTCTAAGGTGGAAAATTAGGTGCCTGCCTGTGTCCCAGGTTGGCAGGAAGAAGGTGGAGAGGCTGTGAGGAAAAGAAAAGCAGGTTTTTACTTACCCGCTTCCTGGGCGGCCGAAAATTTCTTGCACATCAGGTGTGCCAGGAGAGATAGGGTTTAGAATAAGTGGAGAGTGACTAAAGCACTGATGCTGGGGTCATTGGTGACTCAGGGTAGGAGCATTGATCCAGGGAAGGAATTGGTGTCTGTGGGGATCCTAGTCTGGTTGAGAACAGCTTGGGGGTGGGAAGGTAGGGACTGAATGGGGTGGCTGGTGGGTGGGGTCTGTCTTAGGAATGTCCTCCCTGGGGCAGGTGTGAAAGGCAGGTGAGCTTCAGAGAGGTGGGGGCAGGAAATGACCACCCAGGGAGTGCTTAGTGGTCTGTGCTAGGGTGTTTAGCTGGTCTTGGTTAGGGAGATAGAGCAGAGGTCTAAGGTAGAAAATTAGGTGCCTGCCTATGTCCTAGGCTGGCAGAACAAGGGTGGAGAGACTGCAGAGGGACTGAGCCACTGGATGGTGGGGGTAGTGGCAACTCAGGGTAAGAGAGTCCAGGGAAGGGATTGGTGTCTGTGGGGATCCTAGTCTGGATGAGAACCCGTATTTTTTTTTTGGGGGGGGGGCTTAAACTAGTTGAGGTTGGGGAAAAAAATACATAGGCCAACTTCTCAGTCGGAAGAGTATCAAATAAGTTATGGTCATCTTTAACCTACCATAAACTTTTCATGAGTTTTAAATTTTAATGGACGCTATAGGCATTTTTGGTTAAGAACAAGAGTTCTAGAATAAACTGATTCTATTTAATCACAAGAATGTCCCCTGATGCCTTAGGTAATTGTGTTATCTCTCTAGTTGTTTATCCTACATAGTATAGTAAAAATGCTATTATTTTGATTATATGAATTAAATAATGGATATAATATGTATGTTATGGTGCCTACAATAAAATTATCATAAAACCTGATAACTATCATTATTTATAAACTTCAAGCTTCTTAGCTTGGTAAATAATGAAATTCTATACCTATCATATTTTGATTTTGAAATTTCCCCTAGCAACTTCATTCATTGAATATTTAGCTGCCACTTCCTGTCTGACATGATGGAGGTCACTTTGCTCCTACTACGCAATATTGTCAACATGAAATTCTACTTCACTACAGGCCAGTTGGCAATGGAACCAGCAAACCAATGAATGAAAACTCTGAAACCACATTTCAAAAGAAACTCTTACATATTTTAAATAATGTCTAGAGAATTGTTTGAGACAGCAATGACCAGCCAACCAATTATTTGATTCATGTTTTGTTATAAAGCCTCATACCCTTGTACACACTGCAGAGACTATTAACCTCAACTATGCTTGACTACTTACTCTCTAAGCCTTCCAACCTCTTAACTCCATACACCATTATACAGGCAACAAGAAGAGAAAATGGCCTTCTCCACCCTCTTCTTCTCCTAGCTTTCTACTATCTTTAGAAAATGCAAATTATAAATTGTTGCTTACATGAAGGCATATTTGTATCTCCAGTCCATCAGGTATGCTTATTCTGTGTTTTCAAAATACTCTGTACTTATGCTTACATACTATGTGCCAGTTTATTGTGTAATAAGGTACACTAGACTCTCTATCCCTACAAACACCTTTTTGTATATTGGACTTTTAGCAATGCCATTCACATCTAATAAGAACTCAGTAAATGGCTTTGGAAATTCAGATGATTACAATAGGAAATAGTGTTTGGAAACCTGCTATAGAAACCCACAAAATTGTAAGAAAATTAATAAAAAGAAGGAATGTTAGCACAGGTTACCCTGCATGGGTGGACAATGCTTGTGACAGAAGATATGGGTTATTAATTGAAAACCCCAGCACCAGGCATGGAATACCTCCTGGACTTATTGGTCAGGGAGGCGCCAGAGGCCCCCCCAAACAAAAATAGACTTTTGCCATTGATCTCAATAACTCACCATAGTCAAATGCTAAGATCCTGTTGCTGTGGACACAACATACATTGGTTCTAGGACATAAAGAAATCAAGCTCCTCAAAAATTCTTCCAGGCTGAATGACTTTCATAATGTTAGACAGCACTCCTCAGGCTGTTTGGGAATAAATTATATCAAGAGTAGTACCCAACAGTGAACCTTGAAAGTTGACCTGGCATACAAAATAGTCACACTGGAACAATAGTTTCAATAAGGTTTGGGGACTAACTACTTTCTGACTAGATTTGGGGCCTATTACAAAGGAAGTAATTCATGCCTGGACCTGTAAATCTTGTCAAAAGCCCATGATTTTGAAGGTCATAGACCCTAGGTAGGAGAAGCCTTCTGTTGTTTGGGTAAATGGACTTGTTGTAAAACTGCCTTCTAAATATTTACATTTATGTCTATAAATTAGTGCCACTATCAATCTTGGCCAGAAAAGATTCTTTCTGCAGTGGGCAGATATTACTGCAGAGAGACTCATAATGGGTCAGAGTACTTTGGGTGCTCAGTGCTAAATATGACATATACAGCAAACTCTCCCCAATGCTCAGGGAACAATATAGAAGACAGGGACAGGAAGAATGTAAAAGTAGGAAGATTAAGAAGACTTCTATGAGATGCTGTCTTCTGGACATTACATGGGAATTACACTCATGAATTCACCAAGGCTATGGTTATCTACATAAGACCTAAGCGAGATCAATCCAACAAGATCATTCCACATTCTAGGAGGCAGCACTATTTCAACTCAGTGGGTTAAAAACAAACATGCAAAGGACAATATTAAGGACAAGATATTGGAGGATATCCGGGAGGAATGGGAGGGGGATTTGGAGGTGATTATGACCCACATATACTGTATACATGTAATTATAAAGAATAAATAAAAGATGTTCTAAAATAGATTTGATTTATAAGGACAAGATAAATGCATGTCCTGCACAAACCAGCATTTGGCAGCACATCATTATGGAAATTGAAGTGTGCCTGAGAAGAAATAGAATCCATTGACTTTTACCATTGTGAATTCAAGAGCCTTGAAAAGGCATTGACTAGGTTACTAAATACACACCACTCATAAGGAAAGACTGACACAGCTGCATTTCTCAAAAAAGTAGTGTGATCCATTTCTTAAACATGCCTTGTAAATCAATCTGGATTACCAATCTATCAAGTATCCATAAGTCTAATAGGCCCCTCATTAAGAGTTCTGTTGCTTTACTCTAGAAAGCAAGTTTGAATTCAAGAAGAACTGAATAAAGAATGGAAAGCAGTATTTGTCTAGCAAAATGGCATGTGACCCCAAAGATAACTCTGCACTGCTACTGCATTCTAAATAATAATTGCTTCCCTGGAAACAAATCAAGCCTTTTCACATCAATGTGAGTAAAATTCATTATTCTTTACACATTAATTCTTGGGAAAGCTTTTAAAATTGTTGAGGTCAAAATCACTCTGATCAATTCAATATACTCTCTTTCGCTGAATCCTTACTTCAAAGTCATCAATATATTCTGGCGACTTTTCAGTGAAAACAGTAGGATAAGACTTTCTCCTACATATATTTTTGCCACACTAGCCATTATCATCTCCCATCTAGATTATTGTAGCTTTCCACCCATGTCTCTTTCTGCTTCTCCTTGTCCGTTTAAAAGTCTAGTCATAATGTTATTTCTTAGTTACATAACTGTATGGAAAACTTAGATTATGGACCATTTCCTTCTTTTACCAACACGAAAATCCACCTTCGGAATTGGAAATTATTTAATATCACCTATCTGTTGGTGTCAGATTCATCTATGAAAAGGTGATATCCTGACACCTAACTTTCTTCTTTCTAATAAAATAGCAAATTGATCTGTGAAAAATCACAATTTTTGTTTTCACTTTTATATAACCTCTTTCTTTCTAAAGATAGATATAATGGTAAAATTAGAGTTTAATCAGAGAATACTTAAATTCATAGCTAAATTTCTTTAAAAATAGGTGGCCAAAATGTTTTATGACTAAATGCAATTTTATTTATGAATTAGTCCATTAGAAAGACATTCACCTTTAGAAATATTAATTTCTTTAATTTCTTTATTGTTTGGGAGCTAGAGAGATGGCTCAGAGGAAAAAGAACACTGGCTGCTCTTTTAGAGGACCCAGGTTCAGTTCCCAGAGTGCACATGGCAACAAACACCATCTATAACTCTTGCTCCAGGGGATCCGATGCCTTCTTCTGACCCATAAATGCACTGAACTACATGGATGCACCTACCTACATGTAGGCAATACAATCATACACATAAATAATTACAAAATAAAATAAATTTTTTATTGTTTGTGAGCTTAGAAGCTGCATCCATTTTTCTACTAATAATGTTTTATAGGATCCCATTATATTGAGCATATAAATATAAGCCATATTTTTTATAAGACTGAGAAAAGATCCACAGAGTTCCATGACATTGGTTGTACGTTCATTCCTCTGATATAGACCTCATGATACGTTCAAGAATCTTATATTTCAAGGAATCTAAATTCTTTCTTTTTTGAGCTTTTGTAGTTTCATAGAACACGTCTTTATCAAATGTATATCCCCTATCCATGCCCCTCCATGCCATACATAATAAATCCTATCCAGTCAAGCATTTATACCACTGTGTCCTGAAGTGCAAACACACACATTTGTACCCAGATAAGTCCAAACTCATCCATTGAAGTCTGTCAGCCCATCCAGAGATCATAAGTAAGGAAATTCTCCCTCACCCAGTAGCAATTGGTCTCCATTATTTCTCAGTCTAGGGCTGGCCTGCCACCCATTTCTCTCCTCCCCTAGAGATTCTTGTTTGAGTTGGCATGGATCATCTCTGCCCAATGTCGCCATTGCCAGAAGTTCACATATGCAAGCTTCTGGTGGCCAGAAAGCCTCTGCTCCCCTGTGTTAATGAACAAACCCTGGCCCTTACAATCTTTCCATCACCTCTTCTGCAATGGTCCCTGAGACATGGGTAGGCTATGTTCAATATAGGAGTCTTACCCACGGTCATACACTTCACTGTCTCTTATTCTTTAAAACTTGTCCAGATGTATCCTTCTGTGTTCAATACACTGGTATATAAACCTCACTAATGAGTGTTGAGGGATGCACTAATTTTTCTCTCCACCTCTTGTTCAGCTATATTCTATGACTCTTAGTTGCAAAGATTCAATTGTAGATGTGTCCCCCAGGACTGGGCATCTCACAGATTTATATTATGTGTGTCTGACCAGTTGTGGAATTCTGCAAGTAGCCTCCATCTATTGTAATAAGAGCCTTCCTTGATGAATGGGGCACGGTATGTTTGTCTATAAATATAAAGATCCATATTTGTGTTATGGTAAGAAATTTCATTTATCTAGAGATTTGAGAGACCTGGCCTTTCTTTGGGATATATTTCCTCATCCTTATGTATTTGGCTCTGTTTACAGTGCCACCCATCAATTCACTCCTATTTAGAGGGATCTAATTCCAGTTAGGTAACTGTTTATTACCCCCCTCCCCAGATGACAGTACTGCTACTAAACCAATAAGGGTAGCTTGCTGTGCAGGCTGTGATGGCTATCAGCCTTTAGGGATGCACTGGTTCTCCCTTAGCAGTTTGCATGTTATCATCTAGGATTTTGAGAACTAAAATTTATGTAGAAGTCTTCTAGGTAAGATCCTACTGCTGAAGACAGTACACAATTTGATAAAGTACTTGGAGCAATGGAGCAGGAACTGACCAGGAATCTACTATGAAGATGCTTTTTGTATAACACTTCTGTTACTTATTGTGCTCAATCCATAACATCTGCAAGCCCTAGGGGCTAGAAATACAGGAAAAAAATATATATATGTCACAATTTTATAACAGATGTTTCATGTTCTTCCTATATGTTTTCTTATCTGTTAAGCATAGATTCTGTATTTATCATTATATAGAAGTAGGTAGATTGTAACCCTAATAGGATATGTTGATAGATGCTAGAAATGCCTAGAAGTAGGCCAAAGATCTGGCTCCAGGGATTTAAATGGAGCATGTCCATGAATCTATCCCCAGATACCTATTAAAGTTAAATAGTAAAGACAATAAAGGAGTTTATTCTCAATGTGGCTACATCAGAAATAACAAGAAGAAATATATCATTGAGGTGATAACAATAGGAATATAGGAAAGGATTTAAGGCAAGGGTCAGAGATCACATAGCTGGTGACCTTGGTCAGACCCTTTCTGCTAGATCATTTTCTAAGGATAGATCATGGGGAGCCCTGTCAGAAATAAGAAAGTTAGTGCTGCCTGGAGTAGAGGGAGGATTTTAACTCATAGCACAGGATGTTTATCAATAAGATTTTTCTTAATCCTAGAATCCAATGTGACTGTAGAGAGAATGACTCAGAGAAAGGCAAACCTAAAGGCAAAGTGGAAATATTTGTGCAAATATTGGACCCTTCTCTAGAAAGACATCTTTGACTTCAATTTTGTTTCTCACTAATTAGACTACAGATACTTGCTTACAAAAATGAAAGACACAGTAAAGATAGATTTTTTAAATATTATTAAATTAACTCATTATGGATTATAAAGCATCAGCTCAAATATATTCAGGAAGAATCAAGCCATAAGAGATGAGAACTTGGCCAAAAGCAAAAAAGAAACACAGTACAGAAAAATGAAAAGTCTTGGAAAATTGAAACAATGAAAAAGAGCAGAACATTTAGAAAACACATCTGATTTACCTAATCGGGTTGCCTACAATAGGCCCCATGCATGCACTTCTTTCCTAGTCATACCACAGCAATTCACACAAAAAGAAGGGAGGAAATCAATTCGTGCCACCTAAAGCTGTTAAGGATAATGAACTATTTTCTTTTTTCTTTTTTGGGGGGGGTCTTTTTGAGACAGGGTCTCCCTGTAGCCTCAGCTCTCCTGGAACTCACTTTGTAGACCAGGCTGGCCTTGAACTCACAAAGATCCGCTAGCCTCCCACGTGCTAGGATTAAAGGCATGCGCCACCACGCCCAGCTATGACCTATTTTCTTTATCATAGAAAATAGTGGTTTTGATTTTCATTCATTTTTCCAGCACACCTATCATTTTAATCAGAAGTTCTATTCTTCATTTGTTTCAGTGTACATTTCAATGCTAAGAGCTTCATTGTGGCACTACAGAGTAGCTTGATAGAGAAGTGTGACACCAAGGTCCACAAGTATTTTTTTTCTGTAATGGGTATGACAGATGTAATTCTTGTTGGACCTAATGCCTTAAGGGCCCCATTGTCAGAGAGAAATGTTAAACTGAGGGATTTATCCAAATAATTCAAGACAGAATAGGCTTTCACCTAAAGGTCTAGGAAATGGAAGCAATTGAAATTTATTGACTTGGGTAGTCCATATAATTAACTTGGTTCATCACCTTCATTTTGCTACTGAAGTTCTGGCCCTATTAATCCACCAGGCTGGAAAATGAAGAATTACTCAGATTAAGTCTATAATACTTCTTAAATAAGCTTTTGCAGTACTGATTTCATAATACCTCAAGGCACATAGTCCTGGATGATTTAAATGGAGTGCCATATTCTTGACATTTTTCTAAGTGTTCCAGAGATATGTACCTAAATATTTTACTGGCAGAGACAACTTTATTCTTATAGATTTGTCCATTTGAATGACCTTCACCTTGAGAAGTACTTGGTATAGCCATTCTTATAATGAAAGTCAGAGTTAGAAAAAGAGGAAAATGCCTCTTGGCCTAATTATGGAAGAATCTCTTTTATGGAAACAGGGAAAATATTAGGAAAATAAAATATTTAAATATGATGTTAGACTGTCTATAAATCTGAAGTCTTTCTTTTTGGTCTTTTTGAGACACAGTCTCCCTATAGCTATGGCTGTCCTGGAACTTGCTATGTAGACCACGCTGGCCTTGAACTCACAAAGATCCACCTGCCTCTGCCTGCCAAGTGCTAGGATTAAAGGCGTGTGTCACCACACCCAGCCTAATTCTGAATTCTTAACTTAGGACACTGAGTTAAGAAATAAGCTCCAGCCTTCCCAATGGAAGACTGTCCTGGAGTTAAACACATTTGACTAGAGAAGTGATAGCCTACCCCCATATCCAGGGGCATCTGAAGCAGAGGAGGACCTCTGTGACAATTTAGCTATAGCCTGAAAAGTCACATATTCAATAAAAATGGTGACCAAAATGTGACTTCTTATGCAAAATGTAGGATTTTTTGATGGCAAGGGGTGAAAAATAATAAATCTAAGGCACTTGTAAAGTTGATATGTGGAATGGATTAGGGCATTGAGTAGTAAGTACAGAGCTGGGTATAAAAGGAGCATTGTCTTTTTAAGAGTCCAAATCTATTGAATTCCCCCTTTTTTGGCACAGGACCTGCTAGATTAGAGTTCCAAATTATCTTCCCCCTAACTCTGCTTCTATTCTAAGATCTGCTTGATTTGTCATTGGGAACTTTTGACTATTATGTCTATAATTGAATCTCATGTGTATTAAATGAAAAATAAGTACTTAAGTGCTTAGGAAAGAATGCAAACACTGGATGATACCTTGGTGGTATTCTGCTGTGAGGGCAAAGGTAACATCAGACTCTAAGTAGATAGGTAAGCAGTCAGGAAAGAGTAACTTGCATCTATGGATAGTTCCACGGCAAATTTGTAGCCAAGCAGTACCACCATCCATAGCCATGACAGAGAGGACAGTAAGACTAAGTTGCTCATTAGCAAGAAATATCTTTCCAGAATAGAAATAGAGTGTGTTGATCCTCCTTATTGTGTATATAAATATGATAAATTGTTTACACAAGAATTAAGTAAGCAAATTTTGTGACAAAGCACAGTCAGATGTAAGGAGACCTGTAATGTAGCAAAATATTAGTTTTGTAAACTTTGAGAATGCCTTTTTTTTACTGTCCATAGTAACTTTTATTTATTTATTGAGATTAAACTATTTGTTAACCCCACATATTCATGTTATTCATGTTTTATAGTTCAGGAACATGGGCCGGTGACAGACTTCTCCTAAGCGCAATCCAAAGAATTCTTTACATTCTGAAATCACTTTGTACTCTGAAAGTTACCAGCTTTCCTCATTTCTTCAAAATCTTTCATGGAATCATAATTTCTGTAGAAATCTGCATATGACTTCTTTCTTCGTTGACCCACACCAAACTTGTAGAAAGTTGCAGCTCCCAGAGCGACAATGACTGCTGCAACAATATTGATCTGCAGGCGCCTGGCCAAAAGGCCACGCATCTGAGGTTTTGCCAAAGCACCAATAGTCATGGTTGCAAATGTCCTCCACACCAACGTCCTTCCCCAAGGCTGGAGAAATGGAGGCCGCAGAAGCACTGAGAATGTCATTTTACGTGGGCCTTAAATACCTCATCTGTAACATGAATTGTCAAAACAACAACATCAATTATTAGTGATAATTTATAGTTATTGAAGACTTGCTATATATACTCACCATTTTCTCAAATTACTTTATATGCATTTGTTCTTTTAACTGTGGCAACAAACGTGTAAGTCAGGTACTATTTATGATCTGTGCTGTGGCAGTAAGAGAAATGGGGATTTACCCAATGTATCATTCAGTTTAAAAGCCGTGGAGCTGAGGTTTGAAGGCAGTTGTAATATGCTAAAGAATATCAGCACGCCAGAACAAGGTGATGATTGAAGCTTCATCTTGGTCAAGGAATGATGTTTCTTTATATCTGTATATTCCTTTTCTGGAGCTTCATCTCTACCAATTTTACTCTTCACATTCATACCATTTATCATTTGATGTAAGCCCACTCTCCTGATCGTAAATTCTGCACTTCTCTTCTCAATAACATATATATTATGCATAGTAGAAACTGTACTCCAATGTGGTCATTCTGTGCCCCAGGCAAATGTTACTTAATCTTTCTGCCATATTTTCTGAATATGGGAAGCCTGAGCTTTTCATTTTGATTAGGTCAATGATGTAATTTACTAGCAATCATAAGACTAACAAGTAATTCTTATATGTATTATAATGAAAATTTATTATTTGCCTAAATATATTACAAGGGTTAAATCAGTTTTCATTAACATCTTGAAAGATGGGCACTGATATAACATCAATATTATGTACATAGAAACAGAAGCATGGACAAGTTACTTAAATAAATCAACATCATATTTCTTACAATAATAGAGATGTGATATAACTAAAAGCAAATCAATCTTGCTCCTGAGATCTATTATCTTAACCAATAAATGAGGTTGTCTCACAAACAAAATAAAATATCTGGTCTTTCTTTGTTTTAACATGGCTGTTTTCTATACATCTGTAATGTACAAATAAGCAAACTAACCACATGAAGGATGCTTGTACTCACAGATTATCACTTATTGTTAAAAAAATGAAAACAAAACAAAACAAAAAAACAGAGTAAGATGCAGAAAAGTTACGGCAGAATGCGTGATCTGGGTTGGGTAGGAGTGGGGTGGGGGGAAGGGAAGGGGATATATGCCTGAACTGAATTGGAAAATGATGTATGAAATACACAAAGCATCAATAAAAAAAATGAAAAAAAAGAGGTGAATCTTACAAAGTCAAAAAATAAACACAAATGATTCAACACTTCTACTGGGTAATAAGGAAGCAACTAGCATCATTGGATCTTGTAGATAATGTGAAGACATATTCAGTCAAGTGCAGACACCATACAGTAGAGCACGGCTTTTCTTTCCCAAGAAAGCATTGCATACCTGATGGAGCTCACAATGTATGTGAGAGGTCACAGTTTTGACTGCAGCAATGCTCTGGGAACATTCCAGTTTTTAAAACTGAGATTGCTAGTTATGCACCAATCTTGATAAAAAATGATTAACCATTGTTACTAGGAACTTAATTCTTCATAAGGATACATCCCTGTTTTCTTATGGGTATTCTATCTGGGATGGGAAAAGATAGACAAAAGAATTCAAGAGAGAAGTTAGGGCCAAGTACAAAAATCCTCAAACAGACAGGTAAATCATATGCCTCTGCATAATGCATATCTTCACATAAACATACTAAGGAAAATAATTTACAAAATAATAGAACTTCTATTTGATAACAGATATATTAACACTCCAATTTATTTTCTTCCCATTAAATCAGCTTTGTTTATAAACCATAAAAAACACACCTTCTTATATAAAGCACTCTCTTGTTTCAGATTCAGCACAGTATTCGTGAGAGATGTTAAGAACCCCCCACACCACTCCAGCTACTTGAAGTTTGGCCACATATTATTTCTTTGACCTTAGATCAATTTCTGTATTAATCAGATAAAAGAGGATTGATATAAGTGATTCAGGGTGAGCATGTATAGAAAATTGTTAAAATAATAAACAGAACATATTGCATTCTAAATATTTGTAAAATTAAAAGCAAATGAATGTGCAAAAGCTAGAAAATAGATATAATCACGGAAAACACTTAATTTTACCTTTTTGTTTTCCCCTGTGCCCTAAAAATTGATTTTAGTCACATTCACTAACAAGCTAAGCATTTCAAGAACAAGCATTAGAGTCCTGATTATTCAGAACACTGAACCTTTGTAGTTCTTTTTCAAAAGAACAATCTGAGGCATATGCTGAGACATGACCTCTATTTGCTGGACATGTTATAGACCTCAGGTTGGAGAAGACAATAGAGAACTTCTGGTATCTGACTATTCCAACCTTCCTTCTCATCTGATCTGTTGCTGTAGTTAAAATAATGCTGTCAAATGAAATATTAGCTTGATTAGATTTATTGAAACATTTCTATATGTTCATCCAATTAATTCTATTTTTAATTTCCAAAGAGACTTGGTGGTTTTCCTTTCATCTTATGGGAGGCATATTAGCCAAGGGATGTGATGAAAGGATTATAGTATTAACTCAGCATATTCCAGGAATTTGTAAATGATAATGCAGCAGACAAATTTACCCTGTCTACTTTTCATATGTGGTCTATAAGAAGAGTAATAATTTCATAATATAAAATAGCTGAAAATAAAAGGAAGCATAATATTTCATGGCATAGAAACATGCTGAATACAAATTTTATTAACCAAACATAAATTTGTATTGGGACAGAACCACATACTCATTTATGCACTGCTTATCAATTCATTCATGTTATTATGACAGAGCTGAGTAGTTGTAACATAGATTGCATGGCCCACAAATTCTAATACTTATTATCTTCCCTTTTACAGAAAAAAATGTTGGCTGACCCCTGGTCTATTCTCTTAAGAGAACTTTCAAATAGATTGTTCCAAGGTCCATTATTAATAAGAATCTGTAAAATTCATCTTTAGTCAACCAGAAGGAATTACAAAATGCATTCTGTGCCTGATATTTCTAAATTAAAGAATAAAAGTATGCATAGTTAGATATCAGAACCCTGTCTGCAAATTTGACGAAGGGAGAAGTATATAGTTACAAATGTTCATTTTGATTTTCTTCTAATTTCAGAAAAGCCTATATCATTTCAGATTTGCCTGGTAAACAGTATCAGAAATTTCAGGAATTCTTTGAGATGAAACCATGAACTTGTGTCACTAAGTGACAAAAGGCTCTTTCTACTTGCTTCCTCCCTGGACACACAAATGAAAGAGACTTTTCATAGCAAACGGGTCTCTGCAATAGGCAAAAATGAGGTGAAGTTTTGCCCTAGTACAGAACTGTAAGAGAAAAAGAACATTTCTCCCTCTAAGTATACATGTATATACAAGAAGTCTGCAAGATAAAAGTCAAAATAGAGGATTTTTCACTGAAAATAATTATAAAATTTATTATGTGTGTCTTTGGAAGATAATTTGTTTCTAGGAAAAATAATTACTTTTTTGAATTTGTTTTGGTCTTTTGAGACATGGTCTCCCTGTAGCTCTAGCTGTCCTGGAACTCACTATGTAGACCAGTCTGGCCTTGAACTCACAGAGATCCACCTGCCTCTGCCTCCCTAGTGCTGGGATTAAAGTCGTGCACCACCATGCCTGGCTGCAAAATAATTATTTTAAAAAACACATTTCACTATGGTATATTTAAAAGGAACACTATTTGCTTCTTATAAACTATTTTAATAAAGTATTACTTCTAAAAATATTTGCATCCAATAAACTAATATTTTACATTAAGTGGTTAAAGACAAATGAACATATACTAATTTGGTTTCTTTGAAGTTTTACTTTAATGGTTTAAAGTGAAAATTATAACAACTTACCTAAAAGAAGTACATCCTGAATTTCCTTAGTTTTGGGCACATTTCCTGTCTCCTTGCTGTGACAAAATATCTGGCAGAAAGAAACTTTATTTTTGCTAAGTATTCAGGAGTATACTCCGTCATGGTAAGGGAGTCATGGCAAGAGGAAGTTGATGCAGATGGTCATGTTCTATCCACTGGTGTGGAAACAGAGAGCAATGAATGCTGGCACTTAGCTCACTTTTTCCTTTGTATGTAGTCTAATGCTCAGGCTCAGGGAATGGCACTACCCATAGTTAGGGTAGGTGGTCCCAACTCAGTTAACCTAACAAAGATAATCCCTTACAGGCATATCCAGAAGCATCTCTATTAGGTGATCTAGATTTTGTCAATTTGAAAGTCGGTATTAACCATCACACTTTTCTACTAACTTCTGTAATGAAATACATAAATTCTTTATTTTTAAAAGAAGTTTGATTAAAGATTCTAGAATTTAGATTGGTTCAAAGTAACCTGGCCTGAAGAAGAGATAAGACACTAAGTACCCAAGAAAGCAATGATTTTAATCGTAGTCCAAAGGGATAATGCAAGGTAAGTGAAGTAATTATATAAATTGTGAAATTCATGGATGAAAACGTCAGTGAATTTAGGAACCATAAACTTTGGCATGTTGACTTTAAAACAAATTGCAGTATTTTATACTTTGACAAAATTACGTCTGAAAAGTGGTAGATTGGGAGCCAATTTAGAGTTTGAAATCAGACTTTCCAATTTGGCATTCAATCTCCATAAATTGCTATTTGTGATGTTAGGCAAATCACTAAACATATCTGTGCTATCATTATCTAATCCATGAAATGGTGATATTAAGAATAATACCATCTGATAGGATAATAATAAAGATTAAGTGCAAAATATATAATACGGTATTTTATACAATGTAAGCATTTGTAAAATGCTAACTGCTGCTTCTACCTCTTTTTTTTTTTTTTTTTTTTTTTTTTTTTTGCTTATTTGTTGCTGCATTTAGCTAGTGAGATACTGTTCTGAGGAGAGAAGGAAGAGTTGGTCATCAGTGGAATCACTGTGTATAAAAGGGAGGATTGTGTTCCTCTATCATTTATCATACCGGTACCTGCTGTCCCTTCATCACGTGCTACTTTTCTACATTTCCATTCACAAGTCACCATTTTCATCTCTTGCATCCTGACAAATTTGCCACTTACCATTATAATGACTTAAAAGATGTCTTGGCCAACATGCACTTTAGGAAGAATAAGTGCGAACTTCAGGAAGGTGAGGCCAGTGTGCTGAGGGTAAGTACCAGAACACTCCCAAAGGTGTGTGTGCACCAGGCATTCCCAGGCCTGTCAGCATTGCTTTCTGAACAGTTGTTCAGAGTAAGCTCTGCTTCTCTCTAGTCTACCTTCTGAATTACTTCCAGCTTATAATATTGTTTCTTAAAATTTTTGTGAAGTTCCTAAAACAAGCTATAGTTGAAGTTAACTTCTTCCAAATGTATGCTTTTATCAATAAAGTCATTCAAACATCCATGCCTCTCTGCACTCTTCAAAGCAGGTTCAGCCATCTGTCTCTATGCCTACAGTTGTCTGACTTGGGTTCCACAAGGTGCAGTTCAGCTCTAAAAGTACAAGAGGTGCTTAATAAGTACGTTCTTGAGGATGATAAAGAAGGACAGCAACATTACTTGGTGGGTAAAGGCGCTTGGCAGCAAGCCTGATGACCTGAGTTCAATCCCCAGTACCCATATGGGGAAATGGGAGAGAACTGCCTGCCANTTGCCTTCCCACCCATAGAACAAGGAGAAATATGACAATGATGAGGTCGCTCCCCAACTGTAAATTGGAGACAACTATTGTAGAGGTAATCTCTTATAAAACCGGTAAAACTGCTTTCTTTAATTGACTACTAGACATGGGAACTGTGGAAGGGATTACTCTCTGTTCAGAACCAAATATAATACTAAAGTCCTAGGGCTATGCACTCAGGCAAAATATATTAATACAGGAGCTCTGACATCAGCAATGGATTGTTCTACCAGGTGGATGTTGGCCAGGGGATCCAAGGCCCCACAAAAGGTAAGGGCTCCTTGCCTCTAAGTTGGGATACCTACAGGAGGAGAGGCAATAAGACCCTGCTGCCGAAGACCTGACGTTAACATGGGAGGGATGTATTGAGACCACACATGCAAGTGTACAGATGGCCTCTGGAATGCCAGAGAGTGTTACCAAAGGCCACTAAACCAATAAAGCAAATATGGGTCTCCCTGAGTCAAACAAGACTCCACCGTCAGCACCAGCTACACCTCACCTGCCTGGAAATACTGTGCAGCAGAGGCAGCCATGTGCCTGTATATCCCAAATCTATACTTCTATTCTTATCACAATTCATAATCACTGAAATTATATATATATATATATATCTTAGCATGAAGTATTGGTACTTGGCCTCGTACATATCTTCACTGTGTCAAGCCCTGGTTTAGATTTGTTAGGAATCATGGGATGTCCCATACCATACTTATCTCTCAGATTTATTTTTAGACACAATTAGTCCCCCCCATGCATGTCATAAGTCCAGTATTTGTGTACCTTCAAAACTCATATATTGAAATCCTAAACCTTAAGTATTAGGACCTATGACATTTTTTTAAAGTGAGAAGGTTGTAATAGTAGAATTCTCATTTATTATATTGATGCTTTTATAGAAGAAGCCCTGGACTGAAAATTACAAGAGACTGTTGGGTGAGGAAGAGTATGCCTCTAGATGTGATGAGTAGATTCCAGTGGATTTATTTGCAGAGAATGATATCTGGGTTTGAGAGCTAGACTGGATAAGGCTTAGCTTGGTTGTTGTAATCCATGGATTCTGATGGGGGTCGGGACATGGAAGGGTACTGGGTTTTATTGGGAAGCATTGTGTGAGTTGTACAAATACTCAATAAAACAAAAAATAAAACCTTGCATCTTCTTCCATATGAAAACAAAGGCTTTAAATTACTGTGAGGCAAGAGCCAGATTCTTGCTAGTTGTGAATATCTAATGTCCTGGTCTTGAATTCCCCAATATGTAGAACTATTAAAAATAAATTCTGTTCTGGCAATCACCAGTTTATAGTAAATTGTCATACCAGCCTAAATTGACTATAATAATCATTTATCTACTCCATCTTGAAGTATTTATTTCACTTCTAGGTACAAATTGGCGATGTCAAGTCAGCCAAATATTACAGAAAAGACAAACAAGAGCCATCAACAAATGGGAACTCATCAAATTCAAAAGCTTACAGCAAAAGAAACAACCAAAGAAGTAAAGAGAAAACTGACAGAGCGGGAGGAAATCTTCACCAATGACACATCTGACAAAGGTTTAACATCCACAGCATATAAACTACTCAGAAAACAAAGGAACAATGAAAAAAAATTACCCAAATAAAACATGGACTAAAGATCTGAACAGAGACTTCTCAAGAGAAGAAATAAAGATGGCTTAAAAGCTGAGTTTGGTGGAATACACATTTAATCCCAGTGCTCAGGAGGCAGAAGCAGGGTGATCTTTGTGAGTTCAAGGCCAGCCTGGTGTACATAGTGAGTTCCAGGACAGCTGGGGTTACACGGAGACCCTGTCTCAAAAAAACAAAACAAAACAAAAAGATTAATAAGTGTTCAACATCGTTAGTAATTAAGGATGCAAATTAATACCACTAAGATTATCATCTTACACTGGCAAGACTGGCTTTTATCAAGAAAACAAATTATATCAAATGCTGGAGAGGTTGTTGTGAAAGGGGAGCACTCATTGGCTGCTGGTGGGAATGCAAATTTATGCAAACTCTATGGAAAGCAGTGTGGAGAACACTTAAAAGACTAAAAATGAACAACCTACCATTTGATACAGTCATACCACTCCTGGATATATACCAAAAGGATTCATCCTATAGCAGAGATGCATGCAAAGCCATGTTTATTGCAGCTCTTTTTACAATAGCAAAGAGCTGAAAACAACTCAAGTGTCCCTCAACTGATGAGTGGATAAAGAAAATGTATTACATCTAAACAATAGAGTTCTATGCAGTGGTAAAGAAAGATGACATCATGAAATTTGCAGGTAAATGGATGGAGCTAGAAGCTATTATGCTAAGTGAAATTACAGTCTCAGAAAAACAAAAGATGTATGGTGTCCCTCATCTGTGGATCCTAGCACCAAATCCTTATATGTAAGTGAAGATGAGTAACTTTTAAGTAAAAATAGTAGCACATTGACTGATAGTGCTCTAGATATAGCCTGAAGTTTACGACTCTATTTTCCTACATTCAAAGATTTATGAGAAAGAATAAATCTCTTCCCTAAGAGCACATTAAAACTTACATCAACTTGCTATGAAATTTAGCAATGTAAAGTTATATTATGCTTTACCTTCATGCAACTTTACTGTTACAGATGTAAATCCCTAATCATATTCTGGAAATAATATATAAATTTCAGACTTTGTAATTTTGTTATATGTTTGGAATGTATATATGCATGTTTTGGAATAATAAAAATTAAAGGGAACAACAACAAAAATCATTAACATCTAATAAATGCATAATTCTTAATGCAAGACAAACAAGAGTCATTAGGCTTGTGATCAAGAATATGATCTTGCCAGGAGTGTTGATGCATGTCTTTAATCCTAGCACTTGGGAGGCAAAGGCAGGCGGAACTCTGTGAGTTCAAGGCCAGCCTGGTCTACGTAGTGACTTCCAGGACAGCCAGAGCTATAGGGAGACCCTGTCTCAAAAAGACCAAAAAAGAGAGAGAGAGAGAGAGAGAGAGAGAGAGAGAGAGAGAGAGAGAGAGAGAGAGAATATAATATTATTCCTTATACGTTTTTCTAAATGGCAAAATTGATGACTTTGAATATCATTGATTTTTTCCTCATAATTACCATTTAATTGAATAGAAATTTCATAATAGTACTGGATTTAAAATACTGATCTCATCATTTCAAGTTCTAAGCATACTTCGTACACACTAAAATTCCAAACTAAAATTTAAAAATATCATTTCACTTTCTTAGTGACATTCCACTAAATCAAATCATTCCTACAATCAATTTAGCTTACAAAATTAATTTTTGCTCCTAGATAAATTCTTTTTTTTAAATTAGATTAGGTTACCAGCGATTTTTCTCTATTATTGAGTCACATTTTAACTTACATTCTATTTAAAATTGAGTAATTATATTATTACCCCATGTTTTCCTTTGTTTCTCAACAGTTACAGTGAGTGTTTTGACACTTAGGAAGTCATGCTTTCAAGTAACTGTATGAGAGAAAAATATTTAAAGATTTGAAATTGTGCGAGACAAATAGTTAGGTAACATCACATTGGTACATAATTCGGTGTAATACCATAAGTTATAAATTATGCAGACAACTAAGAATTTTAACTGATATTCAGCAGTATCTCCCAACTATTCTCCCTGTATTACCATCTCTAGCATGTCCTAATCCATTCTGCTGTTATTGATAGATTATTCTCTATTTGCTATATTTTTGTCACTTTGCATATCAAGACACTTGGTATCTAAGCACACCAAATATAAATGGAGGGACTGGAGAGATGGCTCAGAGGTTAAGATCACTGTTCTTGCAGAGGGCCTGGGTTTGACTCCCAGCACCCACATGGTATCATCTAACAACTATCCTTAACTCCTGTTCCAAGACAATCCAATGGTCTCTTCTGATCTCTATGGGCACTGCATGGCACAGTGCACTTACAAACATGCAATCAATGCACTCATACACATAAAACTATATATATATATATATATATATATATATATATATATATCCCAAATGTAAATCCAAGAACATTAAGTACTTGATTCTATTTATTCCTTTAATCACTATCCCCTCTAAGGAACTAGATCATCTAGGGTAATTTTTTCATTATTTAGCTTTGCCCAAATTAGCATCCTTTATGGTTGTATATATGCCTAAAGCAAGAGGACGTATGCCCCTACCACCTGATTTAGAGATGCACATGTACATGAAGTGTATAGCTCAACTGTTACTAGACTGGTGACAGAAAGGTAGACGTTCAGATTTTCCATTCACAGTGTATTATGTAGAAAGCAAGAAACAATTAAAAAATTGTCCTCATTTAATGTGAGAATCTTTTTATAAGAGCTTTATATAGCCACCTATGTTCATGAAGTTGTCAATATTTTCAATAAGTTCAGACAGGTTTTCCAAGGGGCCAGTTTGCTATCTACACATATCACATATTTTACAATAGAGAGATAACAATCCTCGTAGAGGCAAAGAAAAACAGGATAAAACTACTTTATGAAGTTTGGAAACTTCAGAGCAAGTACACCTTTAGATAACATAACGTGGTATAGATTCTAGACCTGTTTGTTTCAAGTCTCAGATTTTTGTCTTTTATACAACCACTCTAATTGTCAGAATTCAGTGTATGAGATCCCAGTACTCCCAACATATATCAGTCTTTTTCAATGACTTTAATTTATGCCATTATAGAGCTTAATTGGTGTTCAAAAAATAAAAATAAATAAAAACATTACCATTGTGTTTAATGTTATCTAGGAGTCCTTTTACTTTAGTACCATAATTTCAGTTTTTAAAATTTATTTTTATGTGCATGACTGATTTCCTGTACCATGTGAGTTTACTGCATGTGTGAAATACACATAGAGGCCAGAAGCAGATGCCAGATCCACTGGAACTGGAGTATAGGAGGGTTGTTAGCCGTTAAGTGGGTGCTGAGAACTGACCCCAAGTCTTTTCCAAGCACAGCCAACGTGCTTAACAACTAAGCCATTTTTGCAGCAGCACAGACTTTCAAATAATCATAATTAGTATTGTGCTTTATTAGAAAGTAAATTATCATTAATTAGGAAATGCAGAATAATGTGAAAGATACCACCACCCAGTGACTACCTTAGTTTATATAGAAGGAGAGTCATAAACATAACTGGTTTTTAACATTTACACTTATGGTATATCTTTATTTTCCCAAACTGTGAAATCTAAGCAAACTGTCCACTGAACTACATGTCAACCATTTGGGGAATATCTTTCCAAACCTTAAAAGAGACCACCATCTTAGACTCCCTGGTTGAAGTGATGTGTACAAAATAAGAGGTAAAATAAAAACAGTAATACATCTAAGTTAAGTGGAAATATAAATTGTTGTCCACATTTGTTTTACTTAAAATCTGTATAACAATAACCTTGGAATTAACATATACAAATGTTCTCTATAATTTTTGTGTTATACGTTATCATCTTGTAACGTTCTCTTTTACCTGTAAGATAACTTAATTTAAGGAATTAAGCTTGCTTCCCAAATTAACAACATACAGTCACCAAAAACAGCTTGGGTAAATTTAATGAAATTTATACCTTGATTCCTGCCTATAGGTATGTGTACTACAACTGCCTTTTTGAAACTCATGTGTCAAAAAATAAAAACCTAAAATAAAAAAGGGGGGATACAGTTATATATTAAACCTTTTTGTCAATTTTTCAATCTAAATCTTAAAACTAACTATGGGAAAAGATTTGTATGTTCCCACAGGTCAACACGTCACCAACTTAATGGCTGAGAAAGAAAAGATACAGCTTTGCATTGTGCAGGATGTACCAAGAAATACCAGCAGAGAAGTGGGCCCATCTAAGCATTAAAAGGAAGAAAAGCCTCAGACTGCTACAGACATCAAACATCTCTGTGGATCCTATTTGCAACAACTGTTTATAATGAGTCCTAATGAACCTTACCTTCTAGGTGCCACAAAGTTTTAATATGAGAGATTTTCTTACGTCTTTTTCATAGAACAAAGAAATACATGACGGTAATGAAGTCATTCTCTAAACGTAAATTAGAGCCAACTGTTATAGAGGTAATCTCTTATAAAACAGGTATAAAGGATTGAAAAAGGTTATTCCTGGACAAACTGTCAACCCATGAAAGGAAACACCCTGAACTTATCAGAGGACAACATCTCCAGAGAAAGTAGACAGTTTTGCTTCTTGTCCACCTGTGCCCCTTTTCTAAGCCCAGGGAACAATCTGCGGAAGAAGGGGCATGGTAGAATGTAAGGGCTGTGATTGGGGTGAATGGTGAAACTATAGCAACATAGACTGGACACTTATTTGATCAACATGATTGTACATATAAGCCCCTCCAGCTGGATGATGGGATCCTTGGGCTGTGTGGGTTTGGGCATAGCTGCTTGCAAATTGGTTTTACATGAAGGACGCTTGTACTCAATGTATTACTTATTGTTAAAAAAATGAAATTAAAAATTTATAAAAAAATTTAAAAAAATAAGAGGTAATGGTACTAGGGAAGCAGCTCACTGGGTGAAGTGATTGCCATGCAAGCATGAAGACTGAAGTTCATATACACAACACAAGGTGGCCTGCCTATAATCTCAGCATCTAGGAGGGAGAGAGCAGATAGCTGTAGTTGGCTAGCTAGACAAGCAAACCGAATTCTTGACCTGTTGTTTCAGCAGCAGACTGTGCTTTGATACATAAAACTGGAAATCGAAGAATTCACTTGACATTATCTTCTGTCCTGCATGAACACCCATATATCTATGTTCATGTTCAACATACACATAAAGGTAAGAGGTGAAACAAGTGCTTCGTACATGATAGTTGTTAGCACATAAGTTTTATATGAAAGCATATAATTTTTCAATTAAACAGAACTTTCAAGTTAGCTTGGGGTCCAATGCAATTCATAGCATCTTTCAGCAGTTGATTCAACTAACCCAAGACATTCATAAGAAACCTCATTATTGTTTTCAAGCCTGTGGTATATATCTGACCCTTTAGAGGCACTCCTTTGTAATTCCCCATCTCTGTTGTCCCATGAAGAAGAAGATTACATTTTGATAACTCCTAGAAACATTAAAAAAATCTCTATAAGATTTAGAATTGCTCTTCCAACATGCCATTGTGCTGGGTTGGCTTTTTCAACCTCTACTTTATTTTGGAATTTTGCTTCCTCTTTGGTAATTCCTATAAGGAAACTTGTTTTTAAAAATAAAAATATATAGGAGCTATAGAAATGGCACAGTGGCTAAGAGCACTGGTTACTATTATAAATGACCCAGATTTGGTTTCCAGTAACCACTTTGTGGTTAACAACTGCCCATAACTCTAGTTCCAGGGGACCCAATGCCCTCTCCTGTCCTCTGCAGGTGCACTTACATACATTCAGTCAAAACACTCACATACATAAAAACTAATAAAAATAATAAAAGTTAAAAGACATGTGTGAAAGTTCATGTGTATGTGTGTAGAGCTTCATGTGTGTGTATGTGGGTGCATATATGAATATGTATGTATGGAGGTCAGAAGACAATCTTGGTTATAGCCCCTACTCAGCATCCACTTTTATCTTTGAAATAAGGTCTTTCACTCTCCTTGTGTTTACTGATTAGCTAAAGGACCAGTGAACCCCAGAGATTCACCTGTTTTTGTCTCTCTGTTGGTAGAATTATAGGTCTGGTCCCTCAAATGGGCTTTTATACTTGGGTTGTAAGGGTGGAACTTGGGTCCTAATGCTTCCTTGAAAGTTCATACCAACTGCGCCACCCCCTCAGGCCTGTTTTATTTTTCTGTGTTGCTATTAGTTTAAATAAGAAAGTTCTGACTTTATTGTAGTAATTATGAAAATATGTGGGTATGACTTTATTGGGAATGTTCTGACTTTATTGTAGTAATTATGAAAATATGTGGGTATGACTTTACTGGGAATGTTTTCTGTTACAATTGAGTGTCTTAACTAACCATTAGACTAATTGAATTTCGTGTTCTGAGATCATTTAACATGATCTCAGCTTGTTTACAACATAAATAATCGCACTAGGCCTTGGACTCCTCTTATAACCTAAATATAGAACTTTAATCAGTCATGATCTTTCTTACCTCTGACACAGCATAATATATTTGCATATGTTGTGAAAATATGAAGCTCTATAAGAAGTGAGTATTGTTGGAGGTGAATAATTATACTCTGTTTATATTGTAAATAACACATGGTATTAGATTGAAAATGTTTTTGGTTGTGTATGCTGTTCTGAATCAGTCTACATCAGAAGAAGAAAATCCTTTTCTGATAAGACAAGTTCTACTTTTCCTTTCCAAGTCATGCTAGATATACTTTTTCAATACAGAGAAAATTCTTAGGTTGGGGGATAGGTTCCAGAAGAATTAAGAAGGAACAAGTTCTCAGAACACATTAATGTACCATCTTTTGCCACAAAGGGGTGCCCCAAGTGAGGAAGAGACTGTCTGTTCTAACCTCAGATAGGTGCCTGGAGAAGGGATTATAGGATCCTGCCAGTCATACACAGCTATGAACTTGTATGACCAGAACTACATGGCTTTCATGATAGTTTGCAACAACACCTTCTCATCCTTTATTCACTTTCTGCTTTCATCTGCTTGTTTATCAAGCTTGGTTTGTCTTGAAACTTTCTTTCACTTTCAGTCTTGCCTTTCTCCTTTCTCTGTGGGGAAGTATTGTCTCCTGAATCGCATGCACAAGCACAGAAATGAAAGACTTTACTGAAAGGAATTGGAGCTAAAGCAACAACAAAATGAATTGATGAACTTGTAAATGTTTTTCAGAAATATTGTCCTTGGTTCGCAACCAAGGGATACTTGATTAAAATCTTGGCAAATAATTGATGACTGATTCCTCTGCTGTTTATTATTAAATTAAGTATTTGACCCTTTGGAATCAAATTAAACTAGCTACACAGCTTTTGCAAAAGCAACAATGGAGAAATTCCAGGAGAGCAACTTCCTATTGAACTTCACATGTTTTATCTGCCTAATTCTCCATCAGTTGGTAATATACTGAATGATCCATGCCCACAAATTGCTATCCAAAAATGCGCTGAGGAAGAATCTAAAGCAACATAATTTATTTTATTACTTTATCTGTTATTAGAGAAGTGGGATGAAATCCTACTACGAAGGGCTCCAATTCTCTGTAAAGATCTCACAACTGCTACAGAACATGGACTTAAAAGTCATTTTACCAGAGGAATAATAGATGCTATTGAACATAAATGTGAAGTGATACCTTCTGATGGGTAAGCTCTTATGAAAACAATTTTTAGCACTGCTCCAGGAATGGAGAGACGAATGTCAGCATATTGATGCTTATAAACAAAGGTAGAAACATCTTGTAAGTATCACCATTGATTAATTGGGCAAAGTTTTGAGACAGTTTTCCAAACACTTGTCAGTCTCCAAATGGTTAATTAATAGACCAGTCAAGTCCTAGCAAGGGCTCAGAATAAATTCACTGATCTTAATATATCTCTTCAAGTTCTATTGTTAATCATATATAACAAGCTATAGAATAACAATGAAGAGGCTATCCCTGCCCTATATCTTTCACTGGCTTATGAGAATTCAAATTCTGACTGTAAAAACTTCATTCTACAGTTGCTCTTTTCCACATTATTGTTCATATGATAAAAGCATGTAAAAATTTTGGCACTATAGAACATAAAGGTCAAATTCTGGCAGCAGCCTTGTGGTCTCCCACATGTTTCAAATGTTTTTTCAAAAGAAGGCAATTTCTAAAAGGAAATTATACATAAAAGGATACTAATAAATTTCATTCTAATAGATTCCCCTATAAATATGCCCAAAATGTAAAGAGAGTGTTCACTGGCCCAATCAATGTCAATATGAATTTTATAAAAAGTGGAATCCAATTTCAAGAAATGAGGAAGTGCATCATGATCAAACAAATCTAGCCTTCCTATATTGCCTGCTCAGATTGCCAATGACCCCACATTCTGCCTAACTCAGTCTCTGGCCCTAAGACAACAAGAAATTGGCTTATCCCACCTAAAAGCAATATAAGATTAGAGTTATCTCTAATTGAAGATACTAAATTGGGTATAATAGGAGAAATATAAAAATATCCCCACAGATTTGTGGGGTCTGCACCCATCAAAATGTTATATGTAGATTAATTTTAGGTACTTTAAATTGGATGATGAAAGAAGTGCTTTGTTTTTCCAACTGTTATTCATATTGTAATTGTCTAATTCTCACTATAGTTTATTCTTAACTACTCCAAGAAACTCCAGTTTTAATTCAATTGGCACAATTATTGTTTCTTTTTTTAATTTTTTAATTAATTGTTGTTTCTTTATCCAACCCCACAGATCCTTGACGATGACCGGCAAAATCAAAGATTTAATACCATAGATGCACAGTGGACTATAAAAAGACATATAATCATAGATCTAGATTTAATATAGTAAAATTAATGATTCACCAAGGACATTTCAAAGTATTTTTTCTTATTTTGGTATACTTTTATATGCATATGTATGTGAGGCACCAGCCTTTATTTACACTAACCCCCAAATTTATCCAGTGTTATATTTGCCATCAGAACATATAAAAATACAGTGAAAATAGCATATTTTAATTATTATTATGCAAAGAGTTCTGAACTCATAAAGTTCCCTAAGCCAGTGAACCAAGGAGATATGCCGACAATGCTTTGAGAACTCCTGACCTAATGTCTTAAAATCCTAATTGTTTTATTTTTCCTGGGGTAGGGGACTAACTTCCAGAGACTTCAAGAGTTTGGATAAACACTCTGGTAATAATATTTTTAATTAGCACTCAGGATTAGGATAAAAGTGGGCTAACCAACACATTTTAAAAGTAGAGAATAGCCAGGCATGGTGGTGCATGCCTTTAATCCTAGCACTTGGGAGGCAGAGGCAGGCGGATCTTTGTGAGTTCAAGGTCAGCCTGGTCTATAGAGTGAGTTCCAGGACAGCTGGGACTACAGGGAGACCCTGTCTCAAACAGACCAAAAAAAAAAAAAATAAGTAAAGAATAATAGATTAAATGGCTTCACTTCACCCATGGCTATATGATATTGCAATAAATACCTACTTGAAATAAATAATTAATTAAGAGAATTAGCAACCCTTACTGTTTCATTGATTTATTCACACTGTCCAAAGTTGTGATTGATAGTCATATTCATAATCATTTTCTAGCACTCATCTCCGCCTAAATTATCTTTTGTTTTCTCTATTGTAGACATTTATACCATTTTTTTGCTTGTGGTTCTGATAATACTAGAAGATAGTCCTTCCTGTGATTTTTTCATCATGAAATAATTAGGTAGTTCATCCCCTTAGCACATCTGCAGCTTTCTACCAGTCCTTCTAGTAATCTAACTTCCTCTGCAATTCTGTTCATACCCATCATGCCTGAGCAAAAATCAGGGAAAAGAGATTAAATAAACTTCATCCTGGGTTTTGAAGTTGAATAAGCTGGATGCCTTTCCTTTAGGGATGATTTAGTGGGGGGGGGGTGTCTATCTGACAAAGAGAAGGCTCATAAAAAAGAGAAGTGTGGAAGAATGAGAGAGAAAACTGAAGAGTGAGCCAGAACATTCCTTCTGTAATTGGCCCACTTCTTTTCCTCCACCTAACAATGGAATCTCAGAAACTGGGACTCAGCCACACTTCTGACATTCCTTCATCTTTCTCTCTTCAGATATCCTAGAGTTGGCTGCCAGACTTCAGAGCTGTTTTCTTAACCTTGGAAGAACTCAAACCCCAACTGAGAAATTCTCGATATGCATTGTCTTGTCTTACCAAAATGTACAAGAAACTCTGAGTGCAACCCTTTCAGGCTTAAAATTATTCCAAGTGAGAACATACTGCATTATTCTTTCTTGAACTTCTGGGTGACCTGTTCAACTTAATATTAAGGCCATTATATTTAATTTTACATGCTTGAGTCATATGAGATGATTATGGATCACTATTAACAAGACAGCTGGATAGTCCTAAGCAAAATGTGTCACCCTATATACCCTATAAACTCCATATATGCCTGGGCAATGTGGCAGGTTAGTAAAACAGACCTTCAACTGTAAAGTTGCTTCTGATGAAATCTGGTCTGAAATCTACTCATGATCTGTACACTCATGGTGTTGACATAATTTCACTGAAAAATATTGTATGTCTTAAAAAATTTTAAAGAGCTGCCTTTCTGATGGTCAAGCAATTTGAAGGGATATATTTTGATGCTTTTTTTTTCAATTAAAACTTGAGGACACTGAGATATTTTGTTCTTAGGCTTTCCAATATGACTTATGAATATTCCTATGATCATTACTGACCACCATCTACTTATAGGTGTGCATATATGTACAAAACTATTTAAAATCGGGGGCTGGAGAGATAGCCTAGCGGTTAAGAGCACCGACTGCTCTTGCAGAGGACCCGGGTTCAATCCCCAGCACCCACATGGCAGCCGAGAACCATCTGTAACTCCAATTCCAGGAGAACTCCAGTTCCAGGGGAATCCGAGACCCTCTTCTGACCTCCGCGGCATTGCACGACACGGGTGCACAAACCTACATGCAGACAGTACATTCATACACATACAAAAATAAATAAAAATTTTAAAAAAATTAAAAAAACTATTTAAAATAAAGATCAAGAATTACACATGTCAGGGCTGGAAAGATGGCTCAGTGGTTAAGAGCACCGACTGCTCTTGCAGAGGACCCGGGTTTGATTCCCAGCACCCAAATGGTGGCTAAAAACCGTCTTTTACTCCAGTTCCAGGGGAATCCGACGCCCTCTTCTGACCTCCACAGCGTTGCACGACACGGGTGCACTGACCTACATGCTGACAGTACACTCTTACACAGAGAAAATAATAAATTAAAAAAATTATTAAAAAAAAGAACTACACATGTAAGATATCAACAGCAAATAAAATCTGCCTGATCATATTTCCACTCCTAATACTAATTATATATTTGCATAACTAATACCTACAACCATTATCAGCTGTTAGAAAATAAATGTATTTTCTGTACTTGACCTTTTGAATGTCAAATTTACATCTATTTGTAGCACAATAAGAACCCCAAATGGAAAGGGGAATGGTAAAATATATGGTTAAATACTGACAATTTGATTTTACAAAATTGCACATAAGATTTTAGTGTTTTGTACAAGATTACTTTCGCCACCAACCCATTGACTGTCTAAAATTGGAGACTATGTTCTGATTAAAGGGCCAGGATTGTTTAGCTATACTAGGAACAACAAATCCCATGTTAATAATGCCTTTACAGGCAACTGCTTGACTAAATCTACAATATTTATCATGAGACATCTATTTTTAAGCATTTTATTACTAATTATATGCATGTGTGTGTGACTGTGTGTAGGTATGAGCACATCTGTGCAAACTGTGCAGGTGGATACATAGATAGATGATGGCATTCAATTCCCTGGAGCTGAACTTCCAGGTGGTTGTGAGCTACCAGACATAAGTGCTAGGAATCAAACGCCGGCTGTCTGTAGGAGCAACAAGAGCTCTTAAAGACTAAGCTCTCTCTTCATCCCTCTAATATATTTCTGTTGTATGCCTAAATATGATACTATCTAAGGGAGAAATCTCATATTATTGTTTTTTGTTATAAACAGAACTGTCTATTTTTCCAGAGAATACTAGTTTTCCTTAAGAGAATAACCAACTATAGTTACTCAAGTTAGAGCTTTTTGACATGTTTTGAGAAATCAATGTAGTGATCTTGTCACTTAAAGGAAAACAAATGACTGTGTTTCTTGCCAATGAATAAATTTAAAGCTTCAAATGAAAATTGGAACATTGGGATAATATATGTCTAAAACCATAAGCATAACAATTTTCACCACTTAAGGAATTATTGATGCTCTCAGTGGTAATATTAATGAATATGATTTTGTTCATTCTATAGGAATATTTCAATGCTGGGGATGGTGGCACATGCCTTTAATCCCAGCACTTGGGAGGCAGATGAAGGTGACTCTCTATGAGAATAAGGCCAGCCTGGTCTTCCCAGTGTGTTTCAGGCTATAGGGAGAATATTTCTAAAACCAGCATAAAATATTTCAAAATTTATAATATCTGCATAACTCAATGATTTAATATTTTTGAAGTTATACATGATGATATAGATTTATACAGGAGTAAAATTATATTCAGAGTACAAGACATATTAAGTGATGTTAATGAAACACATTACAAAATGTATATTAACAAAGTTTCTAAAATAATACTGTAAGCAACCATTTCAAAATGACAAATTATTGAATTTTGGTGGGAAAACAAAGAAGATGAATCATAATCCTCTGAAAAGACTATTAAAATATTACTTTACAAACTACATATGTGAAATTAGATTTTATTATCTTCCAAAGAAAAGCACACATTGCAGCAAACTAGATTCAGAAAAAGATATGATAGTATCTTTTTTTGTTATAAAACATTTGCAATGTCAGATTTTAAAAATATTTATAAAATTTAAAGAGATTGCATTCTTCTTACTGTTTCTTGAAAAAAGATTATTTTTAAAACAAAACAAAAAGAAGAAAATAAAATTATTTTTCATAGAACTGTTTGGAAAATATTTTTAGTTTAAATAAATTAACATTTTAATTGTTCTTTTAATTAAAAAATTAGTAAACAAAAGTGTTAATGCTTATTATGACAAAACATCTAATAAAAGCAACTTAAGGAAGGAAGAGTATTTTTGGCTAATAATTTGATGGTATAATCCACCATGATTGGGAAGTCTGGTGACAAGTCCATGAGGCTGCTGGTCACATTGCATCCACTCACAGTCAGGAAGCAGAGAGAGAGATGAATGCTGGTACTCCATTCACTTTCTTTTCATTATTCAGTCCATGACCCCAGCCCAAGGAATGGTGCTGCTCTCATTTAAGGTGGATCTTCCTACCCCAATTAAACTAATTGAGAAACTCTCTCACAGACATGTTGAGAGGCTTCCCTCCTAAATGATTCTAGAAGTTGTTAGGTTGAAAATAAATATATATCATAAAATTAAGAAAAGAAATTCTCTTTAAAGGTACTCATAATTTTTATCAGCACAGAGACCCTAAGTTCACAATATTTTTTAGCAATGCATGTTCAAGTTATTCTGATTCTTGATTCTTTTGAAAACCATAGCTCTCATCACAAAGTTATAAATCCATTGATAATTTTAACTCACACATGTTTTTGGTGGATTGCCTACTACTGTAATTGACAAGGGATTGCCATGTAGTGAATGGATTTACCGTTCAAGGCATGCAGCAGAAAGAAACCTTTATTTAGAGCACTGCAAGTGACAATGAGTACTGCCAGGAGCATAAGGCACTGTGTTGGGGGAGAGTCATTCTGGAGAAGTACTAGTTCCACTAGTGTTAGTTAGTTTGCATGCAGCTCCCTGGCATGTGATTTCTGCCATTTTATGAGGGTTGTCCAAACTGGCTGGTGTACTGTCCTAGGGGTAAGTATGGGCTTCTGCCCATTGAATTTCTTAATTATACAATCTCCTTTATAAAAAGGGAGATTCTATTTAATCAGTGTTTTGCCTTGGGCAAAATCAGATCTGAGGCTTCAAACTGTTAGCAGTTTGGCTAAAGATAAGACTTTACTGTTGGTGCATTTCTGGTGTAAGCTTGTATCAATCCCCTAATGAGAACCCATTCTATTTCGCTGGTCTCTTAGTAGATGAAATTTCTTCACACTTCTCATTAATACAGCAACAAATAGAATCTTGGAAAACCAGTTGGAAGTCTGTTCTTAATGTAGCTGCATTGAGCAGAGCATGGGTAACATGAACATGCAAAGAGTAATAGGCTGGTCAAGTCTGTCATATGTTATGGTTGCAGAGGTTCTGTGGGGTTTCACAAAAGGAGAACCATTTGGGGGAACAATTTTGGCCTAAAGTCCATGTGGCCTGGCACAAGAATTGATAAGAATTTGGGTTTTCTAATGTTAAGAGTTGAAAGTCTTCAAGAGGTCTAATGGAAAGAGAATTACTGAGGACTTGAAAGCACATAGGTGGCAAACAGGTTAAAAATACAAGAACCAGAAGCTGGAGAGATGGCCTAGTGGTTAAGAGCGCCGACTGCTCTTGCGGAGGACCCGGGTTCGATCTCCAGCACCCACATGGTGGCTGAGAACCGTCTTTAACTCCAGTTCCAGGGGAATCCGACGCCCTTTTCTGACTTCCGTGGCATTGCACGACACGGGTGCACCAACCTACATGCAGACAGTACATTCATACATATAGAAAATAAATACAATTAAAAAAATACAGGAACCAATGAAAAAGGTAGACACATAGCTACAAGTGGTCTGACAACCATGACCATACATTTGTTTTAAAATCTCTTTTTTTCCTTGCTTGGGAAAATGGCTGTTGCAAAGAATGGAATGGAATGCTTTGAATGAGGAATGTCCCTCATATACTCAAAGTCCTTAAACTCTTTCTCCCCAGTTGGTGGTGCTGTTTTGTGGAGTTTAAGTGGTATGGCATTGCTGGAGGAATCATATTACTGAGGGTTTTGAAAGTTCATAAGCCTCACTTCCAGTTTCCTCTCTCTGCTTCCTGTGCCTACTTGAAGATGTGAGTGCTCAGCTCTCTTCTCCATCTGCTTGATGTCAAGCTTCCTCAAGATAATAGACTCTGATCATCTGAAACCATAAACACATAGATTCTTCCTTCTTTTTTTTTTTTGCTTTTATGGATGTTTTGTGTATTTCAGACATCATTTTTCAGTTCAATTTAGGCATATACCCCTTTCCTTTCCCCCCACCACAACCCGGGTCATGCATTCTGCCATAAATGTCCTGCATCTTTCTCTAAGTCTTTTTTTATGTTTAGGAATTCACATTTTTCTCCATTAACTTTATATTACTCTAAAATATGAATACATACTTTCTACCCATATATAGTAATTACAGACTCTGAAAATAAGTGGTGGGTGGATTCTACAGCCCATTGAGAGATTTACATTATTACAACATAGTTTCTTTCAGATAAACAGAAATATAACAATAACATTGTTCAGCTTGCCTTTCAACTGGGGATTTGGTGCTAACATCCACAAATGAGGGAAACCATTCACCACTTGTTTTTCGGGGACCGCATACTTCACTAAGCATAATGGCTTCAAGCTCTATCTATTGATCTGCAAAGTTCATGATTTCATCTTTCTTTACAACTGAATAGTACTCCATTGTGTAGATGTATCACATTGTTGTCTTCCACTCCTCTGTTGAGGGGCGTTTGTGTTGGTTCCAGCTCTTTGTTATTGTGAAGAGAGGTGCAATAAACATGGATGTGCATGTATCTTTGCAGTAGGATGAGTCTTTTGGGTATATACCCAGGAGTGGTATGGCTGGGTCAGGTGGTAGGCTCATTTTGAGTCTTTTAAGGATTCTCCACACTGCTTTCCATAATAGTGCAAGTTTACATTCCCACCAGCAGTACTTGAGTTTTTCCCTTTCGCCACATCCTCTCCAGCATTTGGTGTCCTGTGTTCTTGATCTTAGCCAGTCTTATCGAAGTGAGATGATATCTGAGAGTGGGTTTAATTTGCATTTCTTTAATTATTAATGATGAATGTTTATTAAGATGTTTCTCAGCCATCTTTAATTCCTCACTGGTGCAGTCTCTGTTCAGATCTTCACTCCGTCTTTTGAGTAGGTCATTTATTTTCTTGTGAAGTGATTGTTTCTTTAGCTATACAGAACCTTTTGAGTTTTATGAGGTCTCATTTGTCAACTGTCGACCTTACTTCCTGTGCAGCTGCTGTCTGATTTAGAAAACAAAACAAAAAAGCAGAGAAAGATGCAGAAAACTTACGGCAGAATGCGCGATCTGCGATGGGTAGGGGTAGGGTGGGGGGGAAGGGAAGGGGATATATGCCTGAACTGAATTGGAAAATGATGTATGAAATACACAAAGCATCAATAAAAATAAATTAAAAAAAAAAAAGAAAGTCTTTTCCTGGGGCTGGAGAGATGGCCCAGTGGTTAAGAGTGCCAACCGCTCTTGCAGAGGACTCGGGTTTGATCCCCAGCACCCACATGGCGGCCGAGAACCGTCCGAAACTCCAATTCCAGGAGAACTCCAGTTCCAGGGGAATACAAGACCCTCTTCTGACCTCCGCGGCATTGCACGACACGGGTGCACAAACTTGCATGCAGACAGTTCATTCATACACATACAGAAATAAATAAAATTAAAAAAATAAAAATAAATAAAAAAAGAAAGTCTTTTCCTACGCCTATGTCTTATAGGTTGTTGACAAATTTTTCTTCTATCCCCTTCAGGGTAACAGGTTTTATGTTGAGATCTTTGATCCACTTGGAATTTATTTTTATACAGGGTGAGAGTTAGGGGTTTAATTTTGTTCTTCTACAAATAGTGATCCAATAGCAACATTTGCTAAAGATGTTATCCTTCCTCCATTGAGTTTTTTTTGCCCCCCTTTTCAAATATGAGGTGCCTGAAATTGTGTTAGCTCAGGTTTATATCTTCAATTTTGTTCCATTGGTCAACAGGTCTGTTCTTGTGCCAGTACCAGGCTGTTTTTATGAATATGTCTCTGTAATATATTTTGAAGTCTGGTAGAGCAATCTCCCCTGAATTGCATTTTTCACTGAGGGTTGCTTTATCTATTAGGGGTCTTTTGTTTTTCCATATGAATTTAAGGATTTTTTCCAAGTCTGCGAAGAAACTCATGGGGATTTTGATTGAGATTGCATTGAGTCCGTATATCAATTTGGGTATAATGGATATTTTTACTATATTAATTTTCCCATTCCATGAGCATGGGATGTCTTTCCATCTTTTGATATCATTTTCAATCTCTTTCTTCAGAAGTTTAAAATTTTTGTTGTAGAGGTCTTTGGTATCTTTGGTTAGGTTTATTTCCAGGTATTTTATTATTTTTGAGGCTATTGTGTGTGGAAGCTCTTCTTATATTCCTTCTCCACTTGATTATTTTTGGTGTAAAGATTTTGTATCCTACCCATTTACTAAAACACTTAATCATTACTAGAAGTTGTCTGCTGGACTTTTTATCATCCCTTAGGTAAACTACCCTATCATCTGCAAAAACAGATAAGCTTAACTTCTTTCCTGATCAATAATCTTTTAATTTCTTTTTCTTGTCTTATTGCCCTAGCGAGTGTTTCAAGCACTATGTTGAAAAAGAGTGGTGATAAGTGGCAGCCTTGCTGAGTTCCCACCTTTAAGGGAAATGGTTCCAATTTTTCTCCATTTAGGATGATGTTGGCAGTGGTTTTGCTACCTTTGGCTTTGATCATGTTGAGGAATGTTCCCTTCAGTCCCACTGGGAATTTAAACAAGAGGGGATGCTGGATCTTGCCAAAGGCTTTTTCTGCATCAATTGAGATGATCCATTGGTTTTTGTCTTTCAGTCCATTTATGTGTTCTATGATATTTATTGATTTACATATGTTGAACCATCCCTGCATCTCTGGTATGAATCCAACTTGATCATGATGGATGATCTTTTTCATGTGGATCTGTATGAGATTTGCAAGTATTTTGTTGAGAATTTTTGCATCTATGTTCATTAATGGGATGGGTCTACAGCTTTCTTTTTTGCTTGTATCTTTGCCTGGTGTTAGTATTAGAGTAATGCTGGCTTCATAGAAGGAATTCGGGAGAATTCCCTCTCTATCCTTCTGAACAGTTTGAGTAGTAATGGTTGTAGGACCGCTTTAATTGTTTTATAGAATTCTGCTGTGAAACCATTTGGATCCAGGCTTTTTTTAGTTCTGTGGTTTTTAATTACATCATCAATTTCCTCAAATATTATGGGTCTTTTTAAACTGTCAATCTCTTCTGGATTAAGCTTTGTTGGCTCCCAGGATTTCAGATATTCACCCGTTTCTCTTGGGTTTTCAAATTTAGTGGAGTATAGGTTTTTGAAGTATTCCCATATGATTGTCTGGATCTTTCCTTTTTCTGTTGTGATGTTTCCCCTTTCATCAAGAATAGTATTGATTTGGAGTTGCTCTCTCTTTTTGGTTAACTGGACTAGAGGTCTGTCTATTTTGTTTATCTTTTCAAAGAACCAGATTTTGGATTCGTTGATTTTATGTATTATTTTCTGTTTCTATTCCATTAATGTCTGCTCTGATTTTTGTTATTTCTTCCTGTCTGTTGGGTTTAGGGTTCATTTGTTATTGTCTCTCAAGTGATTTTAGCTGCAGTGTTAGATCATTTGTTTGTTCCCTTTCCGTTTTTATTGTTGTTGTTGTTCTTGTTGTTGACACTTAGGGTTATAAATTTCCTTCTCAAGACTGCATTTAAAGTATCTCACAGGTTTTGTTGTGTTTTATTGTCTTTTTCATTTGGTTCCATGATTACTTTTATTCCACTCTTTATTTCTTCCTTGACCCATTCATTATTCAGGATGGTGTTGTTTAGTCTCCATGTGTTCTTGTAGCCAGTTGGGCTTATCCTTGTGTTCATATTGAGCTTTATTGCACTGTGGTCTGATAGAATGCATGGAATAATTTCTATCCTTTTTATTTTGTTGAGGATTTTTTGTGCCCCAGTAGGTAGTTGATTTTGGAGAATGTTCCCTGAGGTGCTGAGTAGAAAGTATATTCTCTGGTGTTTGGGTGGAATATTCTGTAGATGTCTATGAGATCCATTTGGTGTATTGTATTGTTCAGCTCTGATGTCTCTCCTTTAATTTTTGTCCTTTTGATCTATCCAAGGGAATCAGTGGAGCGTTGAAGTCCCCCACTATTAGTGTGCTAGAATTAGTGTCTTGAGGTCATGCAGAGTAGTGTTTATAAAGTTAGGTGCACCAGAGTTTGGTGCATAGACATTTAGGATTGTAAACTCTTCATGGTTCATTGTTCCTTTGACAAGGATGTAATGGCCCTCTTTGTCTCTTCTGATTAATTTTACTTTGAGATCTATTTTGTCTGATATTAGAATAGCCACTCTGGCTTGTTTCTTGGTAGCATTCGCTTGGAATACTTTTTCCATCCTTTCATCTAAGGTGGCGTCTATCTTTGTGGGTGAGATGGGTTCCTTGTGGACAGCATATACAGGGATTATGTTTCCTAATCCATTCTCCGAGTCTATGCCTTTTCATTGGGGAGTTTAAATCATTTGTATTTATGGTTTTGTCAGAGATGTGTGGTGCTTCCTTTTACCTTATTTTTGTTTGTGTCCTTGGTCTAGTTTGTAGTTACTCTGTTATGCTTTTGTTGCTTTCTCTCTTTAATTGCTTCCTTTCCTCTGTTCTTTGGATTGCTTCGAGGATTTTCTGAAGTGTTAGTTCCTTAGACATGTATTTTTTCATCTTGTTCATGTCATGAAAGATTTTTCTTTCTCTTTCACCTATAATTGACATATTTTTCTGTGTATAGTAGTCTGAGTTGGCATCTAAAGTCATTTAGTACTGGGAATACTTTGGTCCACGTTCTTCTAGCTTTCATAATTTGCACTAAGAAGTCAGCTGTAACTCTGATGGGTTTCCCCTTACATGTAACTTCTTGTATTTCCCTTGTGACTTTCAGTATTTTGTCTTTGTTTTGAGCATCTAGTGTTTTAAGAATTATATGGAGTGGGGAATTTCTTTTCTGATCCTGTCTTTTTGGTGTTCTATGTGCTTCTTGTATTTGTATGGGTTTGTCTTTTTTCAGTTCGGGGAAATTTTCTTCTATTATCCTATTGAAGGTCTAGCCAATAGTGTTGTCTTGGGATTCTTCTCCTTCCTCTATCCCTATGATGCAGAGATTCGGTATTTTCATAGTGTCCCACATTTCCTGGTTTTTCCATTCTTGTGTTTTTTAAAATTTTTCATAACCTTTACTTGAGCATTTTAGTTGCTCCATGTTATCCTGCAGGTCTGATATTCTTTTTTCTACTTCTTCCATTCTGCTTCTGATGCTTTTCCCCATCCTTTCCTCTTGATTAGCTGAATGTTCAATTTCTTTTTTAATTTTATCCTGTGATTTCTTTAGTATTTCCACTTCCTTCTTGAGCCTGTAATTCTCATCTTGTAACTCCTTGGTTCATTGGTAATTTTGTTTTCAATTAAGCCTGTGATCTTTTCAGCACTTCCACTTCCTTCCAGAGTTTGTCATTTTCTCCCTTTATGTCTTTCCAACATTTGTCATTATCTCCGTCTAGGTCCTTCTTGAGTTTTTCATTCTCTTCTCCTTAGTTCTCTACTTTCTTTGAATACATCCACAATTGTTCTTCTAAGGTCTGTGTCTTGCTTTCCATCCAGGGAGATCTCATTGTAGGAATCTTCTGTAGGGTTGGTAGATTTTGGTGTGGATTTATTATGAGCTTTTCCATGTTGTTTTTTCTTTGTCTCTTTGGCATGTTTATTTGTTTGTTTGTTTCTTTGGATTCTGGTGCCTCAACATTGGCTGCACAGATTATAGTGACTAATGCTGTGCCAGGTAGATCCTCTGCACAACCGTTCCCCCAGGCTGAGGGGAGAGGGGAGGTTGCTACCTTGGCCTGTGCGCTGGTACTTTGTTGGCCAACTCACTCCAGGAGCTGAGCACATGCTGAGGTTGTGCTGTGTGCACGTCTAACTCTGCCCATGTTGCATGCTGGATCCTGAAGGTTGGATGGTCCAGGATAATAACAAGCCTACACAGGCTGGAGGGGTGCACAAAGCACCAAGGCAGGCAAGGCTCACCTAGTCTTTTGCACACTGTTGTTGTGCAGTCCGCACGTGAAGTCCACTCATGCCACTGCCTGGGCACATGGTGATATTGTGCTGTGTGGACATCTAACTCCCAGATTCTTCCTTCTCTAAGAGGCCTTACTGATGGTGTTTTATCACAGCACCAGAGAAATACATAATAGAGAAGCCAGTATCAGAGAGTGACATGCTGCTGTGAAGAATCTGGCCACTTTGGTTTTAGGAGGCATGTGTAAGACCTTGTAAGTGTGGACAAGAAAATGGCTTAATGGGGTGTTTTAGTAGAGACCTGACTCAAGATGTTCCTAAAGGAGAACAAGACGAAGACTTAAACAGCAACTGGGATATTTGTCAAAGAGTCTCTGGCTTTCTGCCTGCTGCCTATGAACTTGCTTGAGGCTAAATTAAAATAAAATGGAAAAATTTCCTTGATGGAAGAAATTTCAAATAGCTTAATGTTGAATTGGTGGGAAGGTTATTAATGTAGAATATCAGGGAGATGAACAGTGAAAAATAGCAGGTGGGATAGAAATAAATATAAAATATACAGCTTGGACTGAAATGAGCACAAGGAAAATTAATAATTGGATAATGTGGCAGTATGTGCTAGAAGAGAGGCTCTCTTTTATAAGATTACATCTATTAAGGAGAAGCTTCCAGATTTTCACTAAAACAATGGAAAGAGTACCTTCAGGGAAATTTCGCAAACCACTAAGCATCCATTTTCTGAAAGGAAAAAGCATATGGATTTTTTTTTCTTCTAGAAAATCACAGCATACAAAATCAACTTCTTTTGTGGATCAAGTAGCCCAAGGTCCATAACGATCTGCAGCTTAACTTGGCAGTGTCATTCCTGTGGTGTTGTTTTTAGAGGCATGGAAAATGCAAGCGTGAGCTGGTCATCTGTTCCTTCTCCATGATATAAGAAACCTACTGAGGCCAGGAAGCAGGCATCAATTGAGTTATCGCACAAATGAAGCCCTAACAGGTCATGAGGCACTGTGAGGCTATTGTATAAAGATGTGAAGCTAAACCTTATGAGTAATGGAGACCCCAAGATGTTGGATGTGCCAAAGCTTTGAGATATCTGCCAAGCAAAGCTGTATACCAGGAATGATACCAGCCTAACAGAGAGATGTATGTTCCATGCATCAAAGGACTGAATCATCTAAGTTCTTTAAAACTAAACTTCTAGACATTGGACATAGAACTGTAAGATTAGCTATTTGCCCTACTGGCTTCTGGTCTTGTTTTGGTATGATACTACCTTGCCATGGGTATACTATAATTTGCTTTTATTTTGCACATGATTATAGCTAAAATTGCCTTGAAAATCAAAAGAGACTTTTCATACTTGTCTTTTGAATAATATTGAGACTGTTAAAGACAATGAGAACTTTTAAATTTTTCATTATATGACCATGAGTCTGTGGGAACCAGGGAGTGTGTGGAATGTGCTGATTTGAATGAAGAATGTCCCAGAAAGATTCCAAGTGTTTGAACACTTTGTGCCCAGTCGGGATCACTGATTTTTGAAGTTTATAAACCTTGGCCTTGCAGGAAGAAACAAACACATAGGGTGGCTTTTCAGAGGTCCTAGCTACCAAGTCTGATTTCCACTTCAAGTTGAAGTGGAAGACATGACTACTCAATTCTCTACTCTGGCTGCCTTCTGCCACCTTCTGCCGTGCCTGACCAATCATGATGGAATTTTTTTTCCCCTCTGGAACTCTAAGCACACTAAACTCTTCCATCTATAAGATGCCTTGGTAAATGGTGCTTATCACAACATCCTCAGCGTTCCTAAAATATGGGGCTTCCAATGGTGAGAATTGAAAGTCTTGAGGAAGGCCAGCGGGTAATAGAACTGTTGAATACTAGAAGACACAATACTGATACCTAAGAAAAAGTGAATTAGTGATGTTTCAATTAAAATAAAAAAGAGACAGAAATAAAATACAGAAACAAAATGAAAAAGATACAGAGATGGTCATTAAATGTCCCAGGAGAGGGCAGAAATAGGACAACCATGACTAGACATTTGTTTTAAATTCTCTTTTCTTCCATGCTCCTTGAAAACCACTGGCGCATTTGATTACCTTGGGAGATTCTATTGTACTTGCCCAGATTTGTTGATATAAAGGCATTGTTATTTACCTAGGGTGGTACGGGTTCCACCTTAAGCAGTGGTCAGTAATTCAGGACCCATGGTTTTAAAGTACAACAGTTGGGAGATAATTTAATTTGCCATATTGTTGAAAGTTCTTGTCCCGGTGCAGTTATTTGGTTAGTGAGTTCTATGGATGTTTTTTGTGCATTAAGAAGAAAAACACTAGAGGAGTCACTGAAATAATTTTCCAACTGGTCAGAATCTGATAAGTTGTGAAAATTTTTATCCTTATTTTTTTTTTACTTTTATCACTATACTATGTATGTATATTTATTGTATAAAATAGTATAATATCAAACATGTACATAATTTTGTATTGATCAAATCAAAATATTACATGGATACTTCACAAGAATATTTTAAGAAGAGGACTACTAAAATCCCTTTCTAAATACTCTTAACTCCTGTGATACCTCAGATATTTTCAAAAGTTTTTTTTTTTAAGTTTTAGTCATAGAACTATGCAATGGTAAGTTCAAGTAGCTCTATATTAATTGTCAAATTACTTCTTCTTGTGTTAATGAAAATTATTCTACTTGAAATTGTTTAATCAAAATTTAGTTCCAATATAGTCCATTCTACAATTCTCAAACATTTACTCATCACACATTTATTTGAAAAAAAAATAATATATTCTACACATGTCCCACAACTGAATAAATATAACTCTTCTTGTACAAAGAAACTTTTCAAGAAATGCTTAATAAAAAAACATATATACATATTAACATTGTATTTGAAGCTCATTTTATGATTCTTTGCTTGTTCTGCAGAGTTGCTTAATTATACAGCTAGCTGTACTCCACAGGGGTTCTGAGTGGTAAAAGCTCTGCTGAGAAATAAGGAAAACTCAGTCTAATTCCACAAGCACTTACTGGATAACAACTATGTCTTTGTCAGACATATGTTCCCTACATTCTTAGACTTTAAAGCCAAATGAGAAAGGTTGCTTCAAGAATTGTCAGAATTTCAAGTTTTCACCTTGATAATTTGCCAGTTGACATAGGAATCAAAGACCAATGCAACATGTATAATTTAGTATCTATAACTTTCACTGGAGCTTACAAGCTATTTCACTGAATACAGTAAAACCTGAACATGCAACTTAAATTCTTCTGCTATATTCTAGCTATTACATAAAGTAATCAAAATAAAATTGTGCCTATAATCAAGAGGATGCCATCCAGCTCAAATTTAAATCCTTTCTCTCTTCCCATTAATGTCTGGTTGAACTGAATCATATCTTATCATTGCTTTTGTTTTTCTTTTTTCATCTACTAATACTGAAATCAATTTTGTGACCATCTAATGAATAAATTCACCTTAAGTCAAGCAGAATGGAGTTTGCCATATAATAACAGATAATTAATGCTATCTCTAATGTTTTTGCTTAAATAACATCTAATGTTTTTTAAACATATACTGTATTTAATGCATAAACTGCCAAGTAATCAGACCTTATTCACTACATATTTCAGAAAAGAGTGACAAAATTATATTATTTTCTCCATGCTCTCTAAGTATGTGTCCAAACTGCCAAATATATGGGCATGTAGTGATGGAACAGACAGAAGCGCAGCTCCACACTGCTGCTCATGGCAGCATGAGGAATTTCTTAAAGTTTTAGGGAGCATTGCACACTAAAACTGGATCCTTAGTCACACTGTAGAAAATAATTTGAAGAGGAGCCAATATGAAACAAATTTGGTGCTTATTAAGAACATAAAAGCGGGCTGGAGAGATAGCCTAGCGGTTAAGAGCGCCGACCGCTCTTACAGAGGACGCCGGTTCGATCCCCAGCACCCACGTGGTGGCTAAGAACCGTCTGAAACTCCAATTCCAGGAGAACTCCAGTGCCAGGGGAATCCGATACCCTCTTCTGACCTCCGCGGCGTTGCACGACACGGGTGCACAAACTTGCATGCAGACAGTACATTCATACACATACAGAAATAAATAAAATTAATAAAAAAAAATTAAAAAAAAAAAAAGAAACATAAAAAAGCATTGGGGAGAATGAATAAAGCACATGAAGTATGCAAGTGTGGGCTTCTCAAGGAAGAGTTCAAGTTTATATGTATGTGGTGGACTATCAGACGATTTGGGAGATTCTGAAATTCTTTTTCTGTTTAAGTTTGTAGTTTTATAAAATTTTTCACATGAAATGATAATATGTAAAAAGTCATTTCATATGTGAGCATGGCATTTACATCATAACCACCTGGCTTTGCCCCCTCTAACCCTATCCATGCCCCTCCTCGATTTCGTGACCTGGCTTTTAGTTTATTGCCATTACAGTGCATGCCAAACAACATATATATTATATATGTATTAAAGTAATATATAGATATATGAATTAAGAAAGTACCTACTAGAATCCAGTTAGTGTTGCTGTGTAGGAATATTTTTTAGGGCTAAACACTTGGGATGGATAAACCTAGCAAGCAGAGAAAATTGATTCCTCCCTCCCTCAGCAGCCATCCTAGAGTTGGAAAGTTGTGAAACTTTTCCTATCCACATTGGCATTTTCACTGGTGTTGTCATCATTTTGGTGTACACAACGACATAGTTGGCAGTTCATGGGTATGCTTTCCGGTAACGTATCAAAATACACATAATCTAGTTAGAAGGCATCCTGCACTTAACAATCTTCCGTCCCCACTTACGTGATAGGTTCTGTGGAGCCTTAGGTGAATAAAAGGAGTTGCATTATAGAAGTACCAACTGGGGGCTAGGCACACATGATCACTTATTCTATGTATTTATTAGATCACATTATAAATATTGTAAATTCCTTTTTTTTCATTTTGTTAATTATGTGTTGCAATGTTTCCTGTCTACATGTAGAGTTTGTGCACCCTTGTCATTGCACATGCTGGTGGAGGTCAGACGAGGTTGTTCAGAATTCCCCCTGGAACTGGAGTTCTCCTAGAATTGGAGTTACAGACGGTTCTCAGCTGCCATGTGGGTGCTGGGGATCGAACCCGGGTCCTCTGCAAGAGCAGTTGGCACTCTTAACCACTAGGCCATCTCTCCAGCCTTCTATATTGTAATTCTTGACTCTTAGTTAGCAAGTGGCTTCACCTACACTTGAAGGTGAGAGGCTCCTTTCTCTTTGTATGTCTTCCCTTCTGATGTCCACGTGTTTTACTTTGCCTGTCCTGACTCAGCATTGTATTTTTACATTGACAAAAACGCTTCCCCAATTTGAAAACTACATACAGTTTAAATGGAGAGTGTATGCCACTCTAACATTTTACAGATGAGGAAGCAGTACATTCTGAAAAATAGAATTATTTGAATTCACACAACTAGCAAGTAGTAGAATAATGAGTCAGTTTCATCTTTGTCTGAACCTCTTGCTACAATTGTATAATCTTTAACTAGTAATGATCAATAAAGCCTAGAATAATAGCACCACGTTGTAATAAGACCATTCCTCAAAGAAAACAGCAAAGGTCAATTCAATTTGATTCACTAACATGGACACATTGTGACAATAAAGTAGATTGAGATAACCTGAAAAAAAATGCCAGTAAAGAAAAACAATGGCTTCTCCACTAGCTTCTAGACTGACAACTATAATATCTCACCAAGATGAAATATTTCATGCCTCCCTTAGCATTGTGTTTACCCCAGGTCATGCTCCTCAACTTGTTTTCCTGAACTGTGGGAAAAGGGAAAGAGTGGGAAAGTTTATAACTTGATGCAGAGCAACAATCACAGAAGCACTTTAATCAGGAGACACTTTAAGCTTTTATCTTGAAAAGATGAAGAAAAGTGCTGTGTGGTTGGGGTACACAACCCTTGATTTTCTAGGGTCCTTAGCAGCCATTTGAGATCATTTCATGGACCATGAACTAAGAGGTACCTAGTAATAGTCTTGGCATCCTTTAGGAAAAAAATATCAATAATGAATGAGACCAGGGTCAAGGAAAAAGATGCCAGATCCATTCTTGGAGTAAGAGAAAATGTGAAAATCAAACTAAAGTGATTTTGACCAGTTGTAAGGTGGGAAGATTTTCCTTATCTACTTTGTTGTGATTAGGCAAATGTGGTGCACCTTAAAAATAATAAAAAGCCAAAGACACGACAGTATCATAGACTATCTAGCTCAGTGATATATTTGTCTTCCAAGGAGTACAATAAAGCCTCAGGGAATGGTGCACTTTTGTTAATTAAATTGCCAAGAATTGAAGCTTAATTTGAGGCATTCTTTAATCAATTTGTCTAGTGAACATATCTGAATCTCTCTGGGCTAAGACTGGTGCAAGACCTTAAAATCATCACCTTCAGTGGCATTGACCTAAATCAGGCCACAGGAACTTCCAAGTATTTTTTTCATACAAAAAGTCAATTTATCATCTTTTCCATATACTCCCCAGCTAGTTTTCTTCCTACATATCAGTCCTACTTAAAAACCTTTCTTTCGACTCTCCAACTATGTCTTCTCCATTCAATATTATGAATTTTTTCACTGTTTCTTTGCCTGTACCCTTCCTTCCCTTTTATAGTATCACCACATTGCTCTCCAGATCTAACCCAGTCTGCTACTAATCCACTTACTAGCTGTTCTTGTTCCCTCCCTTAACTTGTCCAATCAAGCTTCTATACAAGTCCAAGCAGAAGCCTTTGCACCTGAAAGTTCTCCATCCTTCTCCATTGGTTTGAATGTGCATTTGAAATGTCTTGAACTGACACAGAAATTCTTTACTGGTTTGGTTTCTGCTTACTTGTCCAAAATTTTCTTTTGATACAGGGTCTCCCTGGAGCCCCAGGGAGTTCCAGCTGGCCTGGAACTCACTCTGCAGATCAGTCTGGCCTTGAACTCACAGAGCTCCTCCTGCCTCTGCCTCCCAAATGCTAAGACTAAAGGCGTGGGACACCTCAACCAGCTTAAAGACGGTCCTTAGTCAACATTTAGATGCTGGGAATTGAACCTAAGTCCTCTGCAAGAGCAGTCAGTGCTCTTAATCCCTGAGACATCTCTCCAGCCCCAATTTTTTTGGTCTTTTGAAACAGGGTCTCCCTGTAGCCCCAGCTGTCCTGGAACTCACTCTGTAGACCAGGCTGGCCTTGAACTCACAGAGATCTGCCTGCCTCTGCCTCCCAAGTGCTAGGATTAAAGGTGTGTGCCACCATGCCGGGCTCAGCCCCAATTATTTTTAAAATACTATTTTACTTAATTTAAAATTACGTTTATATATTTGTGTCTGTGTGAGTATGTGTGCACCTGTGTGTATCTGTGTGAGGATATGCACACCTTTGGAAGCCAGAAGATAGTGTAAAATCCCCTGGAGCAGTTGTGAGCCACCTGATACAGGGTACCAAACTGCAGTTCTCTTCAAGAGCAGCAGGTGTGCTTTAACAGCTCAGCCATGGCTCTACCCCTATCACAGCCAAACTATGTTTCACACTCTCCCAACTTCAACATGTTTTCTGCTGCATTCCATGTCTTACTTTTTGTGATAGTGATACTGAGTTAATTATGGGCATTCATCATTTGATTTTCTGGTACTGTGTTACTTCACTTAACATAATATCTTTTAGTTCCATCCATTTACCTGCAAAGTTCATCAGGTCTATTTGCATCATCACAAGCAGCTATCCAGAAAACACAGAACAATGATGAAAGAGAAAGAAAGAAGACTAATAGGCCACAGAAATGTGTGGAAATCATTCCTTGTGGAATAACTAACTTACAGTAGGCATTTCAGAGTGAATCCATGCTTCTTTAAGAGGCGTGGTAGATTGTAAGGGCTGCGGAGAGATAGGGGTGAATCATGAGACTACAGGAATATAGACTGGACTCCTGATTGATCAACATGCCTGTGCATACAAGCTTCTCCAGCTGGACTATGGGAACCTTGGGTTGTTCAAAATTTGGACATAGATACTTGCAAAATGCACCAATTACCTAATTGTATGACATACTGAGTAACATCAATGTTATCTGCAAACAATTGTGTCATTATATTGTAGAATCCCTTAAAAATAAAAAAAAAGAAAAAAAAAGAAAATAATTGACAAAAACTCCAAACTGAAAATGATTTCTGAGCAAGTGTTTAATCAGAGGCTGAAATAAAGTCCTCTGGTAAAGAATACCCTGAGGCAAAGAAGCATAGGGCAGGAATAGCTTGGGGCACTATAACAAGAATCAGAAGAACTTGGACAATTCCAAACTTTAAGAACTGTGGATCAGACAATAACCTAGACATAGTCTTACCCTCAAGTGGTTAAAGCTTTAAAATGTTCTTTTGCAAAGAAATATTGTATCAGAGCAATAGCTCATATCTCACAGTGTGTTATCTCTCTCTGTGTGTATGTGTCTAATCATTTAGTAAATTGACATTTATTAGTGATCTCCAGGTAATATTTCTGTTGTATCTATAAAGTTCTTTGTTAAAGAATTACTGGGGCATTCTTTTATTGAACATTATCTGAGATAATCTCAAACAAGGTCTTGGTGCTCAGAGTAAGAAAGCAGTTATGTAGTATCTCCCACTCCAAAATACCTCAGCCATAGGTTACCCAGTTTACATCTGCTCCCTCTTTCACAGATATGTCACTGAAATGCCAAGCACACTATTAAAGAAAGAAAGAAAGAAAAAAGAAACAAAGGAACAAAGAAAGAAACAAAGAGACTATGAGAGAAAATAAGTTTGTCTAATACTTGCTTCCTTTTATTCATCTGCTCTATAATTATTTTGGAGATGTTTTGAGATGTCTCCATGATAAAGAGGAAGAAGAGAAAAAATCGTAAATAGCTGATAAAAGAAATAGTTTTTCATTTTGTGACAGTAATTTGGACATCTCACAGAAGACATTTGTTTTTAATTCCAAACCATTCAAGCGACTCCAGGCTTTTATAGAATAGCATAATAATCACTGTATGTAATCATGTTTTCCTTTCATACCTTATTAGCACCATCTAAGAGAAGGAAATAAGATTCATCTGAAGGTGTTATATAATCTGTACACAATTGTAAGTTCCTTTCAATATGTTTCGACAGATGAGGCACAACATATCTCAGCTCTATCTAACCTCATTTTCAGGAAATGGTTGTGAAATTAAACATGACACGGAAAGGAAAAAAATAACAAAAAGCAGATAATTACCAAGTAGTTCTTGGATTTCTGTGTTTACAGAAAAGTCAAGAGAGGTGGAAATCAGAGTATCTCACGGGTTCTTTTTGACCTTGAGACTCCATGAACGGAAAATTATCAAGAAAGAAAAGATCGGGGACAGACAGGTTGTAAGAAGTCCTTCTTTTGTAATTCTATTCAGAAACCATGACCCCTGAATATACCACTTTTTCTTCAACAGTGTAGTTAAACAAGAAAACATATTCTGAAAACCCCATATATGACCATGGTGCTTTATTTTCTTCCATTAATCTAGAGAATAACATAGGGTAAAATAGAGAAAGAAATTCCTCGTCCATAAAGAAGTACATGCAATTTCCATAAGCTTGATATTAATTTTATTCACTAAGTAGATGATTTCTCATTCTAAATATTAAATAAAATATTCTAAGCTCTTCTTGATTATCAATATCCTTGGAATGTTGCCCATTCTTCGAAAATTATCCATATTCCATCAGAATAGTGTATGTTTTGTCTGTCATTCTCTTGACTATAATGGTTGTCTCTCTTTTATATCTGTTATTGTCAATCTTATTTAGCTAGTCAGATTTAACAATTTTACGGCAATTTCGATGCTTCCTCTCATCCATCTTCCATACAGTTATTCATTGAATTCTAATGTGATTAATTCAAGATTTTTTTTCTTTCAAGGCGATTCTTTCAGAACTATATCTTTGACATCATTACATATCTTGCGTCTATAGCATCATCATATTATTGCAATAACTTTCTACATCCTTTTATTGTTTTATGAGACTCATACTTCCCTATTTTTAATACAACGAAACACAAAGGAGAAAAACAGTTCAATGGTGAGGGCTAGAAAGATTACTCAAAGGTAAAGAGCAAGTACTGTGAGTTCAGTTCCCAGCACCCACTTCTAGCAGCTTACAACATCCTGGAACTCCAATTCTAGGGGATCTTTTGACCTGACATTCTCAGACACTGCATTCATATCACACACACACACACACACACACACACACACACACACACACAATTTTTAAAAATAACAAATGTAAATAATAATAATAATAAATGTTTTTTTATAAAGAATTTAACACTTCAAGCTAGTGGTAATCAGAATTTAGAAGTCAGCTTTCCTAACTCTTGCATGAAGATCTATCATTATTATTTATTTTTTTAATAAAAGGTAATAAGTAATGAATACAGGCATCCTTCATGTAAAACCAATTTGCAAGTAGCTATGCCCAAACTTATACAGCCGGAGGCCCCCATTGTCCAGCTGGAGGAGTTTATGTGTACTATCATGTTGATCAAATAAGAGTCCAGTCTATATTGCTACAGTTTCACAATTCATCCCAGTCGCAGCCCTTACATTCTACCACGGACCGTCTTCCACAAATTGTTCCCTAGGCTTTAGAAAAGGGACACAAGTGGGCGAGAAGCAAAGCAGTCTACTTTCTCTGGAGATGCCGTTTTGGACTCTGATCAGTTCAGGCTGTTTCCTTTCATGGGTTGGCAGTTTATCCAGGAATAACCTTTTATTCCTACTGATGAAGCACAAGCAATTAGATATACAGGCATTTAAACAGTACTAATTATTATGGTAGGTTACGTTGGTATAGACACAGATGTTTGTATACTATGCTAATCCATGGACTATAGCTTTTCTGTAAAGGCTGGCAAGGTCTTACTGTGGCTTATAACATCTCCTAACCACTTGAGGACTTAAGCTTGTGGCATCAACCATGAATTATTCCTCCAAGGGGAGAGCTAGTAGCCAATTAGATTTGGGATATACAGATAATTGGCCGCCACTGCTGCACAGTATTTCCAGGCAGGTGAGGTGTAGCTGATGCCGACGGAGGAGTCTTGCTTGACTCAAGGAGACTGATATTTGCATTATTGATTTAGTGGCCTTTGGTAACACTTTCTGGCATTCCAGAGGCCAACTGTATACTTGCAAGTGTGGTCTCGATATATCTTTCCCATGCTTACACCAGGTAAGATCTATCATTATTCAATGATGCTTTTCTGAGACTTCCAATCTAGAATGTCTTGGATATCAGTACATAAACAATATCAATTAGATTTCCATTTTCCTTAAACAATTCTGCATTTCATGTTGAACTAATTCCCATTAAAACTGCCTATTTCACTATAGAGCGAACTCACTCACCTTCTCCTAAATAACATTATAATGCCTTGCTTATACTTAATGACTTATAGAAGGAAATCACACAATTATTGGCAATGAAATAGTAGTGTAACTTTGCGATGGAAGCAAACTCTCATAGTGGTTATTTCATTATGCTCTCACATTTCATTATGTCTTGCCCCATCTGAGCTGATTTCCATTAGAGTGAGAAGTCTTACATAAAGTATTGTTTGCCAATGAAGTAACGTAGATCATCCATAGTTTTACATTCATATTAAAAAATGTTAATCTGCACCCAAAGGCTGAACAAAAATGTTCTTGGAGGTAACTATACCAATGGAAAGAATGTAAATAATATTTCCAAAAATCATTATTACCTGTTAAAATAATTTCATTTTAAAAAGAAATGAAAATTGCAGGTTGTAGGAATTCATGGAATATGCAAAGAGACAATGACAATAAAATTAATACCATAAAATGCTTAGTCTTATAGCGATAAAGGCTTTGAGGAAGTGTACATCAAGGAGAACAAGGAGTATGAGGGAACAGCTCTGAATCTAAATGGTCCAAGTACATCCACTAACTACTCAAATAATTAAAGCCTATGAAGAATAGCAGCAACAGCATGTGTGGATTACTTCAGAGTGTAAAAAACTCTTTTATTTCTCATAATATATTTGCTCATGACCAATTCTATATGTTTGTACTTATCTTTTTTTAAAAAATAAAGAAATAAAACAAGTTCTGATAAGTTAATTTGTCTAAGAACAGACTAGGTAATATGTTGCTTAAGCACCAGAAGAGGGTGTTATAATCCCTTGGAACTGGGGTTATGTGTGGTTGATAGCCACCATGTGTGTGCTAGGAACTGAACCCAGGTCTTCTGCAAGAACAGCCAGGTGTTCTTAAAAACTGAACCATTTCTCCAACTCCAAAATGAGATTATTTTACACGTTATAAAATGGACATACAGTGCAACTGCAGTTTGATAATCTCACCTAGGTTTTGAGGTGACTTTTCTGTAACTATAGAATTGTATTGAAATATCCATTTATATAGCCTTAGTCATGGTCTTGGCTTTCTAATATATGAAAGAAAATAAGATGAACAATAATTCTATTCAAAAATCATGTATGATTTTAAACAAATGGCATGAGATTCATAACAACAATTCAAGCATGAGATTCAGAATTATTTGCTGTCACTGAAGTAAGTCAATCTATTCAGATTATTGTTTTATAATTAATATTTGCTCTGGGCAAGTACCATTTACTTATATTATGATTATATTTTATTATATGTTATCATCCTCCACTGTGATTTGAGTCTCCACTTTTGTGTTATATTATACCATTTTTATTTCTTTTCTGATGACTGTAAAAAAATTATAATGTAATTAAGAATCATTTCAAACATCCAGCCCTGAATAAGGCAATTTATCTGACAACAATAAAAATACATTAAATTAATTCTTATTAAGCCAAAGATCAGAAGATTTATTTTCCAATTCACAAAGAAAATGATTTATGTACTCTATGCGTAAATGATTTCCGAAAGAAATGAAGACATGTCTTTGACTTATTTCTTACTTTACCTCAGTTTATCAGCATGGGACCAAGTACGAAAAATGAACAGGCAGATTAGACCAAGTCCTATAATAGTAGTTTTATTCCACAGCCACCCAGTTCTTAGTGAGTTTTAAAGGAAAAAGAATTAGAATTATGGTGGAATTCATTACCCTGAAGGCTACAATATAAATTAGCTATAAAGGGGCTTAAATTCATGAATGAAAGGTCCATAGGGGGAAAAGGGAAACCAAAGAGGAAAGATTACAATTTTAGACCATAAATTGTGAAGGAATCTCAGGAGAGCATCTGCTCCAGCTTTTTGCCTTCAGGCGGGTAAAAATAAATCTCCACCTCCTGATGATGCAACTTAGACTCAGAGTCACTTGCCCAAACTACACCACCAATCAAAATGTAAGAGACATTGAAGTGAGTATTATTGCTTCGTAGGACAACATATATTCCACTTCACTGTCACACCACTTCTACTTATTTTAGCCGTGGCTATGTCCTGCTGCTGAGCTGAATTAACCAAAAGTTTCATCCCTGGAAATGTTCATTTCACATTGAACCCATATAAAGAATGTTTTCAGTATTTATTCATGTGCCATGGTAGACAAAATTAAAAAGAAAAGTGCTTTTCACAATTACCTTGTTTTAACTAATTCTATTTCATCTACAATCTGAACTTTATTTCTTCTGCCAGATATCCTTCCATTAAAATGAAAGCCTGGTGAAAGTAAAAGGCTTCCATAAAGACCAGCATTTCTAGATTTTGTGATGATGATTTATGATAAACATTTTATTTTAAATTAACAAGGAGAAAAATGGATAGCAGTACTTAATACTTAGCATTTTGCATTATGTACATCCCGCATGAATGTGCATTACGATGCAAAAAAAGAAGAGCTTTCAATGACCATGTGATAAAATTCTAAAAAAGCATTGAGTTTGTGGATAGTCTTTTCTAATGTAACCTTTTATGTGATTCAGGAGCAAGCTTTTTCACCTTTTCTGAAGATATATTTGCTTAGCTCAAAATATGTAGGAGCTATAGTATTTAATTCCTTCCCAGCATACAAGTATATTTAATAAATAATGAAGTACTAAAATGTAAGAAAATATGATTAAGAAAACAATAACATCCACAACGTTCTAGCGTACCTGTCTGCATATCGAATTATGAAGAATGGCCACAAAATAAGTTTATATATGGCTGATCCTTTAGACCTAATGATGAAAAGGTGCACCTTGTTTTTTTGCAAACTCATTCTTAGGTTTTCAGTATTGTCTAAGTATTTCCCACTGCTAGATCACCTCTTGAGATCACTACCTAGATATGGTTTTCTCAACTACAATTTCCCTGGTTGGTGGTGGCAGTCAAGAACACACTGAAAATGCAAGAGCCATGAGACTTCTTCTAAGGAGTGCTGCATATAGGGAGTGGTATCAGCCCAAGAGAAGAATGTACATATGTTGCATGCAGCAAAGCTGGGGGAGCTAAGCCATTGGGAAGTAAAGTCCCAGAAGGTGGACATGGAGTTACTGGATTTGGTGCTTGTCCTGCTGGCTTTTCCCTTGGTTTGGTCCAGTGTTTTTTCACTATTCCACCATTCTTTCATTTTGGAATGGGAATATGTATTCAGTTCCATTGTATGTTGGAAGTATGTAATGTGACTTTTGACTTTACAGGGACTTACAGTTAAGAGATTGCCTTTTCCTCAGAAGACTTTGAACTGTAAACTTTTGAATAGTATTGAGAATGGTAAACACTATGGGAGCTTTTGAAGGTGGACTAAATGCATATTGCATTTTATATGGTCATGGGCTTATGGGGTCCATGTAGTAGAATGTGGTGATTTGAATGAGAAAGACTTCCATAGGTTCCAAGTATTATGACATTTTTCCCCAGTTGGTGGCACTGTTTGGGGACAAAATTTAGACATTTTGTCCCCAGTTGATGGCACTGTTTAAGAGGTGTGGCCATGCCAGAGGAAGCACATCACTGGGGGGCAGGCTTTGAAAAATTCTTATCCTTGTCAGATTTCTAGTCATGCTCCCTGCTTCCTGTACCTGTTTGGAGATATGATCCCTGAGCTTTCTGCTTTAGCCATCTCCTAATGTCTTTCTTTCATAAGTTCCTATGTTCATGAGTTTTACCACAGGACCAGAAAAGTAATTAATATACCATGCAAACTGAATGAGGTAGTATGCATCTGCTTGCTATCTCATGAAGCAGATACAGAAATATTCCCAGAAACTACCCTGATACACACAGAAGAAAAGAACAAAGAGTTTTTAAAAAACAAAGAAAGGTGAGGACTAAGGTTATCCTCTGACTCCCACATTCATACCATGGGACACACACACACACACACACACACATACATATATACAAATATGTACTTGCACACACAAAATCAGTTTATGATTCCAGTTGAGTTGTTTTCTCATGCTGTTTCATTACCATAGAAGTTTGGCATCCATGAGTTAATTGCTTTAGACATGCAAATAATTCTGTATATGCTTATACATATATACATAAGTGTGTACATGTGGAATACAAAGAAATAATAAATGTACATAATGTAATGGTTATATCAATAAAACCAAAGCATTTAATTCCTTAATCACTTATTTCCTTGTACCGCAAACTTAGAAACTTTGAATTTGAACTCCTCTCTTCTACTTCTTTTATCTTTTTTTTAAATTTTGACATGGGATCTCCCTATAGGCACAACTGTCCTGGATCTTTCTATGTAGACTAGGCTGGCTTCAATCTCACAGAGATCTACCTGCCTTTGCCTTCGAGTGCTGAGGTTGATGGCCTGTGCTACCACTCCCGGCTTCCTCTTGTGCTTCTTTAAGTTCTCTCTTTCCTTTTCAGTACAGCTAATTAGTTTAGAATGCTAATATACATACTTCTGTATTCTAATCCTCCTACAAATTTCACAAACACAAATAGCCTCAAAATAATTCTTTGTATATGCTGAGCTTTATGGGAGGCTGGATGCTAGTAGCTGGCATGGGGAGGGGGGCTTTTATCTCTCTGAAGATTCTTCAGAGCATGGTCTTTTCAAAGTCTTAACAAAAAGTTTTATGTCCACATACTTGGCTTTTTTTCTTGTATTGAGGCCATATTTCTTGGAGACTTTGTTTTGAAATCCTTACTTTGAGAATCTTTTCATACTGATTTGGAAATGAACATAGTTTTTTCTTTAAGTCCACTAGAGTGCTGGATAGTTGTTTCTTCAGCTCATGTCACAGAAGTACAAAAACCAATTTATGTCTTCAAAATTCTTCTTAGAAGATTTCTGTGGGTTGATTATATATATATACTATATTTAATATGTATATTAGAGTATATGTCCAACTGATTTGGGAAATCTTTCTGTAATTATTATATAAGGTTCTCTTCCTCTAGTTTTTGAATAACATTTTCTTTTTTTGTTTGTTTTTTGGTCTTTTTTGAGACAGGGTCTCCCTGTAGCTCTGGCCATCCTGGAACTCGCTATGTAGACCAGGCTGGCCTTGAAGTCACAAGGATCTGCCTAGTGCTAGGATTAAAGGCGTGCACCACCACGCCTGGCCGAATAACATTTTCTATACCTTCTTTAAGCACTCACACCTTCCTTGACACACAACAGAGATTCCCTTAAGAATATCCTCATTGGCTTTCTAGCTTCCATCTAATGCTTAGCACCAAATTCCAAATCCGAAGTCCATTTCAATTACTTTTGTTTATATGGCAGTACCCCAATATCAGTTTGTAAAATCTCTTCTGCTTCATAACACTCTCTTTAAAACAAATTAAAATAAACCATTTTGCTATAGCTCATGTTCTGTATATCAGAAATTAGTAAAAAGGGAGTCCCAACAATTTTAAGCCCCATGCCAAAAATTAGGTTGTTTAGTCCTGGTAACCTAGTGAACATAATAGATTTGAAGTGCCTAAGACAGTTTCATTAATGTATTTGGTTCCTTGGTAGCAACTGCTGGAGATCTAGGCTCACATGATATCAGTACATCCATGTTGTGTCTTCAACACAGTAGTCTCTCAGTAGTTGAACTTCCTGCAAGGTGGCTGTCTTGCATACAGGACATTCCCAAAAGAACAGCTGCATGGCTTTTAAAATTGACCTTCATAGAAAAGAGAATAAGTGACTATGGATTGTCCAGCCCCCAAAGTGTCATCAGTGTCACACACCTCTCCTAAAGACTCAAAGGTCATTCAAGAAGACAGGGAAGAAATATTGTAAGAGTCAGAGGTCCTGTATAAGGAAACATTGGTTTCCAAACAGCAAAGCAGTTGGATATCTCAACTATTGGATATCTTGACTACTATCAGTCATGTCAGCACACACAAGACCTACTCAAGCTCATGCCAGATGAATTCACAACATGAGTAAGGGGTGGGCTAGATGTCCCATCCCTGGCTGAGAACCTATTGACATTTGTTAGGTGGAAGCACCAGTAAGTATTCTTCAAAGGTGTGACCCTTGCTAGACCAAAATCCAGGTCAGGTTCCATACCCAAGAGAATTTGCAGAAGACATATTGGACCTGTTAAGGAAAATAAGAACACAAAGTTGGGTGAAGAGTGAGATGAGGGTGGATATTGAAGGAGTTGGAGGAAATATCATCAAAATATGTTGTATAAAGTTCTCAACAATTAATATATAAATGCATATTTAATTTACATCAAAGATCAGGTACAGTGGAGCCTACTGGTAACTCCAGCACTTGGAATCTGGAAGAAGGATGACCACCAGTTCCTGGAAAGCCTGGGCTACGTATAGAGTGAGACTATCACAAAAACAAGGGATTCAGAGAACAAATAGCATACTTTTACCACATCTTATTGACCAAGGCAGTCATGGGTTGATCCAGTAAGTACAGAGGTTTCTGGAATCCACCCTTCAAATGTGAAGAATATCAAAAACTCTGAAATTATGCTTTACAATAAGCCATGTGATAAAATGCTTTTCAGATTTAAAATCATAACTATAGTTAATAATACTTAATTTACCAAAAAATATTTCATGTTCTGTGCACTGATCTGAGTAGTTTATAAGCATTGTCCAATTTAATCTATAAAGAACAATTACAAAGTAGAAAAATTGCTATCTTCACTTGAGAGGAGGAAACTTAAGGACGAATAAGTGGAGTAACTTGCCCGAGTTTCCACAGTTTACAGATAACAATATCAATTAACAAGAAGACCAAGACATAATACATAGATAAATATATAATAGCTAATACAGTATTTCATGTAATTTCATAGCTAGAAGATATTATTTATTTAAAAAGTTGTTACAAATTCAATTAAGATTTCTATGTATCAGAGAGAAAATGGAATGACTTTCATAGCCAAAGCAATGTTCTTATTGTAACTATGAGAAAATGAAGACAAAAATAAAAATAAATACTACCTATAAGAAATATAAGAAAACCAAGCATGCTAGAAAACATCTTTAATCCCAGCACTCTATAGGCAAAGGGAGGTGGATCCCTGTGAGACTAGACTGAGCCTGGGATGGCCAATATAGTGGGTTCCAGGCCATCTGGGGCTACATAGCGAGAATCTGTCTCAAATAAAAAAGGTAATATAAGAGATTACCTCTATAATAGTTGTCTCCAATTTACAGTTGGAAAGCGACCTCATCATCGTCATATTTCTCCTTGTTCTGGGGGGGAGGCAAGAAAGTCTCTCATATCAAAACCTTTGCGGCACCTAGAAGGTAAGTTTCATTAGGACTCATTATAAATAGTTGTTACATGTAGGGGCCAGAGACGGGTTCGATGTTTATGGCAATCTGAGGCTTTTCTTCCTTTCGATGTTCAGATGGGTCAACCTTTCAGTTGCCACTTTTTGGTACATCCTACTCAATGCAAAGCTGTATCTTTTCTTTCTCAGCCATTAAGTTGGTGACATTTTGTCCTGTTGGAACACACAAATCTTTTCCCATAGTTAGTTTTAAGATTTGAATTGCAAGGTTTTTGACGAGAAGGTTTCATGTCTATCTGTACCCCCTCCATTTTTTTTAACCCATGAGTCTCCAGAAGACAGTTGTATTATACATAACTATAGGGTGGAATCAAGGCTCAGATTTCATCAAATTTACCCATGTGGTTTTGGGTGACTATATATGATTAACTTGGGGAGCAAACTTAATTTTTATGTTAAATCATCTTAAAGAGAATGCTACAAGGTGATACTGTACAACAGAGAAACTATAGAGAACATTTGTATGTGCCAATCCCAGAGTTATTGCTCTACAAATTTTATGTAAAACAAATGTGGACAACAGCGATTTATATCTCCTTTTAACTCGGATGCATTACCGTTTTTATCAGAGTCTGTAAACCAATGTTGTTTAATATACACATATTTACTTTTACTAAGTCCTAAAACACCATGTATCCTGTAGACAGTGACTAGGCAAAACTGGGTACTTGTTGAACTCACGTCAATTAAATATGCATTAATCGAATATACACCCGTGTCCCTCACCCACCCCTCCCCCCTTCCCAATTCACCATTTCGGTCCGTTTTCTGATGCAGTCTTTCTGTTGTTTTTCTTTTACTATGCATCCCTCTCCACGAGAAATACTTATATCTGGGTTATTGGTACTAGCATCCACATATGAGGGACACCATTTGTCGTTTGTTTTTCTGGGACTGTGTTACTTCACTTAACATAATGTCTTCTAGCTCCATCCATTTACCTGCAAAGTTCAACTATTATAGAGGTAATCACTTATAAAACTGGTAAAACTGCCTTCTTTAATTGAATAATAGACATAAGAACTGGGAAAAGGATTATTCTCTGTTCAGAACCAAATATAATACTAAAGTCCTTAAACTATGCACTTAAGCAAAATATATCAATACAGGATCTCTGACATCAGTAATGGATTATTCTACCAGGGAGATGTTGGCCAGGGGATCTAAGGCCCCACAAAAGGTAAAGGCTCCTTGCCTCTAAACTGGGATATCTGCAAGAAGAGAGGCGATAAGGCCCTGCTGCTGAAGACCTGACGTTAACATGGGGAAGATGTATTGAGACCACACATGCAAGTGTACAGATGGCCTCTGGAACACCAGAGAGTGTTACCAAAGGCCACTAAACCAATAAAGCAAATACGGGTCTCCTTGAGTCAAGCAAGACTCCACCATCAACATCAGCTACACCTCACCTGCCTGGAAATACTGTGCAGCAGAGGCAGCCATATGCCTGTATATCCCAAATCTAATTGGCTATTGGCTCTCTCCTTGGAGGAATAACCCATGGCTGATGCCACAAGCTTACATCCTCTACAGGTTAGGAGATGTCATAAGCCACAGTAAGACCCTGTCATATTTAACAGGAAAAAATGTAATTCATGGATCAACATATCATCTAAACATATGTGTCTATACCAAAGTAACCTACCATAACTATTAGTGCTGTTTAAATACCTATATATCTAATTGCTTGTGCTTCATTAGTAGGATTGAAAGGTTATTCCTGGACAAACTGTCAGCCCATGAAAGGAAACAGCCAGAATTGACCAGAGTCCAAGACAACAGCTCCAGAGAGAGTGGACTGTTCTGCTTCTCATCCACCTGTGCCCCTTTTCTAAGCCCAGGGAATAATCTGCGGAAGAGGGGGCGTGGTAGAATGTAAGGGCTGCGATTGGGGTGAATGGTGAAACTACAGCAATGTAGTCTGGACCCTCATTTGATTAACCTGATTGAACATACAACCCCTCACCCCACGCTGGAAGGTGGGGCTGTGGGGGTTTCGGCACAACAGCCTGCAAATTGGTTTTACATGAAGGATGCTTGTACTCATGGATTATCACTTATAGCTAAAAAATGGAAAAAAAAAAACTGAGAGAAATATGCAGGACAGTTATGGCAGAGTGCATGATCTCGGTTGGGGTGGGGGTGGGGGGGAAGGGAAAGGGAAATATGCCTGAACTGAATTGGAAAATGATGTATGAAATGCACAAAGCATCAATAAAAAGACGTTAAATAAAAAAAAGGTAATACAAGGAATATAAGAAATTATTACTTTGTATGCTTCAGGATAACAGGGTGAGAAAAGAAAATTGGGATCTTGACATTATCAGTCTAATTTTTCTTATACTTATAAAAATATATTATAAAAATTAAATGTTAACAAATGTTAATAGTTATCAATATTGAGGGATATATGATGATAAATGATACACTTTTAGCTTTCCAAAAATTTGGAAATTTGAAAAATTGGAAAACAAATTATGAGTCCCAATGCCTGCAAAACTATTACTTCAAATAGTTTGCCATATATCTATCCAATATACATGTTTTTTGATAATTTATTATTATTTTATTTTGTGTATGAATGTATTGCATGCATGAATGTAATAAATGTAATTAATGCAATGCCTTCAGAAGTCAGAGGATGGCTTCAGATTCCCTGTAACTAGAGTTAAGGACAGTTGTTAGCCACCATGTAGTCACTGGGAATTGAACCCAGGTCCCCTGCAAGAGCAGACAGTGCCCTTAACCACTGAGCCATCTCTTCAGCCCTCAAAAATATTCATTCTTTAATGGGATTTTTTTCTACAAGTGAATGACTACTTTATTATCAGAAATTCATCAAAAAGAAGTAAACAATAATTCTGTGCATTTTCAAAGCTTCTGGGTCACATGGAAGCATATTATATGTAAAATTAAGTCTATGTGTTGTGTCTGAAGCAGAGAGAAAGTAGATTCAAAGTTTCGTCGTATTTGAGATTGTTTCAAGTTAGCTGCCTGCAATGCTACCTTTTGACTCTCATGAAGAGTTTCCCTATGGGAAATGTTGCAAACCATGCAGAAAAGAAGCCTTAATAAAATGAAAGCCCAAAGCTGTAGAGCTATGTCCAGATCTACCAGCTTCTCCTAAAATAATTGCCTCATTAACTAGCCAACTTGGTTTAGTCCCATTATCAAAGACAAGTAGGAGAATAAGCTGTGAGCTTGCATGCTCTCCTGACATACCAATTTTTTTCTGGATACAATACTTTGAATACAGCATACTTTGATATTAGAAAAACTTTAAGTGGTCTTTGGGCCTAAAGCTATGATCTAGGCACATATAGACAGTGGAAAGGGGGTATAAGATAAGATTAAGAGGGGTGGCACTGAGGGGACAGCATGACAAAGGAGAGATAAAAGGGTTTACTAAGGACAGGACAATGATTTGTCTCCCCTCTTTATATCTGAGTAATTTTGGAGCTCATTGGGTGGGTTTTAAAAGACAAGGTCATTGATGATATAAACTGGCACAAATTCTATGCTTAGGAAGATGACTGTCATAAAAGAAAACACCTCTGTTACTCTATAACATCTTCAACCAGCCTACTGCAACTGTCTTTGTCACCTTGGTCTCCAAATGATGACCTGGATAAACCTTGGCAAGTAAGCTACAACAATGTAATGGGTTTGCTAGACTGCCTAGTGAGAGCAATTTTCCTTTTACAGCCATAGAGCTTATATTATAAGAAAGACCAGATGAACAATAGCTCTGGTGTTCACCTATAAGACATGTACAAATATGAATGTAATAAGTTGGTCATATTTGAATTATTCTTACTATAACTAAGGTAGACAAAGACTTCAGGTGATATTTAATAAACAAGTAAACCCAAAGCTTCATCTGTTTTTCTGCACATGTTTCTCTTTTCAGTAACTAGGTCTACTATGTCATAAAACTAGTTTCAAAACTTGCTCAGTTAAGAAATGACTATGAGAGAAGATTAGAGTATAATTCCAGTGCTGTTTCCACTGAACTGTGTAGGCTCTGTATACAAAGCTGTATTTAGAATCAAGTTAGTTTTAAAGTTGCCATACAGAGAACAGATGGGAAAATGTATTTACTTTGTTGTATTTTGGGTCTTTTCTCATACTATAGAAGTCACCACTAATTTTTTAACATGCAAATTTGACTAAAAGTGTCAAGTCTATAAGTCTCAAGTCTCTTTACATCATCTTCCTGAATGATGCAAGAAACATCAGGCTGCTATAATTACAGCCATGCCAATTCTGTTTTACATGTTAACTTATACATTTATAGTTGTATCACATTAAGCATATGTAGAGAAAAGCATAATCTTGGAAGCAGATATATCTGAGTTCAGATACTAGGTAAATAAAATCTGGTACCATCCATTAGGAATTATCTTGCAGATATTTCTTAGAACCATAAAAATTAATATGGTAAAGCATGTCAAATAAATTGTGAAATAAGCATAGATATGGCTGTAATATGCATAGTCTGTTAAAATTTGTTTTTAAATAAGTATGAGTATTATAATTTTATGGATAATTTTTTATGAATGGATACCAAATGTTACAAAGGAAGTGGCAATCAATTAGTTTGAGATAAGAGGAATGACTTCATTATCTTGAAAAAAACTATCTTCAGTTAAGCATTCTGGGACTACTATTCCCATCTAATCATCCCTAATTTTTACACAGGAAATTTGAAAATAATTTCTGACAATAACTCTCTGAGAAAAAATCAGATAAGAGTAGAATTTTTTGCCTTTTTGTCTATTTTGTGTATTTTTCTGTGTAAGATGGTCCTGTTTACTTGTAGAATTTCTTTTAATTCTAAAATTATTAAAGATAACCAATTCTATTATTGTCACAACAGAAATCTGACTTCTTATATAATTTTAACTTACACATTTCCCACATATTTCCAAGAGATGCCAGTGACTTTCAGCAAAACAATGACATTTGCAGTAGGCATTTTGCTCCTGGTTTTATAAGCAGTCCCCAAGGCAGATTGTTTGTTTCACTCTGAACTACAGCCAAAGCTGACTTCTACATTAGTACAGAAAATAATTGAGTATTCTGTGTCTGTCTCTGGCGCCTAATGCTTTCCTCAATCTCTCTCTAACTCAATCTGTCTCTTTTAGTTTGATTCTGGTGTTCTTTTTCTTTTCCCTTTTGTTGGTCTGTGAGGTGTTGGGGTGCTTTTTTTCCTCTTTGCCTCTGTCTTTTCTTGAAGCACACTATCTTGGACTATGTCTGAAAGGGTACAGGAATTTAGGAGTCAAGTTACTGAGAAATGGAACTCCCATAGTATACAGAGACTGATTGATTTCCTTCTTTTACCTTGGTGTTCACAATGCCATCAGTTTCTCTTGTCTAGAGTCCTGATTGCATACAGTGGGAAAGGTTGTCCCTGATGGATGGTACATTGGGAACAAGTGTTTTAGCCTTTTCACAAGTGTAGCCTCCAGCATCCTTACATAAGCTATAAGCAAAGCTTAGATTCAGCATGTGACAGGCAGTATCAACAACCCCTTAGATCATCAAAATGGATACTCACAGTTTTGAAATTATCAACATAATTAAGCATTATTCTCCTTCCAAAGAAAAGGTCTTAGCTTTTACAAAGGTCAGAAAAGTCCATCTTTAAAGGCAGAAACATAAATGTGCCCTTTAAAGAGCTCCTCTCAACAAATATCCCACATCTACTTTTTACAAAGAAAGAATAAGTATTTTCAGAAATAACCACTTAGAATGATCTAGACATTGGCTTCAGATTTAAAGCAATGTCATAGAAAATAGTTTTACATAGAAAAAGCAATATGGAAAGATGTACATTTTCATTTATATTTGAGTCATTTATTTTAAATGTCGATAATGAAAGTCAATAACTCTTTTTGAAAGTTGCAATATTAACAACAGTGATTACTACCAAAACTTCATCTCCCTCAACAGCTTTATGTAAGGGGACCAAAGATGTGTGATGTTTTGCATATTCAAAGAAGTATAAGATAAATATGACTCTTTGTTATATAAATTTAAATCTGCATATGCTTAAGTCCTTAGTACATACCAGGCACTGTGATAAATCTTTTTCATGAATTATCTAATTGATTCATCACTGTTCACAGAGACAGCTAAAGATATAATTTGTTTGGGAGGTAAGAGCACTTAGGCTCAAAGAAGCTAAGCTTCTTGTTCAATAGCACAAATCTGAAGGGAAGGAGGATTGCCTAACACATGAATTTGAAAACCAAAACACTAATTGAATATCTGGACTCGGAACTGAGCTTACCATCTGACCCAATCATACCACTCCTGGGTATATACCCCAAGGACTCATCCTACTGCAAAGATATATGCACATCCATGTTTATTGCAGCTCTCTTCACAATAGCGAAGAGCTGGAACCAACCCATATGCCCTCAACAGATGAGTGGATGACCAAAATGTAGTACATCTACACAGTGGAGTACTATTCAGCGGTAAAGAAGGATGACATTATGAACTTTGCTGGTAAATGGATGGAGCTCAAAGCCATTATGTTGAGTGAGGTGATACAGTCCCAGAAAGACAAACGGAGAATGGTTTCCCTCATTTGTGGATGCTAACACCAAATCCCCCAGATGAAAGGCAAGCTGAACAACAGTATGGTTATATTTTGGTTTATCTGTAAGCAACTATGTTGTCATAATGTGAGTCCCTCAATGGGCTCTAGAATCCACCCACCAATTATTTTCAGACTCTTTAATTACTGTATATGGGTGGAGAGTATGTATCCATATTTTATAATAACATGAAATTAATGGAAGAAAATGTGAATTCTTAAGCATAAAAAAAGACTGAGAGAAAGATGCAGGAGAGTTATGATTGAGCACATGATCTGGGATGGTTTGGGGTGGGGTCGGGGGAAGGGATAGGGGAATATGCCTGAACAGAAATGAAAAATGATGTATGAAATACATAAAACATCAATAAAAAATTAAATTAAAAAAAGAAAATATGTTAATGCACTGTACTATTGTTTTTCAGTTAGTATTAATGTTAATGGCAGAAGAAAAAGAAATATGATAGTAAATTATTTTGGTTGTATGCTGTTAGAAAGCTGAGAGAAAAATTAAGAGGGTAACATATTTTTATTTCTTTGCTTTATATTAAAATCTTATAATACAATAGTTTAAGACTAAGGGAAACAGATGGAACTGTTTTGGAGACAACTGGTGAGGAATTATGTGTTCAGTCCCATTTTAGAGCGTGAAACTACTGCATTAGAATATATAAAGTTACTTTAAATATTATCTATATTTGTAACAGAAATAGTATACAGATATTATAGCATTTTGTGTAAATGCAGAATTAAAGTGAATAAAGAAGTTTCACTGGTACACAAAAAAAAAGGTATAAAAAGAAAAAGTGGAAGACAAAGATTGCTGCTCAAATTTCTTCCTTCTCTGTTTGCTACTTACAGAATTTGGATTCACTTTGTAATCTCTTAAATATTTTCACTTTTAGCCTTTTCTTGGTTTTTCTGTAATTATTACCCCAAAGTAAAATAATCCATCCTTTTTTTTGCTCAGCACCCACATGCCACCGTTCTTCTATTTCACATGGGCTTTTGAAGACTGCCTAAAAAACAGCATGTCTTATTATCATGCATATGATAGTCATGATGAGCCTGATGAGCCTAAGAAGAAAGAAATTCTTTCAGTGAAATAAGCTTCATTTTGCAAGTGCATAGTCACTTTGTTTTTAGCTGAGTTTATATTTTGTTGTAACCCTGACTCCTACCAAAAGAGAGAGATAAAAATAACTTCCTAATTCTGCCTCCAAGATTTTGAAAAGTCTTCTCCTCATGTAAAACATAAGCTATTTTTTCTCTTCAAGCATTTTATCTCCATCAAAAATCCATCAGAATGCTTCTTGAAAGAAGCATCCAGTATTAACCCATGACCATGTTGACCATTTATCTTCTCTCCTTCAGGATCCAGGTTTTATAATGCCATTTTAGCTTTCAGTGTATTTAGCTTCAAAGCTGTTTTTTTTTTATTTCCATATGTTAACTGGATGTTACACTGACCCCTAACTAGAGATAAGGATCATTGATATATAATGGAAATAACACTGAACTTGAGGTCTACACTTGAACTTAAATTCTTAATTTACTGCTAACAAACAATGATGTTTTCTGTATTTTAATTTGTCCATGTGATAAAGAACTAGATATTCATTAAGTATTCCAGACTTGTTTCAACTTAAGAATTCTATTACATTTAATAAATAATCTAGGATATTTTCCGACTAGGTCACCTGTATTAGTTTCTTTTCCATTGCTGTGATAAACCACTATCACCAAGGCAACATAGAGAAGGAAGAGTAAAGTTTGGTTTATGGTTCCAGAAGGAACCAGTCCATCATGGCCTGGAGATATGAGAACAAAGATTGCTGGAACAGAAAGCTGAGTGCTTACATCTCACAAAAAAATAGTCATGCCAATTAAAAAGAGGCTATGGAACTGAGCAGATAATACTCAAAAGAAGAAATATAAATGGTTAGTATTTTTAATGTGTTCCATCTTTAGCCATCAGGGAATTGCAGATTGAAACATTAAGATTCCATCTCACACTAGTCAAATTGGCTAACATCAGTAATATAAATGTCAATAATTGTTGGCATGGTTGAGGGAAAGGGAAGAACTTATACCCCGTTGATGATGGGAGTGTAAAATAGTACATCCATTCTGAAAAATCAGTCTGCAGATTTTTAAATACACACACACACACACACACACACACACACACACACATATATATATATATATATATATATATCACTGTGGCTTATATTTCTAATATTCCACTCTAGAGATACTTAAACATCCATGCTCATTGCTGCTCTATTCACAATAGTTAGAAAATGGAATCATCGAAATGTCTAACAACTGATCAATGTATACAGAAATATGCTACAGAAATTTAATTGACTGTCACTCAAAGATAAAGAAAAAAAAAGATCATGAAAATTTCACATAACTGGCTATAACTAGAAAAAATATTGTGAGTGAAGTTACCAAGTCCAAAAAAATACATATACCAAATGTTCTCTATCAAGCGATGGTCCTGGACTCAATTTTTTGTTTTGTGTGTTTAATATGAAGTGGATATCAAAAGTAGGAAACTAGAAACAGGCCATTGGTGAGGGGTACATTAAGAGAGAGGACAGTAGATTATAGATGAAAGTAGAGAAGGCAAATACTAGAGGCAATAGGGTTCAAGCAAGCAATGACATGATGGGCATGGGGAAAAGGGTTCCAGTTGAAGATTTAACCAAAAATGAAGTGTGCCTGAAGAAGCTATTTGGTAACTTAAAATCCTGCAATCAAAGTAAAAAATATAAGACAGGAGAATAGAGTGCTGGAGTCCAGCTCCAGCAGGTTCAGTCCCTGAAGTGGTTGATTGCGAAGGCAGTGAAGAAATTAATCAAATAAGACACAAGAATCTCTTTCCTTTTAGTGACCTGAGGAGCATCTATCTTCCCTGCTCCTGTGTAGAGGGCCTTTCGGGTTTGCCACTCTGCCAATTTCTTTCTTCTTTTCTCTGCCCTCAAGTCCCCGTGTTTATTTTTATATACCCTAAAACTAATACAGTTTATGCAAGTCTAAGCTAATGATGAAGAAAATAACCCAATTTCCCCATAAATATTTTTCAGAAAATTCACACCCAAAATCATTCTTAACATCAAAAACAGTAAAACAATCAATAATGGTACAATCATTTAGTTGAGATACCAAGAAAGTAAAACAATAATAGTACAGCCAATCAGCTAAGTAATTTAGCAGTTTTGCAGCAAGGTGAGATTAATATTAACTTTTAACTCTGAGGACCTCATTTTTTATGCCTTGTGGTTACATAGGTGCTGGACAGTGTAAAAAATGAGCTTTAAAGCTTTAACAACAGAGAACTTTGTTTTTCTCACTTGAGTTCCTTGTTTGCTCAACCTGTAAGTCATTTTGTGGCTGGAGTAGCTTTGAGTCATATCTTGTTTGTATTCTGGTCATTGTTTTCCTCCATTTCTGTTTTCCTCAGTTTCTATTTTTTACACTTTCTGCTAAGGTGATGTTCTATGGGCTATTGATCTTTAAGCCAGATCACTAGAATCCACTGTTTTACTGCCCTACAATCCTCTTTTTAGTTTAAATCTGACCATGAAATCAAAATTCCTTTCTTTACTTGGACTTTCTGTGCATAACACAGTTTTGGTAGAATTCGTAATTGCTACTGTATCATACTTTTAATTGTGTAAACAGTACCATTATTTCTGACAAAGTATTCATTTCTAGAAAAGGCAAAACTGTCAGTTCCATTCCTTGAGGTAGAAGCAGGTACCCGAACTGCTAGAAAGCTGAAAGTTAAGCAGACCAGAAAAATAATTAATGTGATAAAAGAATTATTAAAAACCAAGGACAGCTGGAGAGCAGACTTCAACCACATGAGTCAGGTCACTGGAACTTTGTCAAGCAGTAAACCTTTCACGAATGGCTACGCCAGTAGAGTACATGTGATACAAATTCAAGAGAGGTAATACTGGGAGCTAAAGGTTTAAGTGGGTATAGGGACAGAGTTTGGTGAATAGCAGAGGCAGTGGATTAACTCTAACAATGTATGAAGAAACGTTATCAAAATCCCACTAGTTGTAAGCTAATTACAAGTATAAGAAACATTATTTGTTAAAACTGATTTTGAACAGAGGTACCACGGTTAGTGAACAATGCTGCTACCAAAACACGTTATTAAATGAAAATCTTAGTGCCAGGCACAAGTCACCTCCCTGTTGGTTACTGGTTAGAGAAGCCCCAGAGGCACCAAAAACAATATATGCTACTGTCATTGTTCTGGTTTCACACTGTAACCAGATGGTAAGACCATATTTCTGAAGGCACCACACACTTTTCTTATAGGCCACAGGGAACTCAGACATGAACTGACTAGGAATTCTTTCTGATGGCTATCACAGTTATGGAAGGTGCTATTCAGGCTTCTGGGTAGCAAAGGATAATGAAGAGCTTATCCAGCATTTGATCACCACATACTACAATACCATCCTACAAGCCTAGATGTGCCCAATATTGCAAAAGTGTTAACACTAGTTATAGAAGTACCTAACTACTCCCTTGACAGGATTTGAGGCCTGCTCCATAGGAGGGAGAATTTCTGCTTGGTAATAAAAAGAGGGATCAAAACCAATGGCTAGAAAATTCATCGGCATGAAAGGAGAATCTATTGTTTTCCTAAATGGACAGGTTATATGGTCCCTTGTAAACATTTATATCCATGGATTTGAACTGTCTAAACGATGTTCATAGAAGCTCCTTATTGAAGTGGGTTTTGGGTAACACAGAGGCATATTACTGTTTTAAAGTGCTAAGAATAAGTTACTGTTTGTGCTCAGCCATACATGGGACATCTATTTTAACCCTTTCCATGAAGGCTTAGGGAATATCACAGATGTGCCAGAGAGACTTGAAAGCTCCAGTTTGGAAGATGGACAGGGAAGGAGGGAAAGAGAGAGAGAGAGAGAGAGAGAGAGAGAGAGAGAGAGAGAGAGAGAAGCTTGGGGCGAGATAGAAACAGAGAGACTTGGAGAGAGAGACAAAGAGAGGCAGAAAGACACAGAGACTTGAAGAGAGACAGAGAGAGATGAAGAAAGAGAGAAAGAGAGACTTGGAGAGAGAGAGAGAGAGAGAGAGAGAGAGAGAGAGAGAGAGAAAGAGAGAGAATTTAGGTAATGGTGCAGTACCTTTTGGAAGAAGTTGGATCCATGGTAGAACAGAGCCACTACCTAGCAGCCAGTCTGATCAGTCTGTCAGCCATGCCTGACCCAAAGCAGCTAGTCTCAAACCCTCCCCAAGTTCACAGCACCAGATGTTAGGTTCATTTTGAGGGGAGACTTGGCCGAGAGGGAGAAAGGGTCAGGACTCCAATGAGAAAGAAGTCAAGATTATTTCAGGCATGGTGGCTGGATAGTTTCTTGAGTTTCTTTTTTTTTTTCTTTTATTAATAAATTTCTTTTGTAATTTTTTTATATAATTTATTTGGGCTGACATATACAAATATAAAGTACATATTTATAGGGTCACATGATGTTTCATGCATACCTTGTTTAAAACTTAAAACTGCTGAACATGTCTAGGTCATTAAACAGGTATAATTTCTTTGTGGTTAAAAATTCCACAGTTCTGAGATCTCCTGAGACCAGCTGAAGAGCAGGTACCCC